>CM057230.1:28563414-29033414 GCA_029891385.1 Erythroxylum novogranatense | reverse complement strand
TCTCTTGATACTTTTAACATATGATGTGGGCATGTGATTATATCATGTATTTGTTGTGCTGCGTGGAGGTGGTATTCAATTGGTGGTAGCTTCTCTTAGTGGCTAGCTTATGAATTATCGAGTTGATGGGATCCGGAGTACTGTTATTTCATTTTATGACAGATAAACTCCAGGATTAACTCTAATGTTATTGCATTTATTGTCCTTTTGTTGAGCAAAATGTGGTAGTATCAGACATCTTAATTGATTGATGATGCAGGGGTTTGTGATGGCAACATTGCAATTCATTTGTCGACACAAATTCGATTCCTGAAGTTGCTAAATTTGAAGGTGTTCTCTACATTCTCTGGAATTGGTTTCACACACTAGCTGAGGGTGCCTATAGAATCAAACAGATAGATTTTTGTTAGCTTTGCTTAACTCTTAATTTTGTTTTCATAAAATCTTGCAACTTTAGAGCATTATTTGTCTCATCCTTCAGACTTGGAATTGCTAGTTTGATGGTGGCTTTACGAACAGGGGCGGAGATTGATCACCATAAATTTCATATTTTCTACTTTTGGAATAATGTTGTTGTTTTGACTCAGGGTTCTTGCGATTGTATCAAACTCAAAAGAACACGAGATGAAGACAAGAATGGCTCTCTCGACATCGTCTGATTATAATCGAAACCTTTCATGAGAAGATAATTCTTCATATAGTGCCCAATTCTGTTAAACAATATCTTACTATACTGGTCACCTTGTTGTGCTTGTAACGAACGTTAAGTTATGAGAACTTGGAATAATTAGCTTAAATTCATCTAAGCATTTTAAATGTGTTAAAGCAGACGACGATCCTCGAAAGTGATCCTGAAGCCAACGCAAACAATGCTTAAGTCACCTTTTTGAGACCTTAAACGAAAAACTACGGATAGATTTTCAGAAAAGGTAATATCTTTCTTTTGTCGAGTATCAATTTATTCCCGAAATTATTTGATTAAAGCCTGAACATCGACAAAGGCTCAACTGTGTTTACAATTGTACGAATTGAATTTAATTCTAAGTGTTTGGAAAAAAAAAAGGATCGGATGAATTGAACCCCGTTAGTTTTTATAAATTGAATTCATTTGAAAAAGTATCATAATTGAATTACGAACTGATAGTTTAATTTTTCTTTTGAACGTTGAAAATATTCTTTTAGTAATACCCATCTAACCTTATTATATATATCTTCATCACAAGAAACCCTTCTCACCTCAAACAGCCCTTCTTACTAAGAAACATAATAACAATATCTTCTCTACGAATCAACACCTCCCACCGTATCCAGGTTTTTTCCTTTTCTTTGTTTATGGATGTCTTTTTCTTTTTCGTTTTTTTGTTTATGATCATCATTCTCTTTTAGATCTATTATTCAATTTAGCTTCTCCTTTCATTTTTCCATCATGTCAACAATTTTTTACATTTCTCGAATTTTTTTGTATATATTTAGATTTTTTTGTTTGTTTGTTTTCAACTATATTTTAAGTGAATCTTGTTCCATTTGGGGTCTTGAGTGTGGAACTTTATGGATGAGATAACTTGCTTTATGCAAGTATGAATTTTTTTTATTTAATTTTTAGATGTAACGATCTTATGTCTCCTTATCACAGGAATATATGTTAAACTTATTATGATATTATGTAATTTGGAGTGAAATTTTAAAATTTGATAGTGCCTTGTAGTTGTCAATGCAAAAGAACTACTGCTCATTTTTAAGCTTCCAAATTATAATAGTTTTCTATTGTTTTCATAACTCGGTTTAACTTAATATTATTTGTAATTAATTTTTTCTTCATTTTAATAATGAACATTTTTTATGATATCACTTATAATGAAATTGATGTTTATAACTTGCTCTATTTAAGTGTGAATGTTTATTATTGTAAAGTCTTGTCGTTGACAAGTTTTCTCTGTCTTGTCATTGACAAGTAGGTTTTCGATCTTTCCAAAGCTTGCGTTTTTCTAGCCTGTTTTTCTTTGTTCGATGGAGCCTATGGAGATAAATACGCTTAATGAAAAATGCCACCAAAGGACCATCGAAGAGCCGGAAGAAGAAGGGGTGGTCATTGAGGTAAGGGATCTCGAAGGAGCAATAGATGTTCACTGGAGTTTGGTAGGCAGTTTTTTAACGAAGAAACCAATTCATGCGCAGTCGATGAAGGATACATTGGCATCACTATGGCGACCTGTGATGGGGGTTTATATTAAGGAGATTGATCCTAACAGATTTATTTTTCAGTTCTTTCATGAAAGGGATATGCAAAGGGTTCTTGAGGATGGTCCATGGACGTTTGATAATCAACTCCTACTACTCAAACAATTATGCTCGACCGATCAACCGGAATCTATGATTTTGTATAAGACGGAATTTTGGCTGCAGGTTCACAAACTCCCGATTAGGTTTATGTCTAAAAAGGTTGCCCAAACAATCGAAAGTTTTCTAGGTGAATTTGTAAAGTCTGATCCAAACAATTTTATTGGCATTTGGCGTAACTATATGCGCATTAGAGTGGCGGTGGATGTAAACAAGGTTATTAAGCATGAGATGAAGATTAAGCGGCAAGGAGGGGACTGGGTCATGCTAAGTTTCAAGTATGAGAGATTACCTGTGGTATGTTTCGTTTGTGGTCTGTTGGGCCATACTGAAAATTTTTGCCAGGTTGATTATAATTCAGCTGATGGAACTGTCCCACGGAAATTTGATGAATCTATTCGGGCAAGTATGAGGCACTCACAACCTTTGATGGGAAGTCAGTGGCTTCGTGATCTGCCACCGCGAGTTAGAACTCCGGGAAGTATGGGGGAGATGATGATGGAAGCGATGGCTTTCGACAAATCTGATTTAGGAAGGTGTGCAAATCCTAGAAGTCATACAATTAGTGGAGATCATGATCTTGGTTTAAATGTCAAGATTGCAGCTGGAAATGGGAGAGGTAAGGAGATCGTGGAGGTTTCTAGTGAAAGGGAGAAGAATGAGGCATTTAAAGGGGATGAGGATGGGGTGGTTTTGCTGGACTCAAAACGTAGACGTATGGTAGAACACCGGGGATTGGAGGAGGATGGGTCTGAGAATGGCCATATGTTTTCTGCTATTGTGGACTCAAAAAATGGACTGTCGGCGGGACCTGTGGATCAGGCCTTCCAGTCCTCATGAGTTGTATAAGTTGGAATTGCCATGGGATGGGTAACCCACGCGCAATTCATATCCTTCGGGAAATGGTTTCCACTAAAAAACCCAAAGTGCTTTTCCTTATAGAGACTATATGTAGTAGGGAAAAGCTGGATCGTATAAAAATTTTGTTGGGCTTTGAAGGTCTGTTTAGTGTTGAGCCTAATGGTCAGAGTGGGGCTTAGCTCTGTTTTGGAAGAAAAAGAACGACGTTCGTCTGCTGGGGTTCTCTTGCTGACACATAGATGTTGAGATCAGTATTGACGGAAGGGATGGGTGGCGCCTTACTGGGTTCTATGGAGAACCAAATCGTAATCGAAGGGAGGAGGGATGGAACTTGCTCCGGAGTCTCGCCTCTAAATCGAATTTGCCCTGGGTTACTATTGGAGATTTCAATGACATACTACACCAATCGGAAAAACATGGTGGAAATCCTTAGCCCGACCGTCTATTCGGGGTTTTCAAGCTGCAGTTACGAATAGCCACTTGATTGATTTAGGGATGCATAGATATGGTTTTACTTGGTTTCGTGGCAATGAATCTAAGAATCAGATCGAGGAACAACTAGATCGGGTGTTGGCTTGTGATCGATGGATTCGAATGTTTCCTTACTATAAGGTGAGTAATTTGGAGATCACCTCATCTGATCATTCTCCTATATTTTTGAATCCTATTGCCGTGTCAATTCGTGTGAGTGCTAAAAGTTTCAAATTTGAAAATGCGTGGTTAAGGAATTCCAGGTTTCTGTCCATTGTTGAAGATGTATGGAAACAAAATGAGGGGTTTTCTTTGCGGGATAAGTTGAAAGCTTACAGTGAAGCTCTAGCAATTTGGGGGAAAGGAGATAACAGGTCAATTTAGGGAGAAACTCACAAATCTAAAGGCTGATATGAAGAGAGCTCGAAGAGGAGATGATGGATTATCTGAGACGGATTTCCTTAGATTTCAAGAGTTATATCATGAAACTCTTAGACAGCAGGAGATATTTTGGAGACAAAGGGCAAAAATGATGTGGCTTCAAGACGGGGATTCGAATTCCAAGTTGTTTCATGTGGTTGCTTCTAAGCGGAGGAGGAAAAATTATATCACTCAGCTAAAAGATCAAACAGGGGTGATTCGAGATTGGGATTCGGGTTTGGGTGAAACAGTTGTGGATTACTTTAAGGATCTTTTTACAGCTACTCAGGCAAGCACAGGTACTGTGGCTGCAACTCTGTCCCCATCTGTTACTCACGTGCATAACGACCTGTTGTTAAAACCTTATACGGCAGAGGAGGTAAAAGGGGCAGTATTTAGCCTTCATCCTGATAAATCTCCGGGAATGGATGGGATGAATGCCGCTTTTTATCAGAATTGTTGGCACATTGTAGGAGCGGATGTAATACGGGATTGTCTATATTTTCTTCACAATTGTTATTCACCTGAAGACTTGACCAAGACAGTTATCGTTTGAATCCCAAAAAAGAATTCGCCAGAGACTCTAGCAGATTTGAGGCCAATAGCTTTATGTAACACATTGTATAAAGTAATTGCGAAGATGATAGCTAGTCGGTTGAAGACAATCCTTCCAGCCTTGATTTCAAAAAATCAAAGTGCTTTTGTTAGTCGTAGACTCATATCGGATAATTTCCTCGTGGCCTATGAGATTAATCATTTTCTGAAAAGGAAGACTCAAGGGGCGGAAGGCAAAGTAACTCTTAAGTTGGATATGAGCAAGGCGTATGACAGGATTGAATGGCATTATCTGGAAGAAGTATTAATCAGGCTGGGATTTCATATACAATGGGTCCGATTGATCAAATTATGTGTTTGTTCGGTTCAGTATTATGTGATGCATGATGATAAAATGCTTGGGCCTATTTATCTAGAGTGAGGGCTGAGGCAGGGCGATCCTCTTTTGCCTTATTTATTTATTTTATGTGCGGAGGGACTGTCATCGATGATCATATCTTTTGAGAGTCGAGGTATTATTCATGGCTGTAAAGTTGCTGCTGGAGCACCTGCTGTATCACACCTTTTCTTTGTTGATGATAGTTATATCTTTTTCTCTGCACATCTTCGGGAAGCTGAAACTATTCGAGAGATCTTACACATTTATGAATTGGATTCGGGTCAGCTGGTGAATTTCAACAAGTCCTCTGTTAGATTCAGCTCTAATACTCCAACCCAGCAGAGAAATATTATTTCTTCTTGTCTGTCCGTGGAAGTGGACACTAAGGAAACTGCTTATTTGGGTTTGCCTTCTCTTATTGGACGAGATAAGAAGGAAATATTTTCATTTATTGAAAAGAAGCTGTGGTAACGTGTATATGGTTGGAATCGGACTTATCTGTCAAGGGCTGGAAAGGAAATATTGTTGAAGTCTGTTGCTCAATCCCTTCCGAACTATGCCATGACTGTTTTTAGATTGCTGGCGGGTGTTTGTAAGAAAGTTGAGACGGTGCTTAATTCTTTTTGGTAGGGTACAAATTTGCGACAAAGGCGAGGTATTCTTTGTGTAACATCCCGTCATCGATGGGATGTGTACAGTAAGAGTGCATTCATAATTGGTATGATCATGCATTATTGCATTATTTAGTTATGTCTAATTGGTTAATTTGGCAATTATTGCACTAGCATATGAACGTACATACATGTTTGACATATTCCCGGCTTGATTGGATAAATTGGTAAATTGGAGAAAATTAGGTCAATTGAGCCTTGAGAAATGGAATTAGAGTAAGAAATGAGAATTTGGAGTTTGAAATATGAACTTGGAGCGTACGATTGTGAGTTTTATAATCTTTAGGATTTATAGGAATTTTTTTGGAATTTTCGGAGTAATAGGTCCGGACCGAATTTGCTTTAAGGAATTAGGGTTTTGAACCATTGGAATTCGGGAGAAATTAGAATCAGAAATTGGATTTCGGGTGTCGGACTGGTCTTGAGGCAATTAAATTGCCAAACACACCCTTATTTTTCCTTAGTTTATAAACCCTATGCTTTGTTATTTGCTTTCCACGATACCCTTCGCTTTTGAAAGAAGAAAATTTCTCCTTCCTTCATCGTGGATCTCCTTCCTTGGATTGCTTCTTGATTTCTTCTTGCCACTTGCTCTTTCCTTGCCTATTGATCGATCCCCTTTGGCTTGATGTTGAAGAAAATGATAGTTGGGTTTGCTCTGGTGATTGCCGTGGGAGTGTGAGTTGGAGATTTGAAGTGATTTTAAAGGATTTCAAGGTTTAAATCAAGTAAGTCTTCTTCTTTCTTGCCTTAGATAGTTTGATTTGTTGATTGATTGAGTTATAGATGGTGATTGGTTTAAATATTTGAGGAATTGGAATTTTACCGAATGATTTTGTTGATTTTTGTGTTGATAATTTAGGGATAATGGTTATGTGATGGAATTGAGGTTAGGAATTAGTTGTTTGATGTGTATTGAGTTGTTTGGGAGTTGTTTGAAAGAGGAAAAAATGGATTTGGAGAGTTGAGTTGTGATGAAATATGGAAAATTGGACTTGTGTGCGTTTCAGATTTTTGCTTATAACTTTTGACGTGATTATGTTTTTGAGTTGGGGTTTGTTTTAAATGAAACTTAAGAATCAGGGCTAGATTTCATATGAAGAGAGTTTTGCCAAATTATGATTTTTAAGGGTTTCCAATTTGGCTTGAGTGACCTTCTAGAAAGTTGTAGAGGATTAATGTAGCTTTCTATTGAGATATTTTATGTGAATTTTGGATGTGTGTGTTAAAAGATATGTGTTGTGGAAAAGGGAAAGCTTTATGGGAAAGTTGGAAATAAAATGGAGATCGCATGGTTTAGGCATAGCTCGTCCATGCGGTCGAGCAGGGCATAGCTCGTCCATGCGGGCGAGCAGGCATAGCCCGCCCATGCGGGTAAGCCGCACATCGCTCGTCCATGCGGGCGAGCCATCCTGCATAGCTCGCCAGGCGAGCGAGATGCTCGCCCAGCGAGCAGGCTAAGAGATCGTGCCCAGGACGAGCCCGGGCTTGTAGGTGAGTGCCCATGTGCACCCTTGGACGCGATGCCATTTTAAATATGCTTTATACTTAGTTTTCCTTTTCCTTTTCGACCTCCGCCCAATTTGTCCGAAAATGTGATTTTTGAGGTTTTTGAATTTGGGTTTTAGAATTGAGATTGGGGAAATTCGGATTAGTGTCGGAAATGTCATAAACATGTATGGTACGTAATTAAATTGTTTAGTGTGCATAATTGACTCCAGAAATGGGACAATTAGTATTAATTATGTGTTTTGATTGTTATAGAGGTACCAGTGGAGCGTCGATCCTCCGACGTAGCTGAGACTTCCCGGCATTAGCTCGAAAGTTACAGGTGAGTAACCTAGTTGGTTCCTCAATATTTGTGTGTTAATTATACGCTTATGCCATGCGGATGAAATGGAGGGTTATGTGTTTGATTGAAATTGGGTTCGGACCAAAGGTGTCCGAAGGATCGGTAATTTGTGATTGAAGTGCTATACGTGTGAAATTTAATGTACATTTGGCATGTGTTAAATTGGCAATTGGAGCATGTACATTTCATGCATAAAAGTATGATTAGATAAAGGCAGTTGTGACCGAAGAATGCCTCAAAGCTTTAAACTCAACGCAACAGGACCTCGGGTCCAACGTATATGAGAGCTTTAAGCTCAACGCAAAGGACCTCTGGTCGAACGTTTTCAGAGCCACTGGCTCAATGTATCAGGGCATATCACGCCCAACGTTTACAGAGCCTCAGGCTCAACGCAATGTGCCCGTCATTTGGGGCGAGCTTCAGTGCAGTCCACAACAACGTAAGAAAATGAATGTGTCACATGCGCATTGCATATGTATATGATTGACTGTAAATGTGTGAAATGCGAAATGCCTTGTATGTGAAAAATGCATGTGATGTTCTGAATGTGCTATTATGTGATTACCTGTGTATGCATGAGTTGGGTGGACCATCGATGATGGTTTCTCGCTGAGTTCGCAAACTCACCCAACATTGCAATATATTTTTCAGGACAACGATAGTTGATTCCTAGCTCCAGAGTTAGAGTCTTCTCTGCCTTGTGGACCGTGTCGGCAAGAGAAGTTATGACGCAGAGGTGGGTCAGCTGGGATCTTTTGGATGACCTAGATAGGCTTATTTAGTTCCTTTGAGTATTGTATAGACTGTGCTTTTGGACAGAGTTGTAATTATGGATTTGAGAAATGAAAAGAAAAATTTGGTTTCAATTTTTAGTGATATTTATATTTGGATGCCATGTGGATTTTAGTTGGTTGCTCGGTAGTGCACCTTTATCGTGGGTTACGTGTCGGAGCAACCTGCGGGCGTCCCGATGTGTACCCTACGGTAAGGGGGCGCTATATTTGGTGGTATCAGAGCATGGTTTGGCATCTTTTGGGATTAGTCAGTATTTAGGCTTGAATTACAGTGAGTAATGCAGAAATTGATTAGAATTGTGGTTTTGTTGTAGGTCATTAGTCTTTGGTGATCAGGTTGATCAACCAGCTGACCATGGATCTGCTGGAGCTAGTAGGCAGTCGTTTGAGGAGCAGCCTCCTAGAGTTCCCGTGAGACAGGAGAGGAGGTACGATAGGCTGCGTAAGCAGGGGGCTGTGGACTTCTACGGTAACACAGACCCTGCTGAGGCTGTGGGTTGGTTAGAGAGGACCAAGCGGGTCTTTGATCAGATGGATTGCGATGCGAAGGAGAGGTTTGATTATGCTGTGTCTCTCCTGCAGGGCCCGGCTTACCAGTAGTGGAAGACTGTCCCAGGCAGTACCACCAGGCCTTGCCTATTGACGTAGGATGAGTTTCTGAGGGCATTTAGAGATAACTACATGCCCAAGGTTTATTTGGAAATGAAGATGCAGGAGTTTCTGGAGTTGAGACAGGGTGCTATGTCAGTAGTAGAGTATGAGGTCAGGTTTAATGAGCTGATGGGGTATGCTACCGTGTTGATTGCTACAGAGGCAGATAGGTGCCGGAGATTTGAGGGTGGGCTCAATCTGGAGATCCGCACCAGGTTGGCCCGATCTGATATGGGCACGTTTGTGGAGTTGAGAGCTGCTGCAGTTCGGGTTGAGCATTCTTGAGGCAATCGAGATAGAGTCTGGCGATCTGGGATCCAGGCAAAGGTGAGTGACGACCAGGCGCTCTGGTAGGAGTTTTAGCAGGCGCCAGAGCAAGACTTTCAGGTCTTCAGGAGGATCCCGACGGTCAAGATTTAAAGCAGAGAGGCGATTTGTGCGGTCGGCGATGGCGATGGCGATGGTCGAGGTTGAAGCGATGTCCGCTCGGTTTGTCAGTTTTGTGAGAAGAGGCATAGTGGAGAGTGCTGGCGGATGACTAGGGCTTGTTTAGCTTGTGGCTCTATGGAGCATCAGATCAGGGATTGTCCACTGACGGTAGGTGAGGCTCAGACTGCTATGAGTGGGAGAGTTAGCGTAATCTGATGTCAGCAGAGCATGTGGTGGACTGAGACGAGAGGGCGAGTAGAGCCCGGGGGAGAGCTGGATATTCTTTCGGACGGACTGAGGGACGGGGCAGTCGACCGCAGTCCCAGGCTAGAGTCTATGCCATGACTCGGCAAGAGGCTCAGGATTCCCCCGATGTGGTAGCTGGTATACTTCTAATCTTTGATTTTGAGGTTTTTGCATTGATAGATCCAGGGTCCACGCATTCGTTTGTTGCACCGCATTTGGCATGTAGATTGCATGTGGATAGGGAGATGTTGCAGTATGGGTTGCAGATGAGTACACCTTTAGGTAGTACTACTGCTTTGAGGGAGGTCTGTAAGGGGTGTCTGATTAGGATTGATTCAGCAATGTTGAGTGCAGACCTGATAGTGTTGCCCCTTAGGGAGATTGATCTAATTTTGGGGACAGACTGGCTTACTGTGCATAAGGTCGTCATGGATTGCTATACCAAGGAAATGGTATTGGAGTCTCCTGGTCAGCCTAGAGCTGTTTTTCGAGGAGTTAATCAGGCAGTGCCAGCCAGGATGATTTCGTTCATGAGTGCTTTGAGATTGATGCAGGGTGGTTGTGAGGCCTATCTGGCTCATGTGGTGGATTTTAGAGCTGAGAAGAGGTTGCAGGATGTTCCCGTAGTCAGGGAATTTTTTGATGTTTTTTCCGAGGAGTTACCGAGTTTGCCGCCGGATCGGGAAACGGAGTTTTCGATTGACCTCGTTTCAGGTACCGCTCCTATATCGATACCTCCGTATAGGATGACACTTGTGGAACTGAGAGAGCTGAAGGCTCAGCTTCAGGAGTTGTTGGATAAGGGGTTTATTAGGCCGAGTGTTTCGCCATGGGGAGCTCCAGTGTTATTTGTGAAGAAAAAGGACGGGACTTTGAGGTTGTGCATCGATTATAGGCAGCTGAATCGGGTGACAGTGAAGAATAAGTATCCACTGCCTAGGATCGATGATTTATTTGATCGATTCACGAGGAGCTCGGTGTTCACTAAGTGGATCCGAGATCGTGGTATTATCAGTTGAGGATAGCAGAGGCCGATGTGCCTAAGAGTGCTTTCAGGAGCAGGTATGGGCATTTCGAGTTCCTAGTGATGCAGTTTGGGTTGACCAATGTCCCAGCAGCCTTCATGGCTTTGATGAATAAGATTTTTCAGCCCTACCTTGATCAGTTTATTATTGTGTTCATTGATGATATCTTGGTGTATTCGCGGGATAGACAGGAGCATGCCGAGCATTTGAGGGTTGTGTTGCAGCTTATGAGGGATAAGCAGTTGTTCGTCAAATTCAGCAAATGTAAATTTTGGCTAGATGAGATAGTATTTTTGGGGCATGTTGTGTCTGGTGAGGGTATTCAGGTGGACCCTCACAAGGTTGAGGCAGTGATGAGTTGGGAGGTTCCTAGGAATGTGTCTGAGGTTCGGAGTTTCCTAGGATTGGCCGGCTATTATCGGAGGTTTGTCGATGGGTTTTCATTGATCTCCGCCCCTTTGACAAAATTTCTGAGGAAGAGTGTGGCCTTCAGATGGACTGAGGAGTGTCAGAGGAGCTTTGAGGAGCTGAAACATCGGTTGATCACTGCACCGGTGTTAACTCTGCCGTCAGGAACTGGAGGTTTCGAGGTTTTTAGTAATGCTTCTTAGCATGGATTAGGTTGTGTTCTAATGCAGCATGGCAGGGTGATTGCCTATGCTTCGAGACAGTTGAGGTCTCATAAGGTTAATTATCCGGTGCATGATTTGGAGTTAGCTGCAGTGGTGTTTGCTCTGAAAATCTGGAGACATTATTTGTATGGTGAGACGTTCCAGATTTTTACTGATCATAAGAGTCTGAGATATTTGTTGAGTCAGAGGGAGTTGAATCTCAGACAGAGGAGATGGATTGAGCTGCTTAAGGACCACGATTGCACTATTGAGTACCACCCTGGGAAGGCCAATGTGGTGGCTGATGCGTTGAGTAGGAGATCTCATGTCAGTGCAGCTCAGATTCAGGTCTCGAGGTTTCCGTGTTTAGTTCAATTGAGAGCTCTGAATGTGCAGTTGGATTTGGAGCAGGATGGAGTGTTGTTGGCTACTCTGAGGATTAGGCCGATGTTGCATGACAGGATCAGGATCCGGTTTTGGTGAGACTGATTGAGAGAGTGCAGGCTGGTTCAGATTCTGATTTTGAGCTGAGAGATGGGACATTGTGGATGGGTCAGAGATTGTGTATGCCTGATGTGGATAGTTTGAGGCGTGAGATTTTAGAGGAGGCGCATTTGGCTACCTATGCTATGCATCCTGGTATTACCAAGATGTATAACACTCTAAAGTCGCATTTCTGGTGGCCTGGCATGAAGAGGCAAGTAGCTGAGTTTGTTTCCAGGTGTCTGACGTGCCAGCAGGTTAAGGCGGAGCATCAGGCTCCAGTTGGGAAGTTGCATTCGTTGCCCATTCCGGAGTGGAAATGGGAGCGAATTACTATGGACTTTGTGATGGGATTGCCTAGGACGCCGAGGCAGCACGATGCGATCTGGGTCATAATGGACTGATTGACCAAATCGGCTCACTTCTTGCCAGTGAGAGAGAGTAATATTCTGGATCAGTTGGCCCAGAAGTATATGGCAGAGGTAGTGAGACTGAATGGGGTTCCAGTGTCTATAGTCTCAGACAGGGATCCCAGGTTTATTTCGAGGTTTTGGAAGAGTCTGCAGTCTGCTATGGGTACTCGGTTGAGCTTCAGTACAGCTTTTCATCCTCAGACTGATGGGCAGAGTGAGAGGACGATTAAGACAGTCGAGGACATGTTGCGAGCTTGTGTGTTGGAGTTCCGAGGAGCATGGGATCAGTATTTGGCTTTGATCGAGTTTGCTTATAACAATCAGTATCAGAGTAGTATTGGGATGACTCCTTATAAGGCTTTGTATAGGAGGCAGTGTAGGTCGCCTCTTTACTGGGATGAAGAGGATTTGAGGATGCTCGAGGGTCCCGAGTTGATTCAGGATACAGTGGATAAGGTAAAACTGATTTGAAGTCGCATCAAGGCGGCTCAAGATAGACAGAAGAGTTATGTGGATCAGCATCGGAGAGAGATGGAGTATGCTATGGGAGATAGAGTGTTCCTCCGAGTGTCTCCGTGGAGAGGTGTGCTGAGGTTTGGTCGGAAGGGCAAGTTGAGCCCTAGGTACATTGGTCCCTATGAGATCCTTGAGAGGATAGGACCTTTGGCCTATAGGCTAGCTTTGCCAAGTGAGATGTCGCAGTTGCACGACGTCTTCCATGTGAGTATGCTCAAACGGTATCGGTCTGATCCGACCCATGTGATTCCGGCTCAGGAGATTGAGGTTGCCAGTAATTTGAGTTATGTGAAGGAGCCAGTTCAGATTATAGGGTCGCGGGTCAAGCAGCTGAGGTCCAGGGTTATTCCATTGGTGAAAGTCCTTTGGAAGAACCATTCGACTGAGGATGCTACTTGGGAGACTGAGGAGCACATGAGGAGGCAGTACCCTCATCTGTTCGATCAGTCAGGTAAGAAAATTTCAGGACGAAATTTTTATTAGGAGGGGAGAATTGTAACATCCCATCACCGATGGGATGTGTACAGTAAGAGTGCATTCATAATTGGCATGATCATGCATTATTGCATTATTTAGTTATGTCTAATTGGTTAATTTGGCAATTATTGCACTAGCATATGAACGTACATACATGTTTGACATATTCCCGGCTTGATTGGATAAATTGGTAAATTGGAGAAAATTAGGTCAATTGAGCTTTGAGAAATGGAATTAGAGTAAGAAATGAGAATTTGGAGTTTGAAATATGAACTTGGAGTGTACGATTGTGAGTTTTATAATCTTTAGGATTTATAGGAATTTTTTTGGAATTTTCGGAGTAATAGGTCCGGACCGGAAAATTGACCTAATGACTGATTAATTTGATTTCCGATTTCAAAATTGATCATCCAATCGCACGGAAAGATTAGAAATTTGCTTTAAGGAATTAGGGTTTTGAACCATTGGAATTCGGGAGAAATTAGAATCAGAAATTGGATTTCGGGTGTCGGACTGGTCTTGAGGCAATTAAATTGCCAAACACACCCTTATTTTTCCTTAGTTTATAAACCCTATGCTTTGTTATTTGCTTTCCACGATACCCTTCGCTTTTGAAAGAAGAAAATTTCTCCTTCCTTCATCATGGATCTCCTTCCTTGGATTGCTTCTTGATTTCTTTTTGCCACTTGCTCTTTCCTTGCTTATTGATCGATCCCCTTTGGCTTGATGTTGAAGAAAATGATAGTTGGGTTTGCTATGGTGATTGCCGTGGGTGTGTGAGTTGGAGTTTTGAAGTGATTTTAAAGGATTTCAAGGTTTAAATCAAGTAAGACTTCTTCTTTCTTGCCTTAGATAGTTTGATTTGTTGATTGATTGAGTTATAGATGGTGATTAGTTTAAATATTTGAGGAATTGGAATTTTAGGGTTTCGATAGATGATTTTGTTGATTTTTGTGTTAATAATTTAGGGATAACGGTTATGTGATGGAATTGAGGTTAGGAATTAGTTGTTTGATGTGTATTGAGTTGTTTGAAAGAGGAAAAAATGGATTTGGAGAGTTGAGTTGTGATGAAATCTGGAAAATTGGACTTGTGTGCGTTTCAGATTTTTGCTTATAACTTTTGACGTGATTATGTTTTTGAGTTGGGGTTTGTTTTAAATGAAACTTAAGAATCAAGGCTAGATTTCATATGAAGAGAGTTTTGCCAAATTATGATTTTTAAGGGTTTCCAATTTGGCTTGAGTGACCTTCTGGAAAGTTGTAGAGGATTAATGTAGCTTTCTATTGAGATATTTTATGTGAATTTTGGATGTGTGTGTTAAAAGATATGTGTTGTGGAAAAGGGAAAGCTTTATGGGAAAGTTGGAAATAAAATGGAGATCGCATGGTTTGGGCATAGCAGCGCATAGCTCGTCCATGCGGGCGAGCAGCGCATCGCTCGTCCATGCGGGCGAGCAACGCATAGCTCGTCCATGCGGGCGAGCAGGCATAGCCCACCCATGCGGGCAAGCCGCGCATCGCTCGTCCATGCGGGAAAGCGATCCTGCATAGCTCGTCAGGCGAGCGGGCTACGGGCGTGCGGGTGAGTGCCCAGGTGCACCCTTGGACGCGATGCCATTTTGAATATGCTTTATACTTAGTTTTCCTTTTCCTTTTTGACCTCCGCCCAATTTGTTCGAAAATGTGATTTTTGAGGTTTTTGAATTTGGGTTTTAGAATTGAGATTGGGGAAATTCGGATTAATGTCGGAAATGTCATAAACATGTATGGTACGCAATTAAATTGTTTAGTGTGCATAATTGACTCCAGAAATGGGACAATTAGTATTAATTATGTGTTTTGATTGTTATAGAGGTACCAGTGGAGCGTCGATCCTCCAACGTAGCTGAGACTTCCCGGCATTAGCTCGGAAGTTACAGGTGAGTAACCTAGTTGGTTCATCAATATTTGTGTGTTAATTATACGCTTATGCCATGCGGATGAAATGGAGGGTTATGTGTTTGATTGAAATTGGGTTCGGACCAAAGGTGTCCGAAGGATCGGTAATTTGTGATTGAAGTGCTATACGTGTGAAATTTAATGTACATTTGGCATGTGTTAAATTGGCAATTGGAGCATGTACATTTCATGCATAAAAGTATGATTAGATAAAGGCAGTTGTGACCGAAGAATGCCTCAAAGCTTTAAACTCAACGCAACAGGACCTCGGGTCCAACGTATATGAGAGCTTTAAGCTCAACGCAAAGGACCTCTGGTCGAACGTTTTCAGAGCCACTGGCTCAATGTATCATGGCATATCACGCCCAACGTTTACAGAGCCTCAGGCTCAACGCAATGTGCCCGTCACTGGGACAGTTTCAGGCGCACGATCACAACAACGTAAGAAAATGAATGTGTCACATGCGCATTGCATATGTATATGATTGACTGTAAATGTGTGAAAGGCGAAATGCCTTGTATGTGAAAAATGCATGTGATGTTCTGAATGTGTTATTATGTGATTAACTGTGTATGCATGAGTTGGGTGGACCATCGATGATGGTTTCTCGCTGAGTTCGCAAACTCACCCAACATTGTAATATATTTTTCAGGACAACGATAGTTGGTTCCTAACTCCAGAGTTAGAGTCTTCTCTGCCTTGTGGACCGTGTCGGCAAGAGAAGTTATGGCGCAGAGGTGGGTCAGCTGGGATCTTTTGGATGACCTAGATAGGCTGTATTTAGTTCCTTTGAGTATTGTATAGACTGTGCTTTTGGACAGAGTTGTAATTATGGATTTGAGAAATGAAAAGAAAATTTTGGTTTCAATTTTTAGTGATATTTATATTTGGATGCCATGTGGATTTTAGTTGGTTGCTCGGTAGTGCACCTTTATCGTGGGTTACGTGTCGGAGCGACCTGCGGGCGTCCCGATGTGTACCCTATGGTAAGGGGGCGCTACACTTTGGATGGCGTGGAAGAAAATGTGTTGGTCGAAACATCTAGGGGGTATGGGTTTTCGAACTTTTCATGACTTCAATACGGCGTTGCTTGGGAAACAGTTTTGGCGCTTATTGGCTGATACTTCTTCGTTGGTTGCTAGAGTTCTTAAAGCTTGTTATTTTCTGCGAAGCACGATATGGGATGCAAAAAGAGGTACTACAGCTATACTTGGAGCAGTAATTTCTCTAGCATAGATTTTGTCAAACAGGGATGCAGGAAGCGTGTTGGCGACGGGAGTACAATCAGTGTTTGTTCAGATCCTTGGCTGTCAAATGTGGAGAACCCTTATGTTACTTTGGTTCTGAATGATGATTGGCGAAATAGCAGAGTATCGAATTTGATTCTTCATGACCTTAACCAATGGAATTTGCCGTTAATCTTAGCTGTATTTAATGAGAGAGATAGAGATTTAATTCTCCAAATTCCACTGAGCTTACATCGAAATATTGATGATTGGGTTTGGGCTTTGGATAGGAAAGACGTATATTCAGTTAAAAGTGCTTTTCGTCATATTCACGTCGCCCCTCCAGGTTTGAATCAAATCCTTCCTTCTTCTATTTGGAAGCAATTTTGGTCTCTGAACATTCCTGCTAAGATTAAAAATTTCTTTTGGCGTTCTTTAAATGCTTGCTTGCCAGTACGTGCTATTCTAGTACATAAAGGAGTGGATATTTCGCCTTTGTGTCCTATTTGTGGTATTGAGTCTGAATCTGTCTCACATATTTTATTCGAGTGTTGTCGTGCTAAGGAGGTGTGGTCTCTTTCGCATCTGGATTTTTTCCATCCCATCTCTGTTGTATTACCTGATTGGTTTTCTTTTGTTGCACATAACTATTCCGATGATGATTAGTGCTTGGCTATATCTATATGTTGGGCATTGTGGAAGAATATGAATGATTTGGTTTGGAATGGGCTTCAACATTCAGCTCAAGCTATTTTCTTTCTGGCTCGCTCGATGTTGAGGAATTTGAATAATGCTAGGAGGGGCCATTCTGCAAGTGTACATAATACTAGAGTGATTCCTATTGTGTGGCAGAAACCACCAGTTGGATTCATTAAAATTAATTCAGATGCAGCTATTTTCAAAGAGGCAAGGATGGCGGGCACTGGTTTTGTTGTTAGGAACGGTAACGATGATTGCCGAGCAGCGGGAAGTAATATATTTCCGGGGATTTTGGATCCGTTGACAGCAGAGGTTATAGGGATTCGTGAAGCTTTAAGTTGGGTGAAAAAACAAAAGTTACACTCGGTTATTATAGAATCAGACTCACAATTGGTTATTCAAAGTCTTCTTTCAAATAATCGCAATCGGTCAGAGGTTGATTTTATTGTTTATGATTGCTTATTTCTTTGTCATTTCATTAATGATGTTCATTTTGGTTATTGTAAAAGATCTGCGAACTGTGCAACTCACACTCTTGTGAGAAATACTAGTTCTATGTCAGGTCTTATTTATTGAGATTTATCCTTTCTTGCTTGTATTGCTTCAGCTTTAACTCCGGACAATTGTTATTAATGAAATTTTCAGTTAGATTTCAAAAAAAAAAGTGTGAATGTTTATTACTTAATAAGATTATTTTTTTAGTAAAGGGTAAAAATATCATATAAAATAATTAAATTTATTTTGATTATATTTTAAATAGTATAATTGAATTCAATTATAATATTACTTAGTTTATTCCGAACGATATGAGTTTAATTTAATTTAATATTACAAATTATAATATAAATTGAATTTAATTCAATATCGTAAATATAATTAATCCAATATGTTAATTAATTAAAATGGAAGTTTCCAAACACCCTGTAATGAACTCTGTATTTTATTTTTCTTTTCCTTTTCGTTTCGTCTGTTGATGATACACGACCTTGATACCTCCCGGAGGGTTTAAGCCTAAACGCTTCCTCTCCACTCTCTCTTGCGTCAGCGTAGACGAAGATGGAGACAGTGAGGCTTCGTTTGGTGTTTGACCACATTCTACGCAGAACACTGAAGACAGAGGGACTAAAACGTTGTTGGCTTCTCCTCAAACCCCAGCTCAAGACCATCTCCGATCTCTCCTCATATCTTGTCCAGATTTTTGACCTCGAACATGCATGCTCTTCCTGTCTCGTCCTTTCCGTAACTCTCCTTATTACCTTTTTCCTTGTGATTTTCAGATTTGATGTCTGTTCTTCAATATTTACAAGTATAACAAATAAGTGTAGTGAAGTGTCCGCTTTTCTCTTTTGGGAATGCTGTTCTTGTTTCTGTCACAATTGTGTCTTTTAATGTTCAAAGTTCATGTCTTTGCAGATGGAAGGGTTTGTTTTGCCACCTTTTGAGTCCACTTCTATTTTGAAGGATAAAGATATTATCCGGTCAGTTCAGAGTTATAAGTTGTCTTACGCTTGTTTGAACCATTTTTCATGTTCTATGGTAGTTTGTAATTAGCCATGTATCGAATCCATGTGTTCTTCTTCATTCTTTATATCAGTGTACCAGAATTGTCCGATACTTCAGATAACATTTTTTGGTATGCGCCTTATGTTGTTGACTGTGAAGCAGGGTGAGGAAGAAAAGCGGCACATGCTCTGAACTCGTGGAGATAGATGGTGTCAATTCCCTGGGGGCGGTTGAAATAGTGGATAAGCAACCTGTACCCACAGGCATGAAACTTCTAGCTAATGCGGAGTTTGAGAAGGAAGGTGGAGGATATGAAAGTGAATCAGAAGAAGATGTGCCTGATCAGGAAGAGGGTCCATTTCCTGAGAAGAAATATGGGGAACAAGGAATTGTCTCTAAGAAAAGGAAGAGAAAAGCCTTAAAGGAACTTCAGAGCTCAAAGTATGTAACCAATTCGAAATGAAAGCTTCTTTGTTCATCAAATTATCCTTCATTTTCTTTTTATTAATGGATGGCAAATTCTTACCTTGTTCAATATTATACGACAACAGTGACTTGCTCAAGTATTTCTTTTGAAATAACTAAAAAGTGGCCTTCTGAATCTCTTCATCTGAGAATGATGATTTTCTTTCGGAGTTTGCTGTTGAAGTATTATATTTACCTCTTGTGCCCCCTCATTACAGTTTTTTCATGTCCACTCATAATGTAACATTTAGGTTCTGTTTTCAACTTTAATCGAGGCTTCCTTTTCTATTTGTTTTCTAGTTTGCCCTCTATAATAAAATTTCTTATTTGTTCTTGTGGGTTCAATTTTGTCACAGTTCTTGGGTCTGCTACTTACTTCAAATATTTGTGTATTGAAAAGGAGGAAAAGGAATAGATCAGCTAGTGCTGATAAAGGTGCGTTTGCTTTGAGGAATGGTGAGAAGGACGATAGTCTGGAGCTAACTGAAACCTTGAATGATGCAAAAGCTGATCAAACGAGAGATACAGATGGCAAATCTTTGATGAAAACTAACAGGTAGTTCTTTAGCTTTGTTTAGTGTTCTTGTGATTTGTTTGGGTCCGTGATTTTTGTTGATAAAAGAATGTAAATAGTCTGTACTATGTCCTCCATTTATTTTTCCAAAGGCTATAACCGATGTTTGAAAGGCAAAAGGTTTCCATGTCTGAGTCTATGAGAGAGAGGGAGAGAGAAAAGGAAGAAATTAAGAAGAACTGCTGTTTTCCTGAAACTAGGATAGTAACGATTCTAGTATGACTACGCATTCTCTGTAACATGTTTGTGGTGATTATATCTTTAGGTCCCGTGTCTCTTTTTTTTTTTTTGTTTCATTGTGGCTTAAATTTCCCTTCTGAGTTCCTCTGTTCAGATCTTGTCAGCTTAAAAAAATGGGCAATGGGAGTGTGGATGCGTCCAGTTCACCTTCTGAGGCTAAAAAGGTTTTTCTTAATGTCATTTGCTTATACTATTTTATATAGCAACTTTTATATCTGTGAGAGGCACATTTGTCATATCTCCTAATTTTACCCATCTTAGATTGTTATGCTTGTTATGTCAGCCTTCCGTTTACTCCAAAATTTTATGTCGAAGCAGAGTTCATGCCCCTAGCTGCTAGTGGGGTAGTGGTGTGGCTTTATTTATTTATTTATTTTTCACCAGAAAAGTTGTTTCTTCTTACTTTTTGCCTTAAATACAAGAGTCGTGGTTTTACATCTCTCCTGAATAGACCATGAATGTGTATTGAAGTTCATTAGATCATCATGAAATGATGCAGAAAATAAAACTGCTCGCAGTATGGTATAGGATTTAAATGAATAAGATAAACCAGAAGATTCTTTATCCTTCCCAGCCACTATTTATTTTTAGACTATGTATTATTTTAGTGAATCTTGACCTCCCAAATGCTTCCTGCCATGTGAGGTCTTTAATGTTAAAGGCTTTCTGGCATTCAAGTTTGACAGTGTATAAGCAATCTGCTTTATTCTTTCAGATATGTTATGCTCTTTTTTCAAAGGACTTTCTTCTTTTGAACATACAAGTTCTGTCCAAGTCTGACATACTATTTTTTCCAGGTTCCCAGTAGAAGTGCTCGTCGTAAAAAGGCAAAGAGGCAATGGTTGAGAGCACAAGCTAAAGCTGAAAAGGAGAAGGTATCTGCTTTTTTCTGTGCTTTTCAATTTCCATTTTCCCATTATTATTCACACTCAACTGTCAGGGTTAGCTCAAGTGATATAGGGGAGAGTAGATTAGGATCTAGATTAGATCTCAAATCTTGTTTATGTTCTTATTCGTATGTTACACTGTCTTAAAATGGGAGAGGTCAGTGATTGGAAAACTAACTTGCATTGCTTCTCTGGGGTGCTTGTGATGGGCAATAAGAACCGGAAAGAAAGATTATCTTGTTAATTGCACAGAATATGTTGTGGAGTTTCATGTTGAATTTTTCTGCACATCAGAAGCAGTTACTGGAAAAAATAAGTCAAGAATCACCTGAAAAGAATAATTATACAGTTGCTGAGAAAGCAATTGAATTTGGAGATCAAGAACATTCTAAGGAGGAACCTGTAAAAGATATTAATGATCTGAAGGAAGTTGAAGAACAGCGAGAACAAGAAAGTGATCAGGATGAGGATGTTGTTCCTGTTGTTATAAGGCCAGGACATATCCGCTATAAGCCACGCAGTAAAGGTCTGATGCTTTCTCTGCATGTACATGCGTGTGCATTTAACTGTGTGTATTTCTTCCTTCCCTTTATTGAGGTTTAGGATTTTGGAATTTCTGTGCGTAATGCTAACTGAGAAATCTATCTGATGTGTTAATTTCTTGTCCCCAGTGGGTACAGGTGAGGTTGTCCAGCAAAATCATATTTCTGTGGTATGTTTCTTTTGTTAGTTGTATATGCTTAAAATTTATTTCCGTAACTATTGCACTGAAGTGCTTCTTGCTGACTAGATATTACCAATTTTTGATGCATTTGTTGACAATCCTTGCTACCGATTGTGGTCAGTGTCTCCTAGAGCCACCTTTAGATATTAGCATCTATGTTGGTAACAAGTATAGAGTGCCATATGCTAAATGAAGATTGCGGTTATTTTTTCTAGCTTAAAGTGGAAAACGAGGTGGATTTTAGAAATTCTGTTTTGCATGGAGTAAATTGAGTTTTGTTCTTCTTTAAAACCACAATTTTGACAATATTCTAACTGTTTTGCAGCTGATTTTGAAGGAATCGAAATGTTATATGGCAATCATGTATTTTACATATTAATGATGTGCACCATCAGTTGAATATTTTTGGATCTATAGATGTTTCCTTGTATTACAGTTACTAGTAGTTATGGTTTCCCAATCGTACTTAGTCTATTAAAGTGTATATTTGTTCCATGTGACGTCCCTATGTGCCAATTAAAAGGAAATGTTTTCTCAATTTTTGTTAAGAGCTATTGCAGCTACCATAGCAGCTATTAAGTTGGCTATTTGTTTTTGTCAAATAAATGGATTATTAATCATTCCAATTATTAAGTTGTCTTTGGTGCTTTATCACAATTCATGAAATGGTATCCTGCTCCAGGAAAACTTTCAATGGAACGGAATAACGAGTAAGAAGAAGGGGCAAAAATGGGGCAAAGAGAAACTTTCATATGCCAAAGGGAAAAATTTTAAGATTGTAAATCAAGAGCCTGACATAGTGCCGCCCCCTGTTGAGGAAGAGAAACCTGTGTACAGTCACATTGACTTTGATAAGCTAGCACCGTATGTTAGCTCCCCAAAGGTTTATTTCCATAAAGTTCTTTATATACAAGCAGCATCTTTTAAAGCCTTCTGTGGATCAATGGTTGATCATACATTTTTTTTTTAACATGCTAACATGCAGATTATATTCTGTATTTGATTCTTGGATATCTATTTTTTGTCATTTGATAATATTTTCCTAAAAACTCTGCAGGAAGATGACGTGATTGCTTATCGTTTGATAGAGCTATCATCATCCTGGACCCCTGAGATTTCTTCTTATCGAGTATTGTTCACGTTACATTAATGTCAAAATTGCAACTTATCATTTGTTGATATAGCATTCGACTTACCGATGTTCCTTTAATCTGTAGATTGGAAAGATATCATGGTTTGACCTTTCGTCCAACCAGATTCTTCTGGTTCCTGTCCCAGAATATCCTATTTTTCCTGAGAAAAAGATAGATGATGATGCATCTGATAAGTTGCCAGAAACTTCCATTTATGCTGAAGATGGCTCTTTAGAGGTATGCAGCACCGGTAGCATATCTAATTACCTTCCATAAATTGATGAGTGCTTTACTTGTGAGTCTAAGGGCTGTAGTTGTGATGAACGAACTAGAGAAAGTGGTTTGCAAAATCAACAATAATGATATCAATTAGCTGGTTTTGAATTTATATCAAGGTAGGAACATTCTCATAAAAGGTTGTGTTATTTAGTGATTGAATTCCAGGTTCTGTTAGGATGGGTTTCAGAATGCAGAGGTTAATAGATCAGGCTTGTCTTAATTGTTTCCACATCTGATTATTCTTTGTCAAACATTGATTTAAACCTCTGTGTTCAATTTTTTTTTTTCCGGCAATATGTTTCTCTAACTTTGATATTTGACAAATGAACTTCTTCAGATAGATTTTCAATCACTTCTTGAAGTACGTGCGGTCTGGATTAATGACCTAAACTCAACAAAAGCTGTTGACTCTGAAATCACTGTCAGCAATCCAGGTGCTGGAACAGGTTTTGAAGCCAACTCTCAAAATGAAGCTTGTGCTTCTCCCCAAGGTATATCCTACCCAAGTAAAGTGTTGAAAGACAATCTCATCTTAATCTATTGAGTTCCAACTGCTTATGGTTACCTTTTTTTTCCCCAGAAAGTGAAAAATTAAACCCTTGGGAAGAAATTAACCAAGTTTTGAGTGCAAAGAAATCGGAGCTCTCTCTGGGTGATAACTGGAAGAGAGCCGAGAGCTCAGGCAGGAAGTTGCGATCCTACAAGGCAAGTAGTGCACTAGGTCCAACAATTGCTTTATTAAGAGCGCAAGATCAAATCTGAGACATCATATGCATTGTGAAAAATCAACTACCTTGAGCTCAAACTTTTTGAATCCCACTGATTTTCTGAACCTCAAGAAGGTACAGAATCTTGGCTCCAAGGGATTTTGATAGCGGAAGTTTTGTATAGTGTGGTTTCAAGCGGTGCTTTATGTTTCACCATTCAACCTTAGCCGTCTAACATCTTTAATGATCCAACTTCGAAACATTGGCTTCATACTGTTTCTCTGTCACCAATACTTCCCTTACTTTTTGTGAATTAAATCTGCTGATTTGTTCAACTTATTGGCGCCTGCATCACATCATTTCTGATCATTGGTTTTATAGTCACTGGTCAGTCATTGAAATCCCTTTCGTATTTTTCCTAAAAAGCCATCTTTATCTGGAATCATGCTTCCAAGGGGGGAACACGGTGAATCAATTGAATGGAAAGATCAACATTCAAGGTATTTAGATGTGGCAGAGATTTTGTTTCCAATTTCCTGACAATATAAACACTTCTCAGAAAAGGGAAGATATTCAAGAAGACTATCCTTCAGAAGAAATAGGGGACTTGAATATGGATTGTGATTAAGTGAAAGAAATATGCATTCAGATCATTGACTTGAATAATTCTAAATGCCTCTGCACTTGTTGCATCTGTTTGTATGTGATCAAGTCACTTTTAATCAGCCACATTCCATGCGTTGCTACGGTAAATTCGCCAGGCTTAACATTTATGACGAGCGAACAGGTACCAATGAATCACATCTAAAAGTTGCATGCTTTGAAACCCAAATTTATGGTACAATCCCTCCAAATATTATTCATGATGCAAATCGACCCACTGCAAAGAGAAACCTGTTATTTTATAGCAACCTGTAAGACTTCAGTTCTGGATAATGCCTTGTGCTTTGACAATTAGAAATAAAATTACAACAATAATAACAACGATTCAGTTAAAAATTTTGCTAAACTATAGAAAGGTTATTTTTAAATAACCCACAAAAAAAATAGGAATGAATGAATGAATGAATAATAATAATAATAATAATAATACTAATATGTAAATAATATTTTATCATGCAAAATAATAATTATTGAGATACTAAACAGCTGTAAATAGATTATACTTAGATATAGATAAGTTGTAAATAGACAAGATAAGTTTGAAATCACTTAAATTAAGGGATTACATTAGATAGTTTTTTTTTGAAGTGCATTAGATAGTTTTAGATAACTTTCTAGATTCAAATTCCTAGTTGTAATGTCCTATATATATATATAACTGTTACTCTTATTCAAATAAGAAGAATGGAGGAAAATTCTTTCCCACGTGGTATCAAAGCTGTAAGGCTTCTTTTTCTAGGATTTGTCCCTTTGAGTAGATTTCATTGTTGCACTACTAAAACCCTATTTTTTTATACTACCGAAACCCTATTTTTTTCTTCTCTTGTGTGATTCTCATTAGGGTAGCCTTAATTGCTACAATATCTTCTTCTTAATCATGTCAACCTCTCAAAACTCTGTCTCCACCAGATCTAACCCTCCAGAAGAATTTGGCACCATTTAGAAAATTGGAGATTTACAAAATATTTGGGCTTCCTATAGGCTTAATGGGAAGAACTATCTCAAATGGTCTCAATTTGTTCGTACATACCTCAAGGGCAAAGGGAGACTTAGTCATCTTCTTGCAACAGGACTAACTAAGGACAACCCAATGTTCGAAGCATGGGATGAAGAGGATTCCATGATAATGTCTTGACTATGGGATTCTATGGAACCTATGATCAGTGATACATGCATGTTTTTTGTCACTGCAAAGGAGATTTGGGACGACATTTGTCGCACATACTAGAAGGCTCGTGATACTGCTTAAATGTACGAGATCAAGATCAAAACTATAGCTGCTAAGCAAGGAGATAAATCTGTCACAGAATATGCAAACTTGCTGCAGAATTTGGGGTAAGAACTCAATCATTATCGAGTTTTTGAGATGAAATGCCTTAAGGATGCTGTCATCTTGAAAAACTTCATTGAAAAGGACCGTATGTACGATTTTTTGGTTGGGCTGAATGTTGAATTTGATCAGGTCAGGATACAAATCCTTGGAAAAGAGGACACTCTGTCTTTAGAAGAGACAATATCATTGATTCGAGTAGAAGAAAGTCGAAGGAGTGTTATGCTTGAACCACAAACCTTAGACGAGTTAGCCTTATTAGAAAAAAGTGATCATCAGGACAAAGGAAAAAGTGATCTAAGCATTCTGGTAGAGAATACTAGGGGAAGGAGAATAAGGACAACATTTGGTGCACCCACTGCAAGAAACCGAGGCACAGAAAAGAGTCATGTTGGAAAATATACGGTAAACCACCAAGTCGAGAATGAGGAAACCGTAAGGGATAACAAAGGTCCTAAGCACATATGGTAGATCAGCCTAAAGTTGAGGAAAATTTAGGAACGTTGGAATTAAACAATGAAGAAATTGAGAAGCCAAAAAGCTTGTTGAGGATTATTGAAAAACCTTCTAAGACTTGTTCTTTGGCTCTTTCAGGTAAACCTTACTCCCTATTTGCATGAATGCCTCAAAAAATCTTCATACCAATTCTTGGATATTAGACTCGGGTGCCATAGACCATATGATACCCACATCTCAACTCTTTCACACTTATACCCCATGCCCAAGTAACAAAACGATTGTAGTGGGCCATGGCTCTCTAGTTATTATTGCAGGTTTCAGAGATATACACATCACACCTACCCTTATTCTAAAAAGGGTTCTTCATATTCCAAAAATTGTCGGCTAGCCTACTTTCTATTAAAAAACTTACTTATGATTTTAAATGTTATGCTACTTTTTTTCCTTCTCACTGTATTTTTCAGGATCAAGTCTCGGGGAGGAGGATTGGGCTTGCTAAGTGAAGGGGGTGGCCTCTACCTACTTGAATTGCCTCAAAGAGTTAGGAGTAACCTATCTTTGTCATTTCTCAGCTCCTCAAATAAAGATACCATTTGGTTGTATCATCTACACCTAAGTCATCCATCTTTTAAAGTTTTAAAGGTCACGTTTCCTCATTTGTTTCAAGGATTAGATATTTCTAAATTTCATTGTGATGTTTATGAATCTGCAAAACATACTCGAGTATTTTTTTCCTATTAGCAATAAAAGAAGCTCTCATCCTTTTCATTTGATTCACAGTGACATATGGGGTCCCTCTAGTATATCTAATGTCTCTGGGGCTTGTTGGTTTGTATTCTTAATTAATGATTGCACTAGGTTAACATGGCTCTTTCTTCTTAAACAAAAATCTAATGTTAGCCTTGTTATACCTAATTTTCACTCTATGATTCAAAACTAATTTGGGGTTAAAATAAAAAGCTTTAGGACAGACAATGCCAGAGACTACTTTAACTAGACTTTGTCACCTTTCTTTTAATCATAGGGCATTATCCATGATTCATTATATGTTAACATATCTCAACAAAACGGGATAGCAGAAAGGAAAAATGGGCACTTACTCAACACCACCAGAGCCTTACTCTTTCAAGGGAATGTCCCTAAATCCTATTGGGGAGAGGCAGTTCTTACAGCCACATACATGATAAATAGACTTCCATCTCATGTGTTAGACAATAAAAGCCCAATAGAAATTCTTAATAGCTTCTACCCACACTTCAGAACCTCAAATGGTCTCACACCTAAGGTATTTGGATGCACCGCCTTTGTTCAGGTTCATAATCAACAAAGAGACAACCTAGACCTCCGAGCCATCAAATGTATCTTCCTTGATTACTCACCTACTTAAAAGGGATACAAATGCTACAATCCATCATCTATAAAATTTTATATCTCTACCATCTCTTCAAGGGAAGATTTCAATAATGGAAGAGAGCACTTATGAGTCCTTCAAACTACTTAGAACCCTTGACCTTCTTCCTGCTTCAGCTCTTAGTGTCGAAACAACCGAGCCTTCTGAACTAATTATACCTGAGTTCCCCAATTCTACTATTGATCCTATGTCATCACATGTCCCAAACAGCGTTACTCATGTATATTTAAGGAGGAAGGTTGTTCCAAAATTGACACAGGTTTAAGAATTCAACTCAGACTCTGGAAATGAAATCACGGTAAGATCTGACTCACCTTTACGTACAATTTTTTTTGAACATGTTGCTGTTAGGAAAGGAACTAAAGAATACACTAAATGAGCACTTTATCCTCTATCTTACTATGTTTCTCTTAAGTGTCTGTCACCAACCTTCCAAAACTTAATTATGAGTTTAAATACCATTATTATCCCTAACACCATTTTTGAGACATTGTCAAAAAAGAAATGGAGGGATGTTATGAGCGAGGAGATGAATGCAATGGAAAAAAATAGGACATGAGAGATTGTTGATAAACTGAAAAGGAAAAATATTGTTGACTATAAGTGAATTTTCACATGCAAATGTAAGGCTAATGGATCTCTTCAGAGTTATGAAACTAGATTGGTGGCCAAATAGTACACTCAAACCTATGGTATTCATTATCAAAAGACTTTTGCACCAGTTGCAAAGATGAACACTATAAGAATTTTGTTATCATTGGTTGTCCACTTTAATTGGTAGCTCCTTCAATATGATGTTAATAATCAATTTCTCCATGCAAACTTGGATGAAAAAATCTATATGAACATCCCGTTAGGATTTGAGGGAGACACAGGTAACAAAATTTACAAGCTGAGGAAGGCTCTTTATGGATTAAAACAATCTCCTAGAGCTTGGTTTGGGAAATTTGCAAAAGTCATGGGGGCGTTTGAGTATAAATAAAGCTAAGGTGATCACACTCTCTTCATTAAACATTCAGCTATAGGGGGAGTTACTGCACTTCTAGTTTATGTGGATGACATCATAGTGACTGGAAATGATGAGAAAGAGAAGCATGAATTGAAGCAAAGACTAGTAAAAGAGTTTAAGATAAAAGAACTCAAGAAACTAAGGTACTTCCTCAGTATTGGGGAGGCATATTCCACACAAGAGATTTTTATATCTCAACAAGTATGTGACTGATTTGTTGGTAGAAATGAGGAAGATTGGGTGTAAGCCAATCTTTACACCAATGGATCCAAACCACAAGTTGAGAGAAGCTAAAGAAGAACTAGCTGTTGATAAAAGGATGTATCAAAGACTAGTTGGTAGACTCATATATCTTGCTCACACTCGGCCAGACATAGCATATGCAGTAAACGTGATCAGTCAATTCATGCATGATCCAAGAGAGCCTGATCTTCAAGCTACTTATAGAGTGCCACATTACTTGAAAGGCAGTTTGGGAAAAGGAATTTTGTTTAAGAAAAAAAATACTCTTGCTTTAGAGCTTATACCGATGCTGACTATGTAGGTTCTATAGTGGATAGAAGATGAACTACAGGGTATGTACATTTCTTAAAGAAAATTTGGTAACATAGAGAAGCAAGAAGCAGAATGTGGCGGCAAGGTCAACTGCAGAATCAGAATTTAGGGCTATTGCTCAAGGATTGTACTACTCTAGCTGAAGATTATTCTAGATGATTTGAGAGTCAAATGGGATGGCCCTATAAAACTATATTATGACAATAAGTCAGCCATAAATAATGCTCATAATCTTATACAACGCGATAGGACAAAGCATATTGAGATTGATAGATATTTCATTAAAGAAAAATTGGAAGAAGGGTTAGTGTGTATGTCCTATGTTCCATCAGAACGTCAAGTAGCTGAAGTTTTAACAAAGGGGCTAAACAGTTCAAGTTTTCATGATCTTGTATACATGTTGGGAATGAAAGGCATCTATTCCTCAGCTTAAGGGAGAGTGTTGAGATACTAAACAGTTGTAAATAGATTATACTTAGATATAGATAGGCTGTAAATAGATAAGATAAGATAAGTATGAAATCCCTCACATTTAAGGATTACATTAGATAGCTTTAGATAACTTTCTAGATTTAAATTCCTATTTGTAATGTCTTATATATATGACCGTGTACTCCTATTCAAATAAGAAAAATAGAGAAAAATTCTTTCCCAAAATAATAACAAATAAAAAATTAACAAGGAGAAATATTAGTACTTGTTTAAAAGATTAGGTCAAATGTAAGAGAAAAAAAAGCTAACAGACCTATAAAAATGATATAGATCTCTTAAAGAGGGATCATTTATTCGTATCTTAGTACACCAAAGTTTTTTATTACAGGTCATGTCCTCGGTAAGTTCCAACAGGGTTATATCATTCTTTATCACCTCCTCCTAATTTTTCATAGATCTTCCTTTTCTCCTCTTACAGACTCTAAATACAATCTTCTCATCTTCTTACTGGAGTATCTGGGTGTCTCCTCTTAACATGTCTAAACCACCTAATTCTTGTCTCTTTAATTTTTCAATAATATTAGTCACCTTTAGTTAATACCTCACTACTACATTCCTAACCTTATCTTTTTTAATAAGGTTGCAAATCTAAAGAAAGATCCTCATCTTCACTACCATTAACTTATGACTATGCACCTGCTTGATGGGCCAATAGTTTGCCTCATAAAGCATGGCCGACCTGATTGCTAAACAATAGAATTTACCTTTAAGTTTGAATGGTATCTTCTTGTTACACAAAACTCTTGATTTCCTTCTTCATTTAAGCCACCTTGATTTGATACAGTGGATTATGTCCTCATCAATCTCTCCATTGCTTTGGATGAGAGATCCTAAGTACTTAAAACACTCCTTTTGTGTTATAACTTCTTTACTTACTCTAACTAGCAAAGTTGTTCTTGGACAAGCGTGAATATATGAGTAACATAGTAGTTCCTTAAATATGTACATCATGAAAGGCTTGCAGAACCATCTACTATCGAGGATATCTCATGTTTATTCTAATAAAATTATTTCAATGTCATGTTTAACACGATAAGAGTGGAGTCCACCTTTCATCCTTATCAGGCTCGTGTTTGCCACAACATGGATCTTTTGACTGCTAATAGAATAGAGTGTATAACAAAGCATCGTCTTTACAAGTTTGTATGACCATATTAACCTTTTGCCTTTAACATCAGATTGGATGATGTGACAAACCATTGGTAAATTTTTGCTTAATTTTTGCCTAATTTTATTTATCCAATTTCTCTCGTCGAGAGGCAAGTTACTGATCTAGCATTTGACATACAAAATGGTGGAGCAAACCCACCAGAAAGTGCCTTATGGAAAACCTCAAAATCTGTATCGTAATTATTAACCTCTCTCTCACCGACAATCTTAAAAATTGCTGCAACAATACCATCAGTCCAAGGCAAAAGTTGTTCCTTTCTGAAGACTTGTTCTAGGAATTGTCTACTAGTAAGAACGTCCAATAATTCTAATGTTTTTTTTTAATGTTCACAACTAGACCATGAGCTCTTTCATATCGTTTAACTTGGTTTGCAACCATTTCAACATGGTTTCATAGTAGTGAGTTGTTACTCTTCCTTACCTAAACATCTATGCTTTTAGGACTATGAACAACAAATGCCCCACGTGATGAATCAAGTCCTTGTACAACTAGTTGATTCAATATCTTTGGTACCAAATGAGGAGAATCATATGATGAGTTTGGAACCATTTTGTATGTTACATAATAAGAGGGAGGACAAAGGTAGAAGATGAAGAGCAATACTATAAATAATGAAGTAACATCAAATGATTGTATAATGATTAAAAAAGTGTATAAACAACATCATCCAAGTTAGTAAAGAATAGATGATAGGTGTAATAATTCTAGTGGATGTGTATTAATGGCTATATGACCACTGTAATGGGAACAACATAAGCTAATGAATTAACAACCTTTGATTATTCTCTTTACAATCCTTCTTCTTCTTCTTCTCTAAACCTTAAATTTTGTTATTGAAATTAAGGTTTTCACTAAACACATCTTACATTAGTATCACAACTCAAGAATCATTAGAGTATAATGGAATGAACACATTTCCATGGTATGCAAAAAATGGAAGAAAATATGAAGATGCAGATGCAGAAATAGAAATGAAATACGCAAGTGGTCTATAGGTAATGAAAGAATAGATTGCATAGTTGATGAGGCAAAGCAACCAAAGTATGTCAGAAGGAATAGATAGAAGAGCACTAGAAATAAGAAATAGAGTTGCTTATGGAAGTCACCAATATTATATACCTACTTGGTTAGCTAAGATTGAGTTTCTGAGTTTGCAAGAGAGGGGTTGAGGAATTGAATTTATAAAAATGACCTAGATAAAATGCACCCAGAGCTCAAAGTGGGAATAAATACAATACATTTAGAGGGTGAAGCATCGACATGATAGTTGAAGAATCAAGTTGGTGGGAGTATTTGTTGGCACTAGAGTAGTGATTTAGTAAAAGTATATTTAAGGACCTGATAGGCGTTAAGGAAGGAAAGATCAATCAAGGAGTATTGTGCACGATTTGGTCTTTTGCCCCATAAGTTAGTTATGCTAGAGCCATATTTGGTAAGTTATTTTCTTAAAGGACTTAAACCATAAATTGAGTGTCTAATAAGAATAGGAGCAGAAAGAACTATTCAACAAGCTTATGACCTGACGAAGAAACATGTAATAGTAACACATAATTGTTATAATAGGAAAGGAAAGGGAACAAAGATTTCTTTCTGCCAGAAAATCAATAACAAAATTTAAGACTAGTAGCAAGAATCCTACCTAAACCAACAAGTAACCACGGTGTTAAAAGTAATGAGCAAAGGATAACTAATATTAAGGAATTGGATAAAAGGTTGGCTAAGGGCTTATGTTTTTACTGTGAGTTGAAGTATAATATGGGTAATAAATATACAAAAAGAATTATGTAAATGTATATTATGAAAACTGAGGAAGTAGATGAACAGGAAGATGAACAACTACTAGAAGATACCATCTACCTATTTCATTACAAGTAATGACAAATATGATTTCAAAAAAATTTAAACATATAAAGGTGATAAGTAGGTATAATGGGATAGTGATCTATATATTAGTAGATGATGTAAGTTCTCACAAATTTGTAGATGAAAAATTTATGAATAAACAGGGTGATTCAATTGAAGAAAAAAAAGTGACAATTATTATTGGAGGGGGTTTGCAAATTAAATTTCATACGAAGTGTAGATTATTTAAATAGGTGATGGGAGGATATGAATTTGTCGTAGATGCCTTGATCATTGATATTGGAAGTAGTGATATAGTGTTAGGGGTACACTGACTTCCCATTTTGGATGATATTATATTTAGCTACAATAAAAGGATAATGAGATTTGATTGAAAGGACTTAAGATGGAGTTAAGAAATGAAGTTACAACTAGAAGAATACCTTAATTATTAGGGAGGAAATGGAGAAATTATTAACAGGAGATGAAGTGGGGTATTAATTTTTGTTATTACCCCAAATTGGAGGTATAGGTGAGAGGAATGAAACAAAAATATGGTTTCACTCTATTGCAAACTATTCATGGTCATTTCTGTATGATAAACATCAAAAGGAGTCACAAACATTACTTGTAGAATATGCAAACTTATTTCATAAACCTAAGGGATTACTGTCTAGGTTTCATGATTATAAAATTATGTTGAAAAAAGGAGTGAATATAGTGAATATGAGGCCGTATAAGTGCACAGGGATTAGAAACAAGTTTTATAGGAATTAATTAAAGAAATGTTGACTAATTAGAGAAAGTGTTAGTTCTTTCTCCTCACTTGTCATATTAGTCAAAAAGAAAGATGGAACTTAGCAATTCTATGTAGATTATAGGACTTTGAATAATAAAACCATTAAAGATAAATATCACATTCTATTAATTGATGTAATTAATGGATTAATTAAAAGGGCCAGCGTATTTTTTTCAAGCTCGATTTAAGAGTTGGGTATCATCAAATTCGGATGGATCCAAAAGATGTGCATATGATAATCTTTCACACATGAAAAGATCATTACAAATCTCTAGTTATGCCCTTTAGGTTAACTAATGTGCCAAAAACTTTTCAATGTCTCATGAACTCCATCTTTAAAGCATATCTGAGTAAGTTTGTATTATTATTATTTCATGATATCTTCATACATAGTTTAACATGGGAGCAATAACTTTATCATTTGAGGGATGTTTTTCTAAAGCAAAGAAAACACCAATTGTATATTAAATAATCAAAATGTTCATTTGGGTGAAGGAGGTGGAATATTTAGGGCATATAATCATTATTCATAAGAAAATTAATGCAATTAAAGATTGGCTTATACCCCCAAACATTGAGACAACTTTGAAGTTTCTTGTGTTTGATTGGTTATTATCATAAATTTATCAAAGGATATGGAAAAACAGTCAACCTTTGACACAACTAGTGTAAAAGGATGCTTTCTATTGGTCTTTATAGGCTAATCAAGCCTTTAATTATCTTAAATTATCTTTAACACAAGCTTTTATGCTTACTCTTCTGGAATCGAAAAACCTCTGACAATTGAAGCACACTAGTCAGGCGATTGAATTAGAGTTGTGCTCATACAAGATGGTCATTCAATTTCATACTTTAGTAAATTCCTATCTTTTAAATATATCCATCTTTCTATTTGTGAAAAAGAAATTTTGACTCTAGTGATAACTATACAACAATGCATCACTATGTTATTGGTATAATATTCATAGTGCAAACAAATCATAGCAATTTGGGTTATTTCCTTTATTAGAAAATCACTACACCATTGCAATAGCTCTCATTACCTAACCTTGTTTTATATCTATTGCAATTAAATCAGTATTGCAATAGATATAAAGCAAGGTTAAAAATAAGAATAAAAATATAAAATAGGTAAATAAATATATAAATAAATAAGGAGATAAGTAAATAAATAACTTAATCAAATAATTCAATACAAGAACATATTTAGGCTACATATGAGAACGTCCAGTTTACATGTTTAAGCTTGTAACGCCCCATATTAGGGGTTAGGATATTAAGGAAATTTAATCCGTTTTATGCTTTGTATATTTGAATATTTACATATTTGTGCATAAGCATTTTGGCATGCATTCATGACATTTTTCGGGTAAATTGGTTATATATGAAGATTATGGATTTATTCGGACTGAATTAAATGTGATTTAGAAATTTTTGTACATTTTGAGTATTTTAGAAATTTATAGTGAATTATTTTTGAGTTGAAAATATTTTTGGAGAGTTATATTATTATTTCAGAATTTTTGGTAAATTTTAGGAATTTTCAATTTTTTTTGGTATTTTTAGATTAAGAGAAAAATAATAAATAAATAAATAAATAAAAACACTAAAATAAATGGACTACTTACGTTATAACGAGTGGTTCGCATGCAAAGCGACAAATGGCTTGAAAAATGTGAAGATACGTAAATGATGTGCATGTTACACACATGGTCTGATGATTTGTATTAAAACTGTCTCTGTCGCATATGTTCTTCATAGTTCTTCTTTTTCACCGAGTAACAAACCTACTGGAAATATAAGCTGAAACAAGTAAGTAACTGAATAATATTTTATAGGTGTAATTATATATATGCATGCATGAGTTTTAGACTAGTAGTTTCGGTGATGCTCTATTCTTTCTTATTAATAAGCATGAATGTTTTTGACAAGTTTTGACTGAACTAAATGTACGTGGGAGTTAGAAGAGTCATTAAAGTTATATTGGAAGAGTGCAATATTCTGGAGAAAAACAAATACTCGATGAGCTCACTGTAAAATTTCTGTACATACGTGAATTATAGTGTGAGGTTTAAGCTTACGGAAATATAGAGCTTACTGAGATGTAGTGGTTTATGGAGAAAAATGATAGATATTGTGGATTGTTGAGATGAAAAAATCAAGAAAAAAACCAAGAAAGAGGGATAAAAATATGAATTTGGAAAGTATACCGTAGAGAGAGAGAGAGGAAGTTGGAATGTTAGTTTTGTGATCTTTGGAGCATAAAGTTGTTTCTGATGATTCTGATAGGTTAGAAATGCTGAATAGGTTAGTTTTAAAGTGAAGAAGTTAAAGAAAAATGGAAGAAAATTTTGTTGTTTCGTATAGGTTGGTGAAGAAGAAGATGAATAGTGCAGGATGAATAGTGATTTACGTTGGTGGTTGAAATATCATTTTGAACTAGAGTTGTTTTGTTGAACAGCTCTCAATCTTTTTCCTATAACTTTTTCATCTGAACTCTAAATGACTTGAAACTTAGACCAATAGATTTCTAAGACATTTTTCTTTCTCTCCATAAAAATGTAGAATTTTCTGAATTGATTTGAAATTTATTTATAGGATGAAAGTGTGGAGGTCTGTTGGAATATTCTGAACTGGAAATTTTCATGATCATGCTCGGTTTTCTAATTATAACTTGAGCTGTAGATTTTGGAATGAGTTCGTTTTTGATTCATAATAAACTAGAGACATATTTCTACAATTCTTGTGAAGAGGTCGAATTTTATTTCTGTCTCTTTGAATTTCAAAATTGGCATGTAAGTGAGTTGTAACTTAAGCTGAAGCACTGTCAGGGACAGAAATCATGTCCTAGGGTTATGGATTAAACTGTATTGAAATGGGTAGAATTGGGATGAGGTGTCTTCACCAAACTTGTATCTTATTCTCTTAGCTTTAATTGGTATAAAGTTTGTAATTTTTAGATATCTGAGCTGAAAGATATGAGTTGTACAATTAGAGGGTATGATCATGTACTAGCTGAAAAATTCAAATGTGCACAGTCTGAGGTAATTTGTGCATAACTCATAGAATACTGAATCAAATTGGGTGATCTTAGAGGCGTTAGAAACTTAAGACACTTTAGAACAACTTTTCAGAAGGAATTATTGTCTAATTTTGTCATTTACCCTATCAAATTAATTATGCAAAGTTGACCCGAAATCAGGTGAGTAGAAAATCTGAAGTGGTCAATTAGGTTATGAAATTGATTCTACATTGTTTTATTTTGGTCCAAATTATAAGTACCAAGTGTTATTAATGAGGGCTTTGATATCTGATTGATTTGATGATAAAAATTACAATAAGATACCCGAAATTGTCATGAACATGCATTATACATATTCACACATAAATAAATTAATGTACAATAGTGATTTGTATATATGTTAAATGTTATAGAGGAACGCATAGAACGAATACTTCCAGATATTGCTGGGACTTCGAGGCAGTAAACAGTAAGCGCGCTTTTGGTAAGTAATATAGGTAAGTAATTTCAGTAAGTAATTTAGGTAAGTAATTTAAATGGTAAATTTTGTAAGTCAACCTAGATGATTTCTTAGGAGTGATTTAATTTGATTTGTTTCCGCTTCCAATATTTTTATGCAGCTTGCGATTTGTTTATGAATTTTGGACTTTAATTGTCCTATGAGATCAATATTCGGGAATGTATTGGAAGTGCTATTTGCTTGCACATGAAATATCTGAAATGACCTTGTGTTATTTTAAAACTGTCAAGTCTTAGTTGTGGGTAAATAGGCATGCCTAGAAGGGTCTGCAGCTGCTCCTGTTATTTGACACTTTGGTGTCTCCTGATATCGAGACATATGTCTCTCCTGCTGATACTAATTATGGTATCTCCTGTATAAGTCCCGTTACCCACTTATGTTCATGGATTTATAATTTGATTTGTTCTGTATTCTAATATCTGTTTGACTCTGACATGAGCTAACTTATGTTCTGATTCTGAAGGATTTAAAACCTCCTGTGTTATGTAGTTTTGTTAATTATACAAATCTGTTCTGAAAAGCATTATGTCTATTTTATTGGTAAAGAAATCAATTAATGTAGATTAGTTATTATTCACTAAGCTATATGCTTAGCACGGTGGATTTGTCCCGTGTAGATTCAGAGTGAAGAGTATAAAGACTGGGACAAGTCTACTGCATTGGCCAAAGGAGTCCGTTTTTTATATACTACTCGAAAATGTATTTTGTTTCGTTTGTTTGGGCCTGTAAATATTCTTTGAATTTTTGTTTCTGAAATTACGATATGTATTATATGTGTGTTTGAGATTCTAAAAATGTAAGTGTGATGTTTGGTTTTGTTTGTCCTGCCTTGGGTGGCATCCATGTATCCTCCCAGGGGGTATGTGGGTGTTACATCTTTTGGTATCAGAGCCTGGTTTAGGCGTTTCTGGTTTAACCAATGTTTCCCTATTGTTATTAGTCGCGTGTCTAAGTTGTGTTTTGGCCTAATGCGATGTCCCATGTTTTGTCTTTAGAAATTGCGATGGAAGGATCTCACGAATTTGTTGATGAAGTTGCTGAGAGTAATCAGCCGGAAAAACTCGTTCAGAACTACCTGGACCGTCAAGGGTCAATCGAGGTGAAGCTGAGGTTCCACCTCCTCCTCCGGATCAAGGAGAAGCTTTGATGAAGCTGTCCCTGGATATGATGACTTTGCTACATCGAATGACAACACCTAAGGTTCCGATTGATCAGCTGAGGAAGTATGAGGCTGAAGAATTTTCTGGGACATCTCTGGAGGAATTTGAAGGGGCCGAGTTCTGGATTGAAAAAGTGAAAATGGTACTGGATGAGATTAGTTGTCCAGCAGAGCATATGGTTCACTGTGCTGTCTCCCTTCTACAGGGAGCAGCTTATGAATGGTAGAAGTTTGTTCTACGGAGTCCTCAGCTACCGGTGCCTCTGACGTGGGAATTCTTTGCCCAAGAATTTAAAAATAAATATGTGACGGAAGCTTACAGGAAGGATAGGTGGAAGCAATTTATGAATCTAAAGTAGAGGAGTTTGTCTGTTGCTGAGTATGATCGGGAGTTTAATCGACTTAGTAAGTATGCCCCTGAATCTGTACTGATTGAAGAGTTCCGATGTCATCAATTCGAGAAGGGATTGCATGATTCGATTAAGGAGCATCTGGCAGCGTTTACTATGTTACAACAAGTTACTTACCATCAGTTGGTACAAGCTGCAATAAAAGTAGAAAGACAAGAGACGATTAGGAAAGAAAGAAGTCAGAGAAGAGGCTTTAATAGAGGAGGCCAGTCTTCAGGGAAACGAAGTCGGGAAGGTAGTTCTTCTGCACCGAAAGTTGCTCAGAGATCTGTGATTAGGGGAAGGCAACAAAACTTTCCTACATCGACTGCCTCTAGTAGGGGTTCCTCTGGGGGTCGAGGTTCTGGTGCCCCAGAGTGCCCACACTGCTCTATTCATCATTGGGGTGTCTACTGGAGAGCTACAGGTGCATGTTTTCGTTGTGACAGTACAGAACATATGATTGCAAATTGCCCTCTGAGACAGTCCAGGATAGCACATGCTAGTGGGGAGGTTTCTCATGCATCAGCTGGGAATAGAGGTTGAGCAAGAGGCCGAGGCGGATATAATCAGAGCAGAGCTAATCCGAGTTCTCACTCAGAAATCGTGAATCGACCAGCTATGCCCTCTACTTTAGCTCAAGCTTATGCACTGAAAGCTCGTGAGGATCAGGATGCACCAGATGTCATTGCTGGTATGGTTTCTCTCTTTGATTCTGAAAAGTATGCATTAATTGATCCTGGATCTTCACATTCATATATTTGTGCTGGAGAAATGTTTGATAAGGAGATGCTTATAGATCAGTTAGAATATGACATGCATGTAACCAGTCCTCTGGGTAGTAGTGTGATGGTGAATCAAGTGGTTAGGAATTGTGTTGTTATGATTCAAGGAAGTGAGTATGCAGCAGACTTGATTAAACTGTCATTCCACGAATTTGATCTGATTCTGGGTATGGATTGGTTATCTAAGCATCAGGCATTAATTGACTGTAAGGCTAAGACAATCATATTTGGGAGGCCCGACTAGCCTGAGATTGTATTTCATGGTATTTGCGCTAGTTCTTTAACTAATGTAGTATCTACTATGCAAGCTCAAAAGCTTCTCAGGAAGGGGTGTGAAGCTTATCTAGCTTTTGTACTTGATTCCCAGAAGGAAGGTGGTAAGGATAAACTGCTTGAGATTCCTGTAGTGAATGAGTTTCCAGATGTTTTTCTTGAGGAATTGCCTGGGCTCCCTCCAGAAAGAGAAGTGGAGTTATCTATTGAAGTCATACCTGGTACTGCTCCTATATCCAGAGCACCGTACAGAATGGCTCTTACTGAGTTAAAAGAGTTGAAGGTGCAGTTACAAGAACTTCTGGATAAAGGGTTTATTACACCCAGTGTATCACCGTGGGGCACACCGGTATTGTTTGTTAAGAAGAAGGATGGTACACTGCGAATGTGCATTGATTACAGGCAATTAAATAGAGTCACAGTGAAGAATAGGTATCCACTGCCAAGGATTGACGATCTATTTGATCAATTGAGAGATGCAGGAGTGTTTTCGAAGATAGATCTACGATCGAGATATTATCAGCTTCGGGTAAAGGATGTGGATGTACTGAAAACTGCATTTAGGACCCGTTATAGACATTATGAATTCCTAGTAATGCCATTCGGGTTAACTAATGCTCCAGCAGTATTCATGGATCTGATGAATAGAGTATTTAGGCTTTATTTGGACCAGTTTGTTGTGGTGTTTATTGATGATATCCTGGTTTATTCTAGGACTTAACAGGATCATAGTGAGCATCTTCGAATGGTATTACAGACCTTGCAGGAAAGACAGTTGTATGCTAAGCTGAGTAAATGTGATTTCTGGCTTATGGAGATATCATTTCTAGGGCATGTTGTCTCTTCTGAAGGAATTAGAGTTAATCCTAGTAAGATAGAGGTGATTGTTAATTGGAAGCCACCACAAAATGTGACAGAAGTGAGAAGTTTTCAGGGTCTGGCTGGTTATTACCGTCAGTTTGTTAAGGGGCTTTCAGTGATAACATCCCCTTTAACTAAACTTTTACGGAAGGGAGTGAAGTATGAATGGTCTAATAGATGTCAGAGTAGCTTTGATCAGTTGAAAAGTATGCTTACTGAAGCTCCTGTATTAGTTCAACCTACGACTGGTAAGGAGTATGTTCTATATACTGATGCATCTGGGATTGGATTAGGTTATGTTTTGATGCAGGAAGGAAAGGTAGTTGCTTATGCTTCTAGGCAACTAAAAATTCATGAGCAGAATTACCCTACACATGATCTGGAACTTGCAGCAGTAGTGTTTGCCTTAAAAATTTGGCGACACTATATGTACGGTGAAAGGTGTAGAATTTTCACAGATCATAAGAGTCTGAAGTATCTGCTTACCCAGAAAGAACTCAATATGAGACAACGACGTTGGTTGAAATTATTTAAAGACTATGATTGTATTGTGGACTACCATCCGGGTAAGGCTAATGTTGTAGCTGATGCCTTGAGTCGAAAGACTATCTCAACATTGTCACTTAAGCAGAATGGATGGAAACTGGATATGATGGAGCTTTGATGGCTCAATTGAAAGTAAAACCTACTTTGAGACAGGAGATTTGTGACGCTCAAAGAGCTGATGATAAGTTACAACAACTTATCTTGGCTACTCAGGGAGGTAAACAGTCTGATTTTTCTGTGCAAGGTGATGGTGAATTGTATTATAAGGATCGGTTGTGTGTGCCAGCAAATGATGAATTGAAGAAGAAGTTGTTGTTTGAGGCTCATAATACAGTATTTACTATACATCCGGGTGGAAACAAGATGTATCAGGATTTGAAGCAGTATTACTGGTGGTCAGGTATGAAACGAGATGTTGTAGATTATGTAGCAAAATGTCTGACATGCCAGCAAGTTAAGGCTGAGCACTAGGTTCCATCTGGTTTGTTAAATCCTATTCCTATTGCTCAATAGAAATGGGATAACATTATCATGGACTTTGTCACTGGACTTCTTCTTACTCAAAGGAAGCATGATGCGGTATGGGTAATTGTGGATAAGTTTACCAAATCTGCTCATTTCCTGCTTGTTCATCCTGACTATTTTTTGGATACGCTTGCAGATTTGTATGTAAATGAAATAGTAAGATTGCACGGAGTACCATTGTCTATCATTTCAGATCGTGATCCTCGATTTACTTCGAGATTCTGGAAAAGTTTACAAAAAGCATTGGGTACTTAGGTTAAGTTTAGTACTGCTTTCTATCCCCAGACAGAAGGACAATCTGAACGAGTTATATAGATTTTGGAAGATATGTTGCGGGGTTGTGTGTTAGAGTTTCCCGAGAGTTGGGATAATTATCTGACTTTGATGGAGTTTGCCTACAATAACAGTTATCAGACGAGCATTGACATGGCACCTTATGAAGCGTTGTATGGTAGGAAGTGTAGAACTCCAGTATGTTGGACGGAGTTGAGAGAAAACAAGATGATCGAGCCAGAAATTATGAAAGATACTGAAGAAAAAATTTAGATTATTCAACAAAGATTGAAAGCTGCCAGTGATAGGCAGAAGTCTTATGCTGATCTAAAAAGGAAAGATATTGAGTATCAAGTGGGTGATACGGTATTTTTAAAAGTGTCACCATGGAAACATATACTTCGATTTGGAAAGAAAGGTAAGCTTAGTCCGCGATTTATTGGTCCTTATGAAATTCTGAAGAGAGTTGGACCCATAGCTTATCAATTAGCTCTTCCTGGAGAATTGGCCAAATTACACGATGTGTTTCATGTTTCTATGTTGAGAAGATATCGATCTGATGACACACATAAGATTCCTGTGCAAGAAATTCAAGTGCAACCAGATTTGTCGTATGAAGAAGGGCCAATTTCCATATTAGCCAGAGAAGTTAAACAACTACGAAACAAGTCAATACCTTTGCTAAAAGTCCTCTGGCAACACCATGGACTTGAGGAAGCAACCTGGGAACCAGAGGAAACCATGAAGGCTTAGTATCCGCAATTATTCAGATCAGGTATGAATTTCGAGGACGAAATTTCTTAAGAAGGGAAGAATTGTAACGCCCCATATTAGGGGTTAGGATATTAAGGAAATTTAATCCATTTTATGCTTTGTATATTTGAATATTTACATATTTGTGCATAAGCATTTTGGCATGCATTCATGACATTTTTCGGGTAAATTGGTTATAAATGAAGATTATGGATTTATTCAGACTAAATTAAATGTGATTTAGAAATTTTTGTACATTTCGATTATTTTAGAAATTTATAGTGAATTATTTTTGAGTTGAAAATATTTTTGGAGAGTTATATTATTATTTCAGAATTTTTGGTAAATTTTAGGAATTTTTGAAAAAAAATTGGTATTTTTAGATTAAGAGAAAAATAATAAATTAATTAATAAAAATACTAAAAATACTAAAATAAATGGACTACTTACGTTATAACGAGTGGTTCGCATGCAAAGTGACAAATGGCTTGAAAAATGTGAAGATACGTGAATGATGTGCATGTTACACACATGGTCTGATGATTTGTATTAAAACTATCTCTGTCGCATATGTTCTTCATAGTTCTTCTTTTTCACGGAGTAACAAACCTACTGGAAATACAAGCTGAAACAAGTAAGTAACTGAATAATATTTTATAGGTGTAATTATATATATGCATGCATGAGTTTTAGACTAGTACTTTAGGTGATGCTATGTTCTTTCTTATTAATAAGCATAAATGTTTTTGACAAGTTTTGACTGAACTAAATGTACGTGGGAGTTAGAAGAGTCATTAAAGTTATATTGGAAGAGTGCAATATTCTGGAGAAAAACAAATACTCGATGAGCTCACTGTAAAATTTCTGTACATACGTGAATTATAGTGTGAGGTTTAAGCTTACAGAAATATAGAGCTTACTGAGATGTAGTGGTTTATGGAGAAAAATGATAGATATTGTGGACTGTTGAGATGGAAAAATCAAGAAAAAAACCAAGAAAGAGGGATAAAAATATGAATTTGGAAAGTATACCGTAGAGAGAGAGAGAGGAAGTTGGAATGTTAGTTTTGTGATCTTTGGAGTATAAAGTTGTTTCTGATGATTCCGATAGGTTAGAAATGCTGAATAAGTTAGTTTTAAAGTGAAGAAGTTAAAGAAAAATTTGTTGTTTCGTATAGGTTGGTGAAGAAGAAGATGAATAGTGCAGGATGAATAGTGATTTACGTTGGTGGTTGAAATATCATTTTGAACTAGAGTTGTTTTGTTGAACAACTCTCAATCTTTTGCCTGTAACGTTTTCATCTGAATTCCAAATGACTTGAAACTTAGACCAATGGATTTCTAAGACATTTTGCTTTCTCTCCATAAAAATGTAGAATTTTCTGAATTGATTTGAAATTTATTTATAGGATGAAAGTGTGGAGGTCTGTTGGAATATTCTGAACTGGAAATTTTCATGATCATGCTCGGTTTTCTAATTATAACTTGAGCTATAGATTTTGGAATGAGTTTGTTTTTAATTCATAATAAACTAGAGACATATTTCTACAATTCTTGTGAAGAGGTCGAATTTTAGTTTTGTCTCTTTGAATTTCAAAATTGGCATGTAAGTGAGTTGTAACTTAAGTTGAAGCACTGTCAGGGACAGAAATCATGTCCTAGGGTTATAGATTAAACTGTATTGAAGTGGGCAGAATTGGGCTGAGATGTCTTCACCAAACTTGTAGCTTATTCTCTTAGCTTTAAATTGGTATAAATTTTGTAATTTTTAAATATCTGAGCTGAAAGATATGAGTTGTACAATTAGAGGGTATGATCATGTACTAGCTGAAAAATTCAAATGTGCACATTCTGAGGTAATTTGTGCATAACTCATAGAATACTGAATCAAATTGGGTGATCTTGGAGGCGTTAGAAACTTAAGACACTTTAGAACAAATTTTCAGAAGGAAGTATTGCCTAATTTTGTCATTTACCCTATCAAATTAGTTATACAAAGTTGACCCGAAATCAGGTGAGTAGAAAATCTGAAGTGGTCAATTAGGTTATGAAATTGATTCTACATTGTTTTATTTTGGTCCAAATTATAAGTACCAAGTGTTATTAATGAGGGCTTTGATATCTGATTGATTTGATGATAAAAATTACAATAATATACCCGACTTTGTCATGAACATGCATCATACATATTCACACATAAATTAATTAATGTACAATAGTGATTTGTATATATGTTAAATGTTATAGAGGAACGCATAGAACGTCTACTTCCAGATATTGCTGGGACTTCGAGGCAGTAAACAGTAAGTGCGCTTTTGATAAGTAATATAGGTAAGTAATTTCAGTAAGTAATTTAGGTAAGTAATTTAAATGGTAAATTTTGCAAGTCAACCTAGATGATTTCCTAGGAGTGATTTAATTTGATTTGTTTCTGCTTCCAATATTTTTATGCGGCTTGCGATTTGTTTATGAATTCCAAACTTTAATTGTCCGAGGAGATCAATATTCGGGAATGTATTGGAAGTGCTATTTGCTTGCACATGAAATATCTGAAATGACCTTGTGTTATTTTAAAACTGTTAAGTCTTAGTTGTGGGTAAGTGGGCATGCCTAGAAGGGTCTGCAGCTGCTCCTGTTATTTGACACTTTGGTATCTCCTGATATCGAGACATATGCCTCTCGTGCTGATACTAATTGTGGTATCTCCTGTATAAATCCCGTTACCCACTTCTGTTCATGGATTTATAATTTGATTTGTTATGTATTCTAATATCTGTTTGATTCTGACATGAGCTAACTTATGTTCTGATTATGAAGGATTTAAAACCTCCTGTGTTATGCAGTTCTGCTAATTATACAAATCTGTTCTGAAACGCATTATGTATGTTTTATTGGTAAAGAAATCAATTAATGTAGATTAGTTATTACTCACTAAGCTATATACTTAGCACGGTGGATTTGTCGTGTAGGTTCAGAGAGAAGAGTATAAAGACTGGGACAAGTCTACTGCATTGGCCAAAGGAGTCCATTTTTTATATACTACTCGAAAATGTATTTTGTTTCGTTTGTTTGGGCCTGTAAATATTCTTTGGATTATTTTTTTTTGAAATTACGATATGTATTATATGTGTGTTTGAGATTCTAAAATTGTAAGTGTGATGTTTGGTTTTGTTTGTCCTGCCTTGGGTGGCATCCATGTATCCTCCCAGGGGGTATGTGGGTGTTACAAAGCTAATACAAGACATAAGCATTGAAGCCTTGAAGGAAAATGTTTAAAAGACTCATTAGAAAGAAAAAGACCTCTCTAAGTGAGATCTTTTACCTTTATCCTAGTACACTAAAGTTTTCTATTAAGGACTATGTCCTCGATAAGTTCCAACAAAGTTATATCATTCTTAACTAGTTCCCTCTAGTTCTTCTTAGGCCTTCCTTTTTTCTCTTACAGTCTCTAAGTATAATTTTCTCGCATCTTCTCACTGGAGCATCAAGATGTTTCTTTTTAATATGTCTGAACCATACAAGCCTTGTGTCTTTTAATTTTTCATTAATATTAGTCACCTTTAATTATCTCTTATCATTACATTCCTGACCCTATCTCTTCTAATAAGGTTAAGCATTATCATCTTTGCCACTATTAACTTATGATAATGTACTTGTTTGATAGGTCAACTGTAACACCCCACTCCCGCGTGACCCGAACCCGATATCGTTGGTGATATCCGAGTCCGTGCCCCACGAGGGTGGCGTACTACATCAGTCAGTAGATCTCGGTAAAACACTCATGTGTGCAGAAAACAGTAGATAATTTGCATCCACGTGCATTGATAAACATTTTCAGTTAATACAATCAGTTTCAGTTATTACAAATAGTCAACAATAAATTACAATAGCCATTTTATGTACAAAACAGAACCACATTGGCCCATTACAAATACAAATAATCATTTTGGAATACAATTCTATTGGACATTAATGCAGACGCAACTGATCCCGACCTCTATCCTTCACTTGCCTATAGTAAACATACTCCCGTGTCAAATGGGGTATTTTTCAAGACCTGAAAAAAATAGATTGCAATTTTTGAATGAGTTTACGAACTCAATGAAAAACCATCATCGATGGTTCTCCCAATTCTTGCATCATATAACAATTTACAGTAATCAGGCAGTTACAGTCAATCACAGTAGTCATACAGTCATTTCAGGCATTCAGTACAGTATGCAATGCACATGTGACTCTTTCCAGTTATTACAGTGTTGTGACCGAAAGATAACGAGAAACAAGAGACGCTTAGCGTCCGAGAGTAAACTCCTTCGAGCTCGAAGCTCTTTTTCAGTATCAGTCAGTAGACGCTTGGTGTCTAGGGAGTAGGACTCCCTTCGAGCTCAAAGCTCGCAGTATCAGTATCAGTGGCAACTCAGTTCACAATTATTCTTTATCAGTTTATGCATCTGTGCATGGATGCACATGCCCATTTGAACAGTCACGTAACAGTATATAATTCACAATGATCAGTGATCTACAATTGATTAACAGTTAATATTACGTAGTCAATCAGTCAATTAACAGTCCATATCGTAAAAGTAATCACATTGCACAGTCCATAATTCCTAGTTCACAGTTCATAATTCCTAAGCACAGTAATCCCCGTAGGGCAGTCAAGTCACAGTAAACACATAGATTGAGGTAACTACCTAGGTTACTCACCTATTACTTTCGAGCTATTGTCGGGAAGTCTCTGCCACGTCAGTTGAACGACGCTCCAATTGGGACTCTATAAGAATCAGAGAGCAAAACGATCACTAAAATTTCAATCCGAATTCGTTAATGATACACATGTAGGTGTAGAATGCATGTTCATGAATTCCCGGCTCTAATCCCCTTTTTTCCATTAGAAAAATCCGTTTAAAAATTAGAAAATCAATGACGCTAACGGTGCTCAATTTGGACCTTAATAGGTCCCCAATTAAATAAAACAGTGATTAGCGGTCCATTACCCGGACCCACGTCAATTTTCCGTCCAAAATCTCCAATCTCTGAAATTAAATATTCACTGAATCTGATGCCTCAAGAATCAGGTCAATCGGTCGTCGGATGGAAAAGTTATTCACGAAAGAAACCAAAATTCATATTAATATATAACCTTTATTTCCTTTCATTTTTTCCTGATTTCCAACCAAACTTCCAACACCCATAACTCTTTACACACAATTCAGAAAACTATAAACCACATCTCATTGGAAAGATCATGACAAGCTCTACAAGTTTCATTTAGACCATTCAAAGTAATTCCACCCCTAAGGGTGTCAAAGACCCCATGAAAGCTACTGCTCACTCAAAGTCACTCAAAACAGTACAGTATCTTGTAAATTCAGTAACTTTCATTCTCTTCAGTCAAAAATTACACAATAAATAAGGCAGTAAGATCACAATGTTATCTACAACTTTCATGAACAACCCAAAATCAGATTCACTTGCTAACTATATCAAACAATTCACCAAAGCATCAGCCCTCAGAATTTTCCCAATCTGAACAGTACATTTCACAACAGTATATCTCTTAGCACAAATGTCACCAAATTCACTACTTTATATCCCTGAAAAGATAAGATCTCAAACTTCAATTTTCATGAAGAACTCAACATCCAATTCGATCTCTAACAATTTCTAAACTATTATGCAAGTTTCTGCCATGATCAGCAATTCACAACCTAAAGCAGGTTCAGTTTTTGCAAATTCATTTCTCTCAAATCTGGCAACCAAAATTTACATTTCATATATCATTCTCAAGATAATTTTCCTCCTATACAACTTTGCAGAAGATCACTCACACCAATTCAGTTCATATAAATTACTAAAATTGCTCAAAATCATAATGTGCACCAAATTTGAATTTCCAGCTAGGTTTCATTCAATGCATGAAAACAGTCAATAGTCATCAGTCCATAACTCCTACTGTACATATCGAAAAATTGCAAAATCAGTGTCATTGGAAAGATAACTTAATAGGCTTCAGCTTTCATTTAGTCCATTTATTCTAATTCCTTCTCAATTAATTTAGAAAAAAATAGCAAAACTCTAGGTTATGGTTTCGGGTACTATTCATTCCAGTCAATAGCAGTAACGTTCCAAGCCATATTACAACCTCTTAAAGTTAAAATTGGACAACACCTATTTCACACAAAAATGTAGCTAACATCCCAAAGTTTAATTGGAAACAAACCTCACCTCATTTGCTCACCTACACAATTAGTTATGATCAAAACATTTCAATAGGTTAAACACCAAATTTTCCAGATTTGGTCCAACCTTAGTTTCTATCATTTCCAATGCCACTAACGCCTCATTAACCATCCAAATGAACACAAATCAGTTCTTATAACATTCATACATTCACTAGGACTAATACTTAAAATTTTGCAGCACTCAATTCTTCATTTCTAAGTAAAATCAATCATCCATATGCATTCAAAATCAAGTTAAAAATACTCACTCATACTCCTTCATCAATTCGTAACTAACCCTAACCTAACACCCATTAATTCAAGCCATATTAATCATCAATTTAATGCATCAAGAATCATAATAAATGTACCAAGCATTCAATTTCTAAATCAAATCATAAAGAAAGCTTAACAACCAAAACTTACCTATTAGCTTTTCCAACCTTGAATTCCTTTCACTTCTTTACTTCCTACCTTCACTAATCACTTCTTCCACCACCATACATATATATTTCATCATCATGGGAAGACTATAGCTTAGTGACAAGTAAGAGAACTCTTGAGTGTTTGGAGGAAGATGAAGAAAGAAGCAAAAATCGATGGTGAGAAAAACAAATGGAGAAATGCTCGGATGAGTTCTCTAACAACTTAATAACTTGCTCATTTTATTCCTTTACCAAAGCATAACCGATAGGAACAAGTGAGGAGCATTTAATGAAGGTATAAGTTGGCCAAATTTCATTGGTCAAAGGTGTAAAGAAAAGTCAAACTAATAATATTTTAATCCAGATAAAAAAAAACTAACCCAATCAACTCCAATGACCCTAATTTCAATCCCAAAATAATATACCCAATAAGACAGTGCCATTGGGTAGCAATTTTTGCTACCAAAAATCGACCGATTCACCAATTGGTGATTTTTTTCCGGTCCGGGAATTTTCTCCGGAAAAATCCAGAAAAATTCCTAAAAATCCTTTAAAATAGAAAACAATTTATGGCGCACTCATAATAATTTTTCAAACCCACTAACCACGTTAATCACAATAGAATTGTCTTAGGCACACAAACCGGAAATATCATGTATGCATGTACAGAAATTTCATGTGCACAATTGCTACTGTAGACCAATCCTATTATGCATGAACAGTCCTATGCACTCTAAACCTATTCCCTCCTATGTCAAATTTACTATTTTATCCTTCCAGTAGGGGGTGAGATGTTACATCAACATTCTATTACATACTAGCGAGTTAACATCAAGAAATCTTGTGATGAAAATGCCCATGAATTTATACGAAGGGCAAAATTTAAGATGACAGTTAAATAAAAATAATTTGAAAATGTAATGAAATAATCATCGGTTGGGAGAAGAACTAAGATGAAATAACTTTCTTTCAGATAAGATAAAAATAGTTTACATGTCTACTACTGACGTCTGCAGTATAAAGATATGTTAATCTATAAGTTTTTTAATGTGTGCTTCATAAATTTCCTAGTCTGGAAGTTTACTTCTTTGAGATCATTGGCTATCTTTATGATTCGACTAGTTTCATACATCTCGAGGTAGCGAAGTGCATCTGAATTATTATGTGCCATTTTATCCCGCGCATGGTATTGGATAAGTAACTCATCTAGCTGATTTTGACGATTATATGTCTCCTTTATGGCATTTTTCAAATATCTTTTGCGCTCGAAGTAGCTGGAATTCATATCTGGCATTAAAATAAAGAAATTAGTGTCAAGAATAAGACGAAGGTTGGAGTGGCAAAATGCAAGCATAGAATAAGGAGGGAACCTATAAAAAATGTTGCGTAAAGATAAAGAAAGGGTTTTGTTCACATTATAAATTGAAAAAATTAGGATGAAAAAAGTAATCGAGAAAAGAATCGATTCTTGACACGAGCAGTTGTTCTTTGTTTGTTGAAATAGAAGAAATAACCTTGACTATTGCTATCTTTACGGAATGGAGAATGTGATGTATTTAGGTTAAACAAGAAGAAGGGAAATGAAGAGGCGAGAATTGTTTGATGAAGTTAGAGGAGAAAGGATATAAAGTTTAAATATAGAGTTGTTAGGGGACCATATGGAAGGTGAGACTTGAAGAGTTGCGTACTATTAAATAAAGGTCCAGTACTCGAAATGATTTTCCTAGTTTGTTTACTTCGCAATCGTTATTGGTAGTATTTGACATTATTGTAGCAGTTAGAAGATTATTCGATATAACGAAAAGACGTCTCGATATCTGCTTTGTAGATTTGATTAGTCAATTCGTATACTCCAAGAAGAATTATGGAATTGGTAAGTCAAATTTAATCCGAGTTGGAAATGACATCAACTGAAGTATTTTAAATAAAGAATAACAAGAGCAAGCTCAAAGAAGCAAAAATACGTTGAAGTAGTAAGACGTTGAAAAGCAGACGAAAGAAGAAAAACACTTCTGCAATACATTATTGGTAGTATTTGACATTATTATAGGGGTTAGAAGATTATTCGATATAACGCAAAGACGTCTCGATATCTGCTTTGTAGATTTTTGGGGTTACATGTTTTCCAAGAAGGATTAGTCAATTCGTATACTCCAAGAAGAATTATGGAATTGGTAAGTGAAATTTAATCGGAGTTGGAAATGACATCAACTGAACTGCTTTAAATAAAGAAGAACAAGAACAAGCTCAAAGAAGCAAAAATACGTTCAATTAGTAAGACGTTGAAAAGCATACGAAAGAAGAAAAACAGACGAAAGTTCAAAAGTAGATGAAAGCAAAAGCAGTTGTTATACTGGATAGATAATCTAATGGAAAATCTTCAACAAAGCAGACGCAGACGCGAATACTAAAGCAGACGCAGATGCAAATAGTAAAACAGACAAAGACGTGAATAACAGACGCAGGAGAAGAATCAAGAAGTAGATGCAAGAGTCGATTCGAGTTAATTCTGAAGTCAATCGATTAACCGTTTCTTTAAAGATTCAAGAAACAAGAATCAAGAAGCGCTTGAAAGCATTGAGTGTGGAAAATGGTGGAAAGAATGAGACGAAGCGGAGAAGCAAAAATAAGATTCAAACCCCGTTTGAGTTTCAAGATTCTGTACAAAAAAGAAGCAGATTCTAAGAAAATAGCAAGCACTGAATGAAGAATGTTGTTATCTCGGACGAGATAATCTAATGGAAAGATTGTAACAATGTTGATCTTTCTTGTAGTCATTCATAATGTGTGAATCGGTTTTGGGTAAGAGCTATTGAAAGCGATTTGAACTTCAAAAGAAGACGGAGTTGAGCAGAGAGGAGTTGACATTCTCTTTCCTTGTACATATATTTTTCTCATGTCAGAAAGGAACTCCTCTGTCAAAGCAGAGGTTTCAGGATTATCACCAGGAATCATCTACTTTAATCTGAAAATGGATGCGTGCAACAAAGAAGGCGTAGTGCAGACTTGGATATGAGCAGATTCATCGTCAGTCTCTGTCCATATAGCTAGGAAGTCTACAGCTTTGTAAAGTTTTAGGAGGCGTAGTTCAGCTTTGAATAGTATAGTAACTGCACATATCTCTTCGTGCTATTTTTCAAGAATGTGACATATCACTTTGTAAAGTTTTATGCTCTAACTTTTTGTGCTTTATGTCTTACTTCAGTCTGCATTTCGATTTTCAATATCTGACTTTGTTCGTTTCACTTCTATCGTCTCGCTTCTTAATTGGGAGGTGATTTGCTTATTCTAGTTGAGAAAGTAGACGAACTTAAAATAAATGGAGTTGAAAAAGTAGACGAAGTTATAAATATGTATTGAGTTGAAGAAGTAGACGAAGTTAAAAATATACACGGAGTTGAAAAAGTAGACGAAGTTAACAATACAGACGGACAATAAGAAAATTAGACGAAGATATAAAGACATTTAAAAGCGAGCCGAAGCACAAAAGGAGGAATCGAAAAGGCGGAAGTTCAATTTTCTTCGAGAGAAGTAATGAGCTTTGACGAACTACATCAAATTTGCTATAAAACATAATGGATCTTTGGGTAGGAAGCATTCATCTACATTGAACTTGAACAAGGCTACATCCCCAACAATTACCATGGAGAATACAAACGTCGATTTAAGACATAAAGATGCATTTAAAAGGCATTTATCTGAACACAAATGCAGGGCGAAGCACAAAAGGCATTTAATCGAAAAGCGATTTAAGCTCAATTTTCTTGTGAGAGAAGTAACGAGCTTTGACGAACTACATCAAATTTGCTATAAAACATAATAGACACTTTGGGTAGGAAACTCGAATGCGTAATAGAATTGATCCCGATATTAGGAAAACAATGGAGGGACGCCGCACTTGTGATTTCATGCTTGGATGTTCATGTAAATTGAACTTGAACATGGTTACATTCCTAACGAATGACCATGGAAAGGGAAATACACAAGGTACAACTTGTTTGATTAAATTCTTTACTTCTATCGTCTTAAATAACACGGCGATATGTCGAGGAACTGAAACCGAGACGGCAAGCGATTACCATATTATGCTATCTAATATTACAATTCTTCAAAGTACAATCTTGATGAACGGATTTACAATCTTCCTATTGAATCAAAAGTAGATGCTATATGGATCGACATCGACGATAAACAACATGATAAATGTCGTCATATCCAATTACAGTAGTAGGCATTCTTTATTTCCTAATCCTTTTGAGATTTATGCGCCTTAATGTAGATGCTCAAGTTTGTGTCACTCAAAACTGATTAACACATTATGAATGACTACAAGAAAGATCAAGATTGTTACAATCTTCCTATTGGACCACAAGGACAACGACGATCGACGTGGAGAATGATAGACATGATAAATCTCCTCATATCCAAGTCTCTAAGACGTCTTCTTTATTTGAGCCATCCTTTTCGGATCGACAACATGATAAATCTCCTCATATCCAAGTCTCTTGTGCGCGGAGAGTTGGTGAACACTCATATTCTTCGATATCAACAAAAGTCAACAAAGAACAACAGAGAAACTCCAAAACATCATGCACCAAAAAAGGCTTAAAGAAGATTTACAAGCAACAGAGGAATAAACGTAACAGAAGCGAAAAGTAAGAGCAATTGGTAAAGAAGATTTGCAACTAACACAGAAACCATTGTAATATCACCAAGACTTTATCGTATGTAAGATACAAGAGAAGGTGAGGCAATGAGCAAGAAGACACTATATATAAGCGATCCAAGGGCATGCATTGTGGGTGCAAGTGGGAGTGGTCGCTGACAAAATATTGCATCGATGATTGGGTCGAGAGATTGTGTGTATAGCGACAAACGACGAGCAGGAATGACAATATGAATGAATGAAAAGATAGAAACATATATAAGTAGTCACAAGGACATGCATTGCCTGACGCTTACCGCTCGACAAAATATTGCATCGAAGATTGGGTCGAGAAGATTGCGTATATATCGCGAAGAGACAAGATAAAATATTGCGAGAAGATTGGGTCGAAAAATTCGGGTAATAAAAATTAAAGTTTAAGATTTGCATAGTATCAAATGAGGGCGATCTTGGAAGATGATAGAGTGAAAGCGAAGCGATTTTCCTTGAGATACGTAAAAATAGTTAACATGTGTAGGGAGAAAATATGCGATGAAATGTTATTATGATTATATGTGTAGATATCATAAGAAATATATCTATTAGTGATTCACGTTTCTCATTTTTTCGCCAAGGTGTTGAAGATTTTCCATTAGATTATCGGAAGAAATATATATATTATTGATTCATATTATTTAATATCGAAATGTAAATAGTATTATTCCTATTAGGTATAATAAAATTTTTAAACTTATATTAATAAAACAAATATGCAACGAACCGTTATTATGATAATATAAAAAATATGAATATATGAATGAAGTTGAATAATAATAATGAATTTAATAATCATGATAAAAATATTTAGAAACCGATATTGCAAATGAGAATAAATATATGAATGAAGTTGAAAATTAATCATTAATTGAATAATCATGAAAAAATCATTAGAAACCGATATTGCAAATAACAATAACATCGGAAGGTCGTGAACCAACTGTTAAGTCAAAATGACTTCACATTTATGATTTTGATTAAGAACAAATACTCGATGAAAAAGCAGACGAGAGAAAGAAAGATGAGCGAAGAAAGAAAAACAGACTAAGTAGAAAAACAGACGGATAATGAAAAACAGACGAAGTAGAAAAACAGACGGAGAATCAAAAAGTATTTAAGTAGAAAAATGCAGACGAGAAAGAAAAAACAGATTTAAGTAGAAAAGTAGACGCATATGTTACTACAATTGACTTGCAAAACAGGAATAAATCATCTACGTAGAGAATTGAAGGAGTAATGCAAAGAAGTCAACGAGTTGAAGGAGATGGTTAAAGAATTGTAAAACAGAGACGGTTAACAACACGTATGAAGTTGACAAAGCGGCGGAAGCACATTCAAGAATCAGTTTGAGTTTGTTACAGAACTCAACTGGATAATCGTTCAAGAAGAAAGAATGAAGAAATAGTTACAGACGAAAGTTATAAAAAACAGACGAAGTAGAAAAATAGACGGAGAAAGAAAAAAAAGACGAAGTAGAAAAGCAGACGGAAGCCAAAAACAGACTCATATGTTACTACAATTGCATTTGAAGAACTGTGGGAGAAGGATGATCGATCGAGAGGTGTATGTTAAGCAACCTCCTGCTTTTGAGGATGTTAGGAATCGAGATCATGTCTGTAGATTTCATAAAGCGTTATATGGTTTAAAGGAAGCTCCTAGAGCTTGCTATGATCGTCTTAGTACTACAGCTTGGTATGATCGTTTTAGTACTTTTATCTTAGAGTGTGGTTTCAGAAGAGGTCAAGTTGATAAGATGTTGTTTAGGAAGAATTGTAAGAATGAGTTTATTTTAGTACAATTTTACCTAGATGATATTATATTCTTGCTACTGAGAAAAAGTTGTGCATTAATTTTGAAAGCTTAATCAAAGATGAGTTTGATATGAGTATGATAACTGTCATGTCTCTTTTAAACATATTTCAAAGTTTGCAAAACGTGATTTGAAGTGAACAGTCGAGCTAAAGTAACGACAAAACTAACGGCGTAAACAAAGATCTCACAATGGTAACTTCTCTCATAAGAGTTCTGGAGGGAAAGTGTGATAGTCTCGAGGATTTTAATGAGTCTAGAACACACCGGACTATATCTGTACAAGTAGCCTAAAAGCAAAATCTTTACGGTTATTCTCATCTCCAGACGGTTCATTTTGCTTTCCCAATTCTCTCAAACATCCAACCCTAAAAAGCTCAAAGAGTCGGTTTTCGTTGTGAAACAATGGAGGAAGCCATGATATCTGGAAGACACGTGGATTTCGAGTCATTGAGCAATGATGGTATGGATGTGGAACCGAGATTATGGCGCTGGTTGGAGGAACTTCTTTGAGGTACGAGAACCAAAGATACACAAATGAGGTTTTCGATTTTGGAAGAATGCTCGGTTAGTAGACAACACCGTAGTATCATCGGTAGATGGTATATCCATTGTTGTGACAAAGGAGTTAATAAAGAAGGTGACCGATTGTCCGTCGGTTGGTAGGACTCTCTACCAAGGCCGATGGATGTCCGGGTTGGTATGAGAGAGGAAGATGTCAGAAAACAATTATATGGAGCCAATGATCCATGGGAGAGGAAGACCTCTAGTTTGGTTCCGAAGGGGAGGATTCTCTATGCAATTCAGTTTAATTGCATTTTACCCAGAGAAGGTTCAAGGCATTTGGTGACTAAGTTGGATGAACAATGCTTGTTTTACTTGCTAAATCGCAATCCCATTGACTTACCGTTCTTAATCCTTCATTACATGATTAAGGGGATGAAGGATTCAAATAGTTACCCTTATGGGATGCTTCTGACAAGGATTTTTAAGGAATCCGGTATCGTTCTACATCGAGGATATAGAAGGACTATTGATGTGAAGAGTAAGATTGATGCACACATACTACGGCGAATGGGTCTGAACACAGTTATCAAAACAGAAGTCGACTCTTCAAGAAGAACAAGGACTGAGGGGGAACGTGCAACGAAGAAGACTCCGGCTTCAAGTTTTGAAGGTCAAGTGAGTATCAGATCGCCTGCGGATAAAATAAGGAAACTGTCAGGAAGACCACTGATAAAACAAAGTAGTCCTCAAATCGAAGAAAGCCAATCCCGAAGGACAGAACAAGGTGGGCTAAAAAGACAAGGAGAAAGTCTCGTAAGTCAAGCTATAAAGAAGGCAAAGAGAACACCGAGGATTCGGACTGTCAGGCAACAAGAAGAAAAGAATGCCAGAGAACAGAGCGAGGCAGAATCCTCTTCATCTTGTGTACGTACAGCAGCAAGATCCTTAGTCTCTATTCTGGAAGAGGATACACCAACAAAAACCAAGGAGACCAAGAAGAAGAGAAGGAGGAAGCCGAAGAGAAAAGCTCAGCGGAGAAAACTTCAAGACTAACAGAGGCGACGAAGACCGGTAGGAAAGTTAGTCGGAAGAAAGAAATCTCGATCTTTGCCGCAAAAAGAAAAGCAAATGAGCAAAGCGGACTTCAGAAATCCTCGTCAAGCAACCAAAGGAGCTTAACTGGTTCACCTACTCTTGTTAATGATCAACTTGAAGTTACAGCAGATTCAACTTCAGTGAGGATACTAGTCGAAGTATCTGTTGAATCTAGTCTGATCGTTCATGACTATTCAGAATTTTTAAGAAAGGATAAGCTTGAAGTCAGACTGGTTGAGTTTGTGACAAGAAGGAGTACTGCAATCGCTCTCTTTAGCCAACCCAGAAGACAAATAAAGGCTATCTTCCAACCTATTTTGATAAATAGTGAGTCATGGCACATTTTGAATGAAGACGAAAGGAACTTCTATGATACTTTAAGGTACTGCTACTAAGGCCATACCCTACTCAAATATCCTCTCGACCGTACACTATTTATCCAAATACGAGCAGACTATAATAAAGGTTGTACGGACATACACCACGATATCCATTGAATTTCGATAAGGGAAATCGAAGCTATTTCTGAAGAAGATAGTGATGATCATCCACGATCAAATAGCGAAAGAAGTCACGAAAAATAAATGAGGCATGCCTTTCTATAGAAAATAAAGATGATGCAAGTCGCATTTATACCGATAAGCAAGAAGATTGTCCATGGGGAAGAATAATCACAGGGACATTCATCAATTCCTTGTTCGCATAGCTCTGCGATTAGACCCTATTTAATACATCGCCTATTCAAGAAGAAGCGTTACCCTGCAAGGAAGACAATTCTTGATCTTGCTGCCCATTTGACTTAGATCTTCCGAAGGCGATACGTTTATTCGCCCACCGCCTATTGTGCTTAATGAAGAGTACACTCCATCTCGATGCTTATACTACTACAATTCCGTTCATTGTTCCTCAGCAGATGAAGATCAATCGTCCTTACCCAAAGGACTACCAAGATGAACTCGATGATTACGCGGGAATTGATGAGATGAAGGAGACGGTAAATGATCCGAAGAAGATGATGACAGAACTCTTCAAGTAGTCGCCGTCCTTAATGATTTTGATTATAACAAATAGGGGAGAACAGAATGAACAAAGGGAGAAGAGAGCGACGAGAAGAGGATGTCCGAGAAAGAAGGTGTAAATGTATTTGATGAAGAAAGGAAAAGTCAAAGAAGAAGTTTAGAAGATAAGTTTTTTATTTCTTTTCATAACATTTTATATTTTCTCTTGTATATAATTTGTTATCATCGAAAAGGCAAAGATTGTTTAGTCCAAACGGCTTTACTTAAAATGATTTTGATGTATAACAAAGAAAACAAATAAAAGGAAGTCAGACGATTGAACTCGAGCAGAGACGAAGTCAATCTGATTTAAGTCGAACACGACGATGTCAACACGCACGAAGTCGGACATACGAAGTCGAACACGAAGATGTTGAATACAAAGTGAAGTCGAACACGACGACGCCAAGATGCAGCGAAGTCATGCGAGGCGTAAAGGAAAGCAGAGGCGCACCAAACGCAAAGAAAACCACGGAGACGCAAACGCTAAGAAAAAGCAGACGAGGACGCCAGATAGAAAAGCGACGCAAGTGGTCGGTTTGATTTAGTTACAAAAGCGAATCGATTAACTGCTTCTTTAAAGATTCAAGAAACAAGAATCAAGAAGCAGTTCGAGACGAAGGCTATAAATTCAAGCCGAAGTCGAAGATTGTAAAGTTAGACAACGTGAGAAAAAGTGATCGTAAAAGCATTAAGTGCAAATTTAGCCGATAGCTATTTTTGTGTAACAAGTGTTTAAATACTTTTCTCAGAGAATTTAAGATTAAAGCGTTATCATTACATAATTGTTAAACAAAGTTTTGAGCAATTAGAATGTATCAAAATTCTGAAAAGAATTTTTTTGTACTTCTAACAAATGGCTTTGAAAGAATTTTCAAAAAGGGGAATAGACAATTCAACTCCCCCTTGTCGTGCATTCTAATATTGTTTCTAAGTATTGTATTGACGTGTGATTCAGTTCATGTTCTTTGCTGGTTGAAATAGAAGACGTGAGTTTGATTGTTGTTGGAAACCATCTCTTTGGTGGAGGAGCTTGAGTGTGAAGGTGAAATGTCGAAAGAAATGTTGTCCTTTGTTCACGCTAAAGTTGGGTTTCTATTGCTTTTTGATTTGTACTTTGAGGAAGCAACAGATCACTTTTATAGTCCGAGATAATGCAGACCTTGAGTCGTTTTGGTTTATAATGCAAGATCCAAATCATTGGTCCTTTGTTGGTATATTTTATGATCTTGTGTGACACTTGCATTATTGATGTGATATCTATCTTGTGTTTTCTTAATAAATTTTTCGTGCAATCATTATCTTAAGATGGCATGACCATCAATTTTGTCTTGATTTTGCTGAAAATAAAATTCCTGTTGATTAACCCCATCATTCAAGCATCTTAGATTGTTTATGTTATGTCTACTGAATATGAGTGGTCTAATAGCACACTTGTTTGCTTATCAGATGCTTAACCATGTCACCGCTCTGCTTAACCATATTAATTGATCTTGTTTTATCAGGTACCAAGGAATAGGTATTGGCGTTTGCATTCTCCTTCTGCCCCACTTGAAGACATTGTGGATGATACATTGGTTACTATCCAAAGGGCCATTTTCTTCAAAAAACAGGTGTAGAACGTTTTCTGTTTAATCCACCTACTAGAGCCGATTTAATTGAGACGGCACTAAAGAACTTCATCAGGTGCTAACATTATTTTTTTGTATTGTGATCATTGCTTGTTTTTGTTGGCTTTTAACAAGTTACATCAACTTACTCATTTCTGTTTATTACTACAGATACCTAGAGGTGTCACGTGAGAAGGAGTTGACTTTGTCTGTTAGGGAGGGACTTGACACACTTTTAATGTATCTCTATAGAGCCTAACATCGTGTTAATGACATGCAGAAGCTTGTATGTTCAGCACATAGTTGTATCGTGGTATGTTCTGTTTTCCTTTTTGCTCTGTCAAACCTGGTATTTCTTTCTAAAAGAAAGTTCATGCTCCATACGCATTATTGTCTTGGGAGATGGGTGTGACACTATGCTTCAGTCAATGTCCTTGTTCTTTAGGCTAAACTTTTGATCAAATTTATTGTTAAACAAGATTCTAATTGGCTAGATGAAAGAAACTGAAAAGAATATGCTACATTCATTAGAAATGGGATTGGTTTTCCCATTCACTAGAAAAATGAGGAAAATGCTTAGGCGAGTCTATTTATCTGTAATTATATTGATGGTTAAGGTCAGGGTATGATTGAGAAAGAAAGACTTTACAAGTTGATTGCAACTATTCAATATTTATTGACAATATTAGAAGTTTTTTTTTATCTATTGCATATTATTCTCCTGGTTAACATGCTCTTAGTTTTTTGCATTTTGAGTTGTTTGTTCCTGGTTAACACGCTCTTAGTTTTTTGCATTTTGAGTTGTTTGTAGTTTCTATAGTTAAACAAACATTTAATGCCACTGATAGAAATGAATGAGAAAAAGGTAGTCGAAAATAGTGATAAAAAGTAGGGATATCATGGAGCGAACTGGTTTAAATGATTCTTTCTTGTGTATTTTAATTATTTTGGCAACACCATTGTTGTCCAACCAATATTGCTGGTTGTACAATGTAGGTCATGGGTTATTCCAATAGAAATACTTTTATCTGCTCACTTTGTTAAGTCAAGATGACTTTACGTGAATATGATTTTGATATATAACAAAAAGAGATCAAATAAAAAGAAAAACAAAAGCAGATTTAAGTCGGACACGATTTAAATCAACACGCATTTAAGTTGAAACAGTTGAAGTCAACACAGACGAAGTTGACACAGATGAATTCCGACACAGACGAAGTTCAAATAGCCAAAACACAGACGAAGTTGAAATAGACGAACCAAGACACAGCTGAAGAAGACGCAGGTGCAGACGCAGCGAAAGCGCAGCCTTGAGCAAAGCGAAGCGAATACGAGAGCAAAGCAAAGCGCATACCTGACGCAGTGTAGACACAAGAGTCGGCCCGATTAGTTCTGTAACTCAACTGATTATTGTTGTTAAAAGACGCAACGAAGCAATGCAAACGCCAGGTGCGAGATTTCGGGAGGATCTAGAGTCTCATCTTATTCTTTGTTAAAAGAATTTTAAGATATGTCGCAGTACTACTTATCTTTGCTTAATGTTTGAGAAAGGTTAAGATTTCAAAGTTAATCGGATATTGCGATGTGGACTATGGCGGAGATAGAATTGAAAGAAAGAGTCAATTACAAATAATGATGAAAAGGAGACGATGAAAACAAGGCGGAAGTTTAAAAGCAAACTCAAGTTGAAAAGCGTCTGCAAGCAAAACCGACGGAAGCCAAAGTAGACGAAAGTTGTGCAAAAGTAGGCGGAGTAAAAGCGGGGCGATGGAAAGCGAGAGGAAAGCAAAGCACGTGTGAATTAAGAATCGGTTTGAGTTAGTTACAAAAGTCAATTGAATAACCGGTTCTTTCAAGATTCAAGCAATCTCTGTTCTCGTCGTCTTCATCTTGGGAAATGAAAATAATTGTAGAAGGTCAATCATCGGGAGTAGCACGTGAGAAACCTATTACCTATGAATTGAAACGTCACTGGCATTTGGCATGAATCGCCATTATCATAGTAGTTAGAAGATTATTGGATACAACAAAAACAGATGTGAAAGTGATCAATACATTTTGGGGGTTAGCGTGTATTTCCTTGCCACAAATAAATAATTATGACGGTGTCCAGAAGTCTATCACGTATGAATTGAAACGTCAATTTCTGTTTTGACATACGTCAAAATGACTTCACATATCGATTTTAATGAATAAAAGATGAACAAAAAGCAGGCGAAGTAGAAAAGAGACGGAGAATGCAAAAATGAAATAATATGTTGACTTGACTCTTATTTATAACCTTGGTGGTCAACTGCTTCTTCAATCTTGCTTCTTGAACCTTGAAACAAGCAGACTTGTCACTTTTCGTCTGCTTTTCAAGTTTACGTAAATATGAATTTATTGTCCTAGAAATATCACCCTTTGGTTTTGATTTTATAATATATTTAACCATGTTGAGATTTCGTCTGATTTCCCTCAACCGTTCTTCACTTAATGGTTTAGCGAAGCCACAATCAGGTTAAAAGGGCATCGAGAGTAACGACGTTAAAAACAGTAAGTTACACCTGGTAACTTCTGGTACAAGGAAAGTTTTGAAGGGAAAATTTCTGACGGTTGGGTGTCTCTAAATTAAATCCTGTCCCTTCACTCTCGAAGTTTCTACCTTCACGCACCACTCACATCGCTCTTTCTCTTTCCATCGGCTTCCTCTCCTCCACGGTTGGTTTATTAAGTATATATACTAAGGGCAGAAATGGTTCGAGTACCATTAGCCTTCAGACGTTTTATCTCTCTGTCTCTCAAAATCCTATCGAACGAGATTACCATTGAAGAACAGAGTATCTGAATCATTTTCTAATCAGAAGCAATGGAGGGAGCTATGATGTATGGAAGGCATGTGGACTTCGAATCTCTGCGAAGAGATACAATGGATATCGAACCGGAGATTATTGGAGCCGGTTGGAAAAATTTCTTCGCAGTCCGAGAGGATGTGTATCCAAATCAAGTATTTGATTTTTGGAAGTATGCACAGATGGTGGAAAAGACTATTGTCTCAACGGTAGACGGAGTTACCATTATTGTTACAATGGACTTGATTGAGAAGCTGACTGGATGTTCATCCGTTGGAGAAAAGCTTTCTACCAATCCGAAATGGATAACAATGGGCGGTTTAAAGGAAACAGATGTTAGTAAACAGCTTTATGGAGTGAATGACCCATCGGAAAGGAAGACCTCAAGTCTGGTCCCGAAAGCTAAGGTTCTTCATGCGATTCTGTTCAACTGCATCGTACCAAGAACGGGTTCAAGACACTTGGTAACTACCTTCGATGAGCAGTGCTTATTCTATCTGCTGAACCACGCACCAGTAAATTTACCATTTTTGATCTTTCATTATATGGTGAAACAAATGAAACATACAACTAGTTATCCGTACGGCATGCTATTGACAAGAATTTTGGAGAATCGGAATTCTTGGAAGTGGAAAAAACCTGAGAGTGCCTGTAAAAAGCACTATCAATTTAGGTACTATAAACATAATTGACTTGAAGCATCTCAACAGTAGAAATGAAGATTCTGAGAACAAAGCTAGGGTCGACGGGAGGAGTTATGAAGAAGTCTCCTGCAACAAGTTGCAGATCTCAAGTGAGCTCAGATATGCGGATCAATGGAAGGAGAAAATCATGTGGAGGACCTTCGTTGAAAGAGTTTATGCCTCAAGAAGAAGTTAGGCTTGTTCGGAAGATAACAGAAGGTGGGTCAAAAAGGAAAGCAGAGGACTACATCCAATCTGCAGACGCATATGATACTACACTTACGTTTCTAGAACTCGTAGCAGATGATGATCAACCTTCTTTGCCTTCTGACGCGCATAATGAAGTACAAAGTTTACGTCGAAGTCAAAGAACGTAAGGAAATAATGAATCGAATGGAGAAGATGATGATGTACATGCGAGCCGGGATGATAGATATGCGTAAGATCTTGATGAATTTATGCAGAGTCATCACCGTTAATCGTTTCTTATTATAACAAATAGGGGAGAAGAACAAGTTGTTATTGTATTCTCTATGTTTTGTTTTTCTTGTCTAATTTGTTATCATATATATATATATATATATGTGTGTGTACGACTTATGTGGATCTCTTCTCTATTGATCATCTTGAAGTTTCTTCTTCTCGAAGCTTCCTCCATCATCTTCTCGAAGCTCTCGAAGAACAAGGTAAGAGTCAATGAATAACTGGTTTCTTTCAAGATTCAAGAAGAAAGAATCAAGCGCGATTCTGAAAAGTTATAAATACAAGTCGAATCAAGACTAATTTTTTGTGAGTTCTGAGCATAATAAGCTAAATTACAATTAAAGGAACAAAAGTTTGTCCGAAAGACATTCGTATTTAATTAGTCGACATCTGTTGCTATTTTTATCAGAAACTGCTTTCAAACATTCTCTCGTAAGAAAGTTATATGTTCTTTGTTGGTTGAAATAGAAGACGAAGTTTAATTGTTGTTATGTTCTTGCAATGAAGGATATGATGTATATAGGTTAAAGAATAAGAAGACCGAAGAATGGGTAGGAATTGTTTGATCCAAGTTAAGAGGAGAAAGGTTTGAAAGTTTAGATATAGAGGTATCGGCGAGGCGTGAAGCGATCTTGCAAGATGATAAAGTGAAATGAAACGATTTGCCTTGAGATAGGTTAAAATAGTTTACATGTGTAAAGAATAGTTTCAAGAAGGATTAGTCAATTCAGATACTCCAAGAAGGATTATCGAATTGGTAACTGAAATTTAATGCGAGTTGGAAATGACATCAAGTGAACTGCTTTAAATAAAGAAGAACAAGAGAAAGTTAAAAGAAGCAAAAATAATTTGTGCGAAGAGAAACCGAGAAGAAAACGAAAGGAAGAGCGGAGGTTATTTGAATCGTTAGTCCATATTACGAAGAAGAATGTTTATTATCTTTCGACAGATAATTTAGTGAAAAATCTTCAACACCTTGGTTGATTGTCATTATTTCGCCAAGGTGTTGAAGACTTTTCACTAGATTATCTGTCAGGAATGTTTGCAGGCTACTCATCTTCATGATGATAGTTGCCAACCCCATAAGGAAGATGACATGGGGAGTGGAAGCGCTTCAAAGAAATTAGATGATATAATAGAAACTCCATTATTAGGAACTGAGTTAGATGACGTTGAGGATTTTCCAGAAACCAGTGTATTGAAAAAAGATTGGAAGTATAGGAGTTCTGATCCAGAAGATCTAATTATTGGAGAGACCTGTCAAAGAAGACGAAGCTTGGATTTTATCCATGCAAGAGAAAAACAGAGGGAGTTGAAAAATACATGAAGTTGAAAAAATAGACGAAGTCAGAAAAACAGACGAAGTTGAAAAATAGACGAAGTCAGAAAAGCAGACGAAGTATGCGAAGAAATACAAACATAGACGAAGTTGACAGCGCACACGAAGCTGAGAACGCAGACGAAGTTAACAACACAGACGAAGTTCACAACACAGACGAAGTTTACAACACAGACGAAGTTAACAACACAGACGAAGTTAACAACACAAATGAACCTGACAAAGCATACGGAAGCATATGCAAGAATGAGTTTGAGTTAGCTACAGACCTCAACTGAATAAGCATTGCTTTCAACATTCAAGAAGAAAGAATAAAGAAACAGTTAGAGACGAAAGTTTTAAATACAAGTCGAAAGTTATGAGAATCCGGGTTTTTTCCTATTACGACGAGTATCTATAGCAGATTGGGTGTCTGATTGAGGTGTACATTCGCTGCTACTGACAGGCTTATCCATTTGTGACGGCAAGTGGTATTCAGCATCGGAAAACCTTTTTTCGAGACATAGTTTAGCTGATGAAGAAGATTCAGGATTTTTTCTGAAAATATCAAAAATCAATATATATTAAGCAAGCGATATAAGGGGAGATGAATTGAAACTAAATGGCACATACAGAAATAATTAAAGATGATGTTATAGATAAAATCAAGATAAAGTAAGAATAAAAAGCACCTGAGAGTGGTGAAAGTGAACTCTGCTGTAGTTCATCAGCATCAATTTTCTGGCAGTAAACAACAGTAAATCGTTGCACCCCACCTGCAGACCGAGTGTTTGCTGGCTTCACGTGCAGAAGAAAGGTATCGCTTTTCAATTGTGCGTACACTTTCTCCAAGGGAAGATCCATGTTCTTATAACGGAGAACAAAAAATGTCCATTGTCAGTGGAATAAGTAGATGAAAATATTTCGGGCTGATTAAACTGGAAATGTAGATGAAAGAACGAAGGGAAAATATAACCTCATTGTAATATTTCATTGCTTCAACGGCGGTTAAGTTTAATAGTTTCTCAGCGAGGTCGCCGAAAATAGAAGCCGTTATAGTTCCGGTGTCGTCGGTCAAATCCATGTCGTATCGGCATCTGTTCAATAAAGTAAGAATAGTAGGGTAGGAAAAAAAGTAGTGCAGGTGACATGGAACTAAAAAAGTGATGCGAAAATTATGGAATAGACACGAAAGGAATAAGCAACAAATCGAAGATTGCAAATAGAAGGCAGAAACCTTGGCTCTGCTGTGCGTTTTCTCTACAGTAATTACAAGTAAAGAGAACTCCAGATCAAAGAATTTGTACCGGAAGCATTTGTTGCATGCCATATACAAAACTTTTGTAAAATGTGCTTGAAAGGAAATTTTGGCTTCAATCCATGATATCTAAGGAAAAGTCGATAACAATGTTCAGAGGAAGAAGTTTCAAATTCAATATGTCACTGGAATATGCAGATGCGATTACCTTAGGGGTAGAATCTAAAGACATGATCTTGGTGATATTCTGGTGAGATCCAGAAGATATACGAGGATTATATGTAAAGTAAGATTTTCCACTGACGAGGTTTTTGATGTGGTTGTTATTTCGTTGTGCCCTGTAACATAATAATTATATAGGCGACAAAAGAAAGAAAATTTAAAATTCCTATATAATTTGTAACAAAATGTTAGAAAGGTTGTACGTAACATAATGGATTACCAATTTTTGAGATCGGCAACTTCTTGTATGGGTGGCTCAACGAGGATGGCTGAGTCGAACCACGTTGACAATGCAACAGCTAACATTTCAAAATCATTTTTTGAGATAGAATGAAAAGGGACAGAGTAAGATGTGTTATTATGAGCAAGGAAAAATACCGTTAAAAAATTCACTTTGAGATTCGTGCAAACAATAATCTGGATGAGAGTGAAGTAATTCCATAATCTTCTGGCCCTCGTTCTCAACAAAACAATTCCAAAGCGATAGTATGACTGCTTGATCCCTAAAAAAACAAGAGATTACGAGAAGATGTTAAATTTGTTCATCTCTGACACAAAATAGTAACAAAGATACAGAGTGAGAATTACTCTTTATTCATGATAACAAATTTTTGGACAGTTGAAGCTTTTCCGTCTCTCATGACATCTTTTTTTTCCAACACTTCAACGAAGACGGCTATAATATCTATCATGTGTTAAAGATTAATGTAATCACTAAGTGGAAAGTTTTTGTAAGATTGTATGAAAAAATGTATTAAGCATCTAACCAACAGATTTTTGCTTGTCGTCCACATAATCCATAAGACTTTGGAAAGGTGTGAAGTTGAAAATCAGAGGGATGATTGCATCGTCTTGTGTGATAGGTTCGATGACCGTGCGACTTGTGAGAATCCACTGTATGTTCAAATTTTCAGTTTGATACTGAAGGGGAATTGATTTGACAATTGCATTAGAAATGATATATTCCTAACACGGCTGTAAGATGTCTCCAATTCTTTGTATATCATTGTTGAATATGATACCCTCAACTTATGATCCTGTTAATTATGAAGAAATTATCGATAGGTAAGTTGATAAAATGTGAAAGGAAAAAGTGTAATTGATATACCGAGAATCGCACAAGACAAACTTTTGTCTTTTAGTCGGTGAATTAACCAAGGAACGACACATTGTTTTGTTGGACCATCACTTGACAAGACCATGATTGCGCTCCGTGCAAAATATTCTTCATCAATAAACGATTATCCATCTTTGAAAGAAAATGTTGGATGGTCAGCGAAGACAAATAATTATGCCTATAAAATCAAATTATGTGAACCGAGATAACAAACAAATAATATACCTTGTCTTGTGAGGAAATTTGATGTTTTATAATTTGACTAATTCAAAATTTTCACGGAAAACAATATTCCTTGTCTTTTTTCAAGTCTAAAGATTGAAAAGTTCCAGAATAATAAGAACTTTAATCGATTCAGAGTTCGCGCCTTGATGAGCTACATATAACTGTCTGTGTGAGAATACAGAGTTGACGGAGATAAATTCCAACATGATCAAGTGTTTGACCTTGGGATTTGTTTATAGTCATTGCAAAACATGATTTAATTGGAAATTGTGTTCGATGAAAGCAATTCCATTTTTTCGTTCTCCGGAGATTGCAAGGAATCTTAGGTATAAAATGATTTTTCCTTTGTGAGGTCCAAAAACAATTTCAGCTGAAATTGTATGATCTTTAGCCGCTGTCGCATATCAACCTTGTTCCATTGCATAATCCTTCCGTTGGATTTAAATTTCTCGAAGCATAATTGGAGAGCCTTCTTTCAAAGAAAAGTTTATGAGGAGGTAGTCCTTTAGGGTTCAAAGAATTGAGAAAATCTTGATAATCAGCTTGATGTCTGCGATCAACCGTCTTGTCAAAACTCACATATGAATGCAAATATCCTGTTAATTTTTGAATCATGATGTCATTAATTTCATCAACACAATTATTCGTTGGACATAGCACGATCTGCTTATCATCCGACACGGTCGATGAATATAAGCTTAGGTCGGGAAAACGTTTTCCGAGAACCTAGTAAGCACAATCAGTATATTAGGAAAGTATAATCGTAATGGAAAAAGATTAGTATGTAATTTAATGAAAAAGAAGCAACCTATGAATGATTCATCCTTGTTGTCGTAAGGAATAATGAGTTCATCGGTAAACATATGTGATCTTGTTCATCCATTGGTTGAGCCTTCTCCAACCCGCAATAAGAAATCACAAAATGTGGATTTGAGATAGCTCTCATATTTGTCGTTAAACGAGTTTAGAGATATGGCGCGAGAGATGTGAATTTAGAAGACTTGAATCAATGAGTTGTTGTTTCGTTGCTTGGTGAATAACTGGCAATGTTTGGCGAAAGTCACCACCAAATACAACAATTTTACCTCCAAAAGGCTGATCGGAGTTCATTATATCTTGTAGTAAACCGTTAAATGCTTCGATGGCTTCTCGTTTTGCCATAGAAGCCTCGTCCCATAAAATAAGGCTTGATTCAAATATCAATTTTGTAACACCGCCTCTGTTGCTCAATCGACAAACTTTTTGCTTTGATAAATCAAGGGGGATTTTAAATCTTGAGTGAGCTGTCCTACCGTCCGGAAGAATTGACGCAGCAACGCCTGATGTCGCCACTGCTATTGCAATGCGTCTCTGTGATCGTAAATTTGCAAGAAGAGCTCGATATAAGAAAGTTTTACTGTTCCCCGGGACCATCGATAAAATAACTGCGATCGTTGAAGTGAGAATCGAATTCATTATTAAATCAAATACGTGCTTTTTTTGGCTGTTTAGTTTTGATTGTAATAAGAAGTCCTGCTCATCAATCTCTATATTCATCTCACTTTCTACCTCCTTAGTTTCTTCACGCCATGAATCAGACTGAAATTCATGTTCGATGAAATGATAATCATTAAGCTTTTTCCCATTTGTTCCGAGATTTATTGATATCTTGAAGAGCCATTTTGTAATATCATCATATGTATACGTATTAGAGGATGAATAAGCATATAGGTAGTCGAGCAGAGGGTGGTCTCTCAAAGTTTCCCGAGTTCCTAGGTTTGCGGTGAACAATAGAACAAGAGTGTAGCAAATAACAATCGAGGATGTTGGCATTTGAAATATGACAGCTTCAATCAAGTGTTTGTTGTATGTAAGAGTCGATGCTAGCAATCCTAATTGCGATGCAAAGATCCTCAAACAGCTTCACCTTTTCACCATCAACAGTTAACAAGTTGTCAAACGACGTTGGTCCTCTAACATTTGCGAGCAATAATCTCAAGTAATACCTTTCTCCTTCTCGAGGGTCAACAGTAACTAATCGTCCTATGACTTTTCTCCGCTTTCTTTCCGACCACGTCCTTGTTTTTTGATTCCAAACAAAATGTTGAGGGAAATCCGCATACAGACATTTCATTTCTGCAGCCTTTTGATTTGTTGAATTGGTCCTAAAAAATTCCGTAAGCATTGTTTTGGAGAAGTCAATGTTCCTCAATAAATAAGACAAATTAGCATCTTTTGCGAAGGAAACAGATTGTTGATCTGCAAGGTGAACTTGGAGTATATAGATGGATGGATTAATCTCTAAGGCGAATTCATATATCGCCATAAAGCTTCGGGGGGTGAAATCCAACGGCCTTCTTGGAAATTAGTGATTTCGTCAATATCAGACCTGGTTTCTTGGTCGTTGACGCTAAAGTTGACAAGGTCGTGGCCCTTAAATACATATTTGTATAAATATTTAACAAGCTTCACAGTGGAACATATTTCAACATTAATGTGGCAGTCAAGCAACATCAGAAGGTACGGGTTATGAGGAACCACCCATCTATTATCAACCTCATGTCTGGATATTTTAACTTTTCTTCCATTATCTCTACGTCTATAGCACGGATAACTGTCTTCGCCATGGACGATGAAAGGAGTAAAATCCTTGGGGTAATGACTTTGCATACACCATTTCTCATGCAGTGGCATTGCTTGTTCATAAAACCACAAGGACCGTGGATCATGTGCTTAATGACAAGAGAATATAATATGGAATTATGATCGATTAGGTATTTCAGTGATATGATTTGATCATAGGAATCTGGATTCAACGACTTAAATTGTGGTTGAAGTATTAGAAGCAAGTGAGCATGAGGAATCCACGCTTTTGAAATTCAATTACGTAAACAAATGCGGTAACATCTCCGAATATTCCTTTTTGATCAAGTCATTTTCGAATTTCAAATTTCATACTGAACACTCTGGACAATAAATCTGTCATCTTGTGCTTTTTCATGGAATTTAAGATTCTCTTGTATTTCCTTCCACATAGGGTTGCAAGTCATAGTGAGAAAAATATCTGGTTTGCCATATTTTTGCACCAGAGCCATTGCATCTAGATAACGCCGTTTCATGTCCCTTGGGCCGCCGATAAATGAAGCTGGGAGGACAACTCGCCGGCCAATTGTAGAAGCTTCAGTTTGACCAATATTAACGTTATCTAAAACACCCTGCAAAATTTTTGATCGTATTTCGTTCTGTTTTTTCCTATGGAATTCAAGCCGTGATGTTTCAATCTTTATATAAGAACCAACAACGAATTGTTGTAGTAGTCTTAAGCTGTGGATAAGCATGGATTCATCATAACTTCTCATTTGAAGTCGATAGCAGTAATACTCTCTGGCAGATACTACGCCATGTTTGGAGTTCGGTCCTTGAGTAATTAGTAATATTAAGAAAAAAATGATAAATTAGTTTTGCCCAATTAGACAATATCTCGGAACCAAGGCAATAAGCACACAACTAACCTATGTTTTCGAGAGCAAATAATTCAAATTGCTTGATAAAAGTGTTTAAAGGAGCACCGCTTGTTTGATCGTAACCATTGGTCTTTGTTTGTTTGAGAATTTAACCGCTTAATGCGAGGATGTCATCTGATTCACCCGTGGAAGCGAAGTGGGTATTGAAGCGGGTCGTAGCATGCATAATAAGATTGAATTCTATAGCTCAATCTGGTATTTCAGAGACTTGGATATGAGGAGATTTATCATCTTGTTCATCATCGGTTTCAGATCCATATAGCACTACTTGTGATGCGATGGGAAGATTATAAACGCTTGATCAAGACCGGATAACATCTCGTAACAATCTGGTGATTTTCAAGGAAGGAATATCTTTAAGACGGCGAAAGAACCTAGCATAAGGGTTTTCTTCAAGAATTGTCATAATCGACTTCAGCGTACTTTCACGAAGTTTATCGAATCGCCGAGCCTTTGTTGTAGTTCTTCATCCGTATCAAAGAAATAAAGTTGGATTCGGATACTTTATTGCTTGTCGACACTAAACTGTCAAGGAAATGGTAAACTTGTCCTTGAACACGGAATGTATAAACTCCCATTGTGTTTTTTGTCAGCTCACGATCATATCTGGCTCCATAGGAAGTGAAAGCTACATTGTTATTATATGTACGAACATTCTTTCTGAAATGTTGGGATTCTTCGTCGCTATTTAGAAACAAAGACTTTAAAGCATAAGGCATCTGAGGAGCAACAATAGAAATTTGTCCTGACGAACAACAAAACGACGGAGGTTCAAGGTAAAATCGTTTTGCGTTACAATATTGACAATCTGGAACAGAAGGGAGCTGTTCAGCTTCAACTGGTAAATTCTGCAAGAATGTTAATGTTGAAGGAGATGTGCGATGATTTATCCCTTCAAACGTATAAAAAGGACATTATAATGATGTGGAGTAGTTAGGTTGGAAATAGTTTCAATATATTGTAAAAAAGGTACCTTCATTTATGTAAGAGGGTTCATAACTTGGAAGTTGACTGGTGGAAGGTTCGATATTAATGAAAGATTCCTTCATTGAGAAGTAATTCTTTCTTTGAAGTGTAGATGAAGTGAAAGTTGTGTTTTTCGCACTCGATTTTCTCTACGTCGTCATAACAATTCTTGTTTTTTTCATTTGGCATTTGAGCATAATTTTGGCGTCTTTTAGCATTTCTATCCATATGTAAATACCGAGGAATCGACATAATATAAACGTCCTTGATCTATCCATTCATGATCTTGGTCAAAATGAATTCTCGATATATATATATACTGCCTATATACATTGATATATATATGAATATATACATATATATATCAATATATATCTATATAGCTATATCGATATATATATATCTAGAAACAATAAAATTGAATATATATTATAAAGCGTATCACAAGAAACATTAAAAAAACATTTTGTTTATGACCTAATAAACAATATATCGAGCAAACATGAATACAAACCATTTAAATAACTAAAGCGTAATTTATATAAAAAAATTATTTCATTTAACTACAAAAATAGAGTATACATGCAATCCAACGTAGAAAGGAAAATATGCTCTATTCAGTTAATAATTAACAACAGACAGAATTTTTACAAAAATTTATTTAACCTAAACATATATACCTTAGTACTCGAAGAATGCAAGCAGAGAATAAGCACGGAACTAACAAAATGGAGTATAAATGAAGTCGAAATATAGAGCGGTGAATTTGATAACTAAAGAAGAGGGTAGTTGAGAGAAGTAAAGTTTGGGTGGAGAAAATGTTTCATTGGTTGGGATAGATTTGGTTTAAGGGTTAAGAGAGAGAACGGTAAGAAGTTAGAATATAAAGGTGTCGGTAGTCTTGTGACAGATCAAATTTCGTTCTAAGTTATTTTGATGCCAAAGAAATTGCTCTTGAATGATTGATTGACAAAGGGATGCAAAAGGCAAGCTTCGAAGAAAAGGAAATGATTGTAGAAGGTGCACTGTCGGGAAGAAAAGTAAAGGCAAACAATGATAGTAATTTCAAGAAGAAAATAATTGTAGAAGGTCAACCTGTCCCGAGTAGAACGTGTATAATAATTTTATCACCTATGAATTGAAACGTCGATCTCTACTCTGGTGCTCTTCTTCTCTAATTCTGTTCATGTTTGCTTACTTCTTCAATATGTTTTTGGCAGGAATCGACATTATTATACTAGTTAGAAGATTATTCCATACAAGAAAAGCAGTCTTCGGTTCATACATTTTGGGCGTTACCGTGTCTTTCCTTGCCACAAGTAAAAAATTATGACGGTCTGACCTTTGAATTAAAACGTTAATCTCTGTTCTGGTGTTTACTTCTGCAATACGCTGCTGGCAGTGTTTGACATTATACATATTAATTGAAACCTCAATCCACCTGACACAAGAAACTTCTGCAGTTAAAAAGGAAGAGATTGTTAAGTCAAAACAACTTGACATAAATGATTTCGATGAAGTACAAATAATGATGAAAAAGGAGACGATGAAAACAAGACGGAAGTTCAAAAGCAAACACAAGTTGAAAAGCAGATGGAAGCAAAACCAGACGGAAGCAAAAGCAGACGAAAGTTGTGCAAAAGTAGACCGGAGTAAAAGCAGACGGTCAAAAGCAGACGAAAGCAAACCACGTGTGAATTACGAATCAGTTTATCACCTATGAATTGAAACGTCAATCTCTGTTATGGTCCTCTTCTTCTCTCTGTAGTCCTCATTTTGCTTATTTCTGGAATAGGTTATTGGCATTTGGCAGGAATCGACATTATCATAGCAGTTAGAAGATTATTGGATACAAGAAAAGAGATGTGAAAATGATTCATACATTTTGGGAGTTACCGTAATGCGTCGACAGATCAAATTTCGTTCTAAGTTATTTTGATGCCAAAGAAATGGCCCTTGAATGATTGATTGATAAAGGGATGTAAAAAGGCGAGCTTCGAAAGAAGAGCAAATGATCGTAGAAGGTGAACCTGTCGAGAAAAGAAAAGTAAAGGAAAACAATGATAGTAATTTCAAGAAGAAGAAAATAATTGTAGAAGGTCAACTGTCCCGAGTAGCACGTGTATAATAATTTTATCACCTATGAATTGAAACGTCAATCTCTACTCGTGCTCTTCTTCTCTAATTACATTCATGTTTGCTTACTTCTTCAATACGTTTTGGCGAGAATCGACATTATTATACCGTTAGAACATTATTCCATACAAGAAAACAGGTCTTCTTAATCTACATTACGGTGTTTACTTACGCAACGCTATTGGAAGTGTTTGACATTACCTATTAATTCAAGCGTCAATCTACTGACGAAGAAATCTCTGCAGTTAAAAAGGAGGAGATTGTTAAGTCAAAACGACTTAACATAAATGATTTCGATGAAGTACAAATAATGATGAAAAAGGAGACGATGAAAACAAGACGGAAGTTGAAAAGCAAACACAAGTTGAAAAGCAGATGGAAGCAAAAGCAGACGAAAGTTGTGCAAAAGTAGACGGGAGTAAAAACAGACGATGCAAAACAGACGAAACCAAACCACGTGTGAATTACGAATCAGTTTGAGTTAGTTACATAACTCAATTGAATAACATGTTCTGTCAAGAATCAAGCAATCTCTGTTCTGGTCGTCTTCCTCTTGCGAAAAACAGAAAATAATTGTAGAAGGTCAACCTGTCAGGAGTAGCAGGTAAGAAATCTTTCACCTATGAATTGAAACGTCAATCTCATCCGGTCCTCTTCTCTTTGCGATCCTCATTTTGCTTACTCGAATCGTTATTGGTATTTGACAGAATCGACATTATCATATCGCTTAGAAGATTATTGCATAGAAGAAAACATATGTGAAAGTGTTGTGTCAACAATTAAGCAATCTACTTTACGGTCGTCTTCCTCTTGCGAAAAACATAAAATAATTGTAGAAGGTAAACACGCCGAAGTAGCGGTAAGAAATCTATCACCTATGAATTGAAACGTCAATCGTGTTCGGTCCTCTTCTCTTTGCAGTCCTCATTTTGCTTACTTCTGGAATACGTTATTGGTATTTGGCAGGAATCGACATTATCATACCAGTTAGAAGATTATTGCATAGAAGAAAAACAGATCTGAAAGTGATTCATACATTTTGGGGGTTACCGTGTATTTCCTTGCCACAAATAAATAAATATGACGGTGTCCAAAAGTCTTATCACTTATGAATTGAAACATGAATCTACTTACGGTTTACTTCCGCAACACGCTATTGGCAGTGTTTCACATTATTATAGCGGCTAGAAGATTGTACCTATTAATTGAAAACTCAATCTACGCGAGAGGAAAAATCTATGCAGACGGAACCTATTGAATCGCATGTTAAGTCAAAATGACTTGACATATATGATTTTAATGAAAAACAGACGAACAAAAATAGACGGAGAATGCGAAAGCATAAATAATATGTTGACTTCAATTCTTATTTATAACCTTCGTGTTCAACTGCTTGTCCACCCATCTGTAGTAGCATTGTCTCAGAAATTTAGACATAAAAGACGCATATGTTCAGCCATGCGGTGACGTACGAAATAAAGAAGACGTAAAGAATAAAGAATTCAAGAAAAGTCAGTTGAGTTAGTTGTTAGATGACAGTTAATAAGCAGCTATAAGTATCGTGGATTTACAGAAGTTGTATACATATTGTTTTATACTCTGTTCACCTCTGTTTCTGAACATTTTCTCACTCTAACTTCATCTCTCTAAAATTCCAGCAATTTTAGCCTCAAGTTTTGTACATGATCGATAGATAATAACCACACCATCGATACTCTGTTTCAACGAACTTTCCATTTCTGAAAACACATTACAAATGCATGACTTAATTAAAACACATTACATCGTCTGTTTTTATTCGTATAAATCGCTTTTAAATGCATCTTTATGTCTTCGTCGACTTTTGTATTCTCCGTCAGTATTGTTAACCGTCTACTTTTTGAACTCCGTTTATATTTTAAACTTCACAACTTTTTCAACTCCGTCTATATTTATAACTTCGTCTACTTTTTCAATCCATCGATTTTTAACTTCGTCTACTTTCTCAACTCCCATCCCAATACACACGTAGTAGATTATGGGGTCCAAAACATGTCTCTAAAATACTTGCAGAGGACAAGGTAAAATTAGTCACTTACTTTCTATATGAGATTTTTCAGTTGTGTATCGATATTATCTTGAGAAAAATATAAATTGCAAAACTTTGAACTTATGGTCTGTTTTTGTTCGTATAAATGCCTTTTAAATGCATCTTTGTGTCTTCGTCTGAATTTTGTATTCTCCGTCTGTATTGTTAACTTGGTCTACTTTTTCAACTCCGTTTATATTTTTAACTTCGTCTACTTTTTCAACTCCGTCTATATTTATAACTTCGTCTACTTTTTCAACTCCATCGATTTTTAACTTTGTCTACTTTTTGAACTCCGTCTATATTTATAACTTTGTCTACTTTTTCAACTCCAGCGATTTTTAACTTCGCCCGTTTTTCCCTTCTTCGTTTGTTAGAGGTGAGAAAAATAGACGATTGAAAGCAAAGAAAAGCAAATCACCTCCGAATTAAGAAGCTAGACGGTAGAAGAAGCAAATCACCTCTCAATTAAGAAGCGAGACGATAGAAGTGAAACGATCAAAGTAAGATCTTGAAAAGTGAAAACCCGTCCGCTTTTCGATTAAATGCCTTTTGTTAGCAAATCATTTTTGTTCGTATCGCCTCGCTTTTAAATGCATCTTTATGTCTTCGCCTCACTTTTGTATTCTCCGTCTGTATTGTTAACCGTCTACTTTTTCAACTCCGGTTATATTTTAAACTTCGCCTACTTTTTCAACTCCATCGATTTTAAACTTCGTCTAGTTTCTCAACTCCACTGTTTTCTCTTCTTAAATGCATTAGAGGTGAAAAAGCGAGACAATGGAAAGCAAAGCAAAGCAAATCACCTCCAATTCGAAGCGAGGCGATCTGAAGTGAAACGATCAAAGTAAGATATTGAAAAGTGAAAAGCAGACTAAAGTAAGACATAAAGCAGAAAACGTTGTAGCAAGCGAAACCAAGACATAAAACTTTACAAAGCGGCATGTCACATTCTTGAAAAATAGCACAGTTACTAGATTATTCAAATCTGCACTTTACGCCTTCTATCAGATTAAATGAGCGAATGGGATGGATTGCATGGTCGTCCATCCCATTCGCTCTTAATATATATACTTAATAAAACTTTACAAAGCTGCGACCTTCGTAGCTATATGAATGAGAGACGACAATGAATCTCATATCCAAGTCTCCTACACCTTCCTTGTTGCGCATCCATTTTCGATTAAAGCGAGATGATTCTGGTGATAATCCTAAAACTTCTGTTTTGACAGAGGAGTTCCTTTCGACATGAGAAAATATATATACAAGGAACGAGGATCTTTGGTGGTGAAATAACGACTTTGCAATTTATGATAAATCTCCTCATATCCAAGTCTGCACTTCGCCTTCTCTGTTTGGGGCACTCTTTTGAAGTCTCGACTCGCATTCTTTATTCGAGCCATCGTGTTACCGATGGCAACATGATAAATCTCCTCATATCCAAGTCATTGTAGCCCTCGAAAAGCATCTGACACACCAAAACAAAAAAGCTTTAACAAGATTTACAAGCAAAGAACAACTGAAAGCGGAGACGATGCGATTACAACCTCCGACGTCCAACAGTGAACAACCTTAAACAACCTTATGCTAGGTTCACGTCCTAGGTTCACGTCGAAACCACCGATACTCTGTCCAAGTCTGCACTACGCCTTCTTTGTTCGAGGCATCTTTTCTCAGATTAAAGTAGATGATTCCTGGTTCCTTTCTGACATGAGAAATGGTTTGACAGAGGAGTTCCTTTCTGCTGGTGAAGTAGCAGCTTTGCAATTTATGAAGCTACAATATCTGATAAATATCCTCATATCCAAGTCTGCACTACAGCAAAAATAGCGAAATCCGGAAACAACTGTACACACCAAAACAAAAACAAAAAAAACCTTAAAAAAGATTTACAAGCAACAGAGGACAAAAAGCAACATGAAGCAAAAACTAATAGCAACTGGAAACTGAGACTAGGCGGTTACAAGATCAGACGTCAAGTTGGTGACGACAACCACGATAACCGACACAGAGATAAGAGAGGATAAGAAAAACGTTAAGAAGATTTACAAGTAACACGAAGCGAAACCTAAGAGCAACTGGAAACTGTAACTTGTAAATCTTCTTTTTCTCTTATCTCTGTGACAGTTGTCGTGGTCATCGCAGCTATTGTTCATGCCAAAGAGTATCAGTGTTCACCAATCGGACGTCGGATGTTGTTGACCAATGCGAGCAACAACAACAACCTGACAACACGAATAGAAAACCATCGATACTCTTTCGGCGACAACAAATGGAGAATCGGTTATGCTGATATTGTCGTGGTCATCGCAGCTATTGTTCATGCCAAAGAGTATCAGTGTTCACCAATCGGACGTCGGATGTTGTTGACCAACAGAACAGCAACAACAGCTACGACAACACGAACAGAGGAAACCACTGATACTCTTTCGACGACAACAGCTGGAGAAAGCAGAGGAACGCAAGGGCGTAGAGGAAAAACAAAGAGAGAGAAAGGACACAACATGAATGAACAGATATGAACACATATAAGCAGTCACAAGGGCACGCATTGCGCGGTCGTCTGCGCGGTCGCCTCACAAAATATTACAACAGAAGATTGCGTCTGAAGATTGAAGATTGTGTCAGAAGATTGCGTGTATATCGCGCGAAGACACAACATTCAATAAACAGTCTGGATTAAATAAATGGACGAAGAAGGAGATCTGACTGAATATAGGCCGTCAGATTAAATGAAAAAGCAGAAAATATAAATCGCTGGATTAAATGGACGAAGCAGATCTGACTGAATATAGGCCGTCAGATTAAATGAACGAATGTGATGGATTGCATGGTTGTGTCAGAAGATTGCGTGCATATCGCTCGAAGACACAACATTCAATAAACAGTCTGGATTAAATAAATGGACGAAGAAGGAGATCTGACTGAATATAGGCCGTCAGATTAAATGAAAAGCGAAAAATATAAATCATTTGGATTAAATGGACGAAGCAGATCTGACTGAATATAGGCCGTCAGATTAAATGAACGAATGGGATGGATTGCATGGTCGTCCATCCCATTCGCTCTTAGTATATATACTAAATAACATGTTGACTTAATCGCTAAATGATCGAATTACCTTTGTACTTGAATAGTGTGTTTTTGTAGCATACAACTCCTAAAAAACTTCTCCATTTAAGCCACCTTGATTTAATACAGTAAACTATGTCTTCGTTGATCTCCCTATTGCTTTAGATAATAGATCCTAGATACTTAAAACATTATTTCTGAAGTATAATTTCTGAACCAATCTTTACCTCCAACATTGAAAGTCACCCTATGGCCTGAAAAGGTACACTTCGAGTATTCGGTCTTAGTCCTACTCAATTTAAAGTCATTCGACTCTAATTTATCTCACCAATGTTCTAACTTAAACAAAACATTTTGCAGTGAAATTTGAATAGGTATTGTATATGAATGAAGTAGGTTAATTGTAAATGAATGAAGTAGGTTAACATTGACTAATGTTTGACTACATTATATACAATCTTTGGCCCTCCTAATAATTATTCAACTATTAAAATTGATTGGGAGTTATTTGCCATCTATTTTCACTTTTAATATAGTACCATAGAAATGTAAATTAAATAGAAGTGAATACCAAATAAGTTAGCAAAGTATGAACAATATGGTATATGTTGGATGTTAGTTTTGTTCTTTGTTATAAAATTAGATTTCTATTTTGTATATATAACTAAATAATTCTATAAGTTATAATGTTTTTTAATATAAATTTGAATACAAGACAAAGAAATGTATTTACTATGTGATTTGATTTATTCTTAAATTTTATGATTTAATAATTTAAAACATCATATTTAAAATTATGAATTACATAATTTTATTGATTTTTATGAAAATATTTGACAAAATGATAATCTAACAAATTAGGTTATTTAGTCAAAGTTTCCTAATATGCGAGCATAGATGTTGATTAAAATTGTCCATGGAATGGATTGAACTAAAACTTAATTCAATTTTTTAAAAATATTTAACCATATACTCAACTCAAACTCTAAAATGAGTCTCATTTTAAGTTCAAATTTAATTTATTATAAAATTATAAAATTAAGTTTTATTCGTAATCTCGTATTTTTAATTAAAACAACTAATTATACGAAATATAACATTTCAAATTATTTTTGGTTCACCAAAAGCAATTAGTTGCTTCCTCTTCTGTATCAAAAGATGTTTAGCCAAAAGCAACAAGGGGGTCACGAGGTTTATGTGTAAAGCAAGAGGGTTCCTGATTTGTTAGATTATCATTGTCATTTTAGATAGGAATTCAATACATACTCCCTTTATACTTCGTTGTAAGCTTCGTTGTTAATTTTTTCGGTTTCTTTCTCCATGATTCTCACTACAGTCCTGCTTTGACTGCTCCATGAGGTTACTATCCAATCACTTGCTATGCCTATCTCCCTGACATGATTCAATCTTTGGGCGCACAACGCCTCATATATCGCGCTCGCATTGCTTTCTATGTTAAAACAGGCCTCATTGAGAACGCAATCCAAGTATTCGACGAAATGACTCAGTCAAAATGCCGCGTTTTCGGCGTGGACTATAACCGATTTATCGGTGTTTTGGTTCGACAATCTCAATTCGAATTAGCCTACCAGCGATATTCTGAGATGGGTTTGGCTGGGTTTTCGCTATCTCCGTTCACTTACTCTCGGTTCATTTCTGGGCTGTGTCAAGTTAAGGACTTTGCACTCATTGATGAATTGTTGCGTGATATGGAGAGACTTAATTGCGTGCCGGACATATGGGCTTTCAATGATTGCTTGCATCTTCTGTTCAGTGAGGGAAGGTTAGAATCAGCAATGGAGATGTTTAAGAGAATGGTTCAGAGAGGAAGAGAACCTGATGTTGTATCATACACTATTATTATTGACAATATGTGCAAACTAAATAAATTTGAAACTGCAGTACAATTTTGGCATGATATGATTCACAAAGGCTTGAAACCGGATAACAAGGCCTGTGCAGCACTTGTAGTTGGGTTGTGTAGAGGAGGGATGGTAGATTTGGCTTATGAACTTATAGTTAATATAATGCGTGATAGAGGAGCTGAATTATGTACATTGGTTTATCATGCATTAATTAGTGGGTTTTTTAAAGTAGGGAAGGTTGATAAAGCGGAGACTCTTGCCTCGTTTATGAGTAGGCATGGGCCTAAATTGGATTTGGTTACGTACAATGTTTTCTTGAACTACTATTGTCAGGAGCTTATGTTGGAAGACGCAGAGAGGTTAGTGAATAAGATGGAGAGGATTGGCATAGAACCTGATGTGTACAGTTACAACCAGCTTCTGAAGGCACTTTGTAAAGTTAAGTGTATTGACAAAGCCCATGGATTGATGGTGCAAACAATGGAGACAAAAGGATTGTGTGACGTTGTTTCATACAACACTATAATTAGTGCATTATGCAAGCAGGGAAGTACCAGAAGGGCTTATAGACTGTTTGAGAAAATGAAGCAGAAGGGTGTTGATCCAGATGTGGTGACATTCACAATACTTATAACTTCTTTTCATAGAGAAGGTAGTCCTGGCATAGTGAAAAAGCTTCATGATCAGATGATAGCATTGCGTCTGTTACCTGATCGAATATTTTATAATACAATTGTTGATTATTTATGCAAGAGCATGAAAGTTGAGAGTGCTTATAAAGTTTTTAGGGAGATGGGAAAACAGGGGATTTCCCCTAATGCTGTTTCTTATAACGCCCTTATAAATGGATATTGCAAATCGCTAAGAGTTGATGAAGCAATGTATCTATACAAAGAAATGCAGAGTAGAGGCATTTATCCAGATGAAGTAACGTATAAGTTGATCATTAGAGGGCTTATTCGAGAAAATAAACTTTCAGTTGCTTGTACAGTGTGGGATCAAATGATGGAAAAAGGCTTTACTCTTGATAAAGCTGTTTCAAAGGAACTAATCAATGCACTCCATTCAACAGGAGGTGCCCCGACACCAAAAAGTAACTAGGGCTCAACTTTGAAATATCTTAATTTATGCGTTCATTGTTTCTCATTTTTGTGCAAGAATTTATGGTGGCTATTAATTCTCTCTGCTTCCATTGTCTCAGCTTGATGTTGTTTGTCACTGATTCCATGAAATTATGTATGGAACGAAAAAGTTCAGAGAGTTGTTACGGAAATTACCGGCTACTTAGTTAAAGTAAGTTCTTATATGACTTGATTCCTATTCTTTGAAGATCTATTCTGCATGGTAGATAGCACTAATGTTAAATAAAGCACGAGTTGTATAGTATTTGTCTTCTTATTTACTTTAGATTATCTAATATTTTCTTTGATTTCTTTCTGATCTGTGATCATGATGTAAAGACCCAGAAAATGAGAAAGGCACTAAACTGTTGTCCTTTTATGTTGCCTAGGCCCTCAACAAGTAGGGTCTGACTCCCTGATACGACTTGGTTTTATAGGATGAAGTCGTCTGGGGAACACTAAGTATTCAAATTGAGACGGAGAGGTATGGATTTTCTAACTCAACGTCTTGAATTTAATTTTCATGTTGTGTAATTTCTTCCTTTTCTTTGTTCACCTTAACTCGAGCTATTAATGTCTGATGAATTGATAAAATCAATGCTGTTGTCTGTTCACAGAGCTCAACAAAAACGTGAGGAGTGACGGAGCAGAACTTTCATCACATCATTAGAATGAAGAACCAAATACTTGGAAGCGTTTGGGAGAAATCCATGACTTGATTAAAGAGAAAATCCCCATCATCCAAGAATCTTCTGGTGACACGTTTGGTTCACATACAACTTGATTTGTTTACTTGAGTGAAAGATGTTCTATCCAAGTGAAATTCTGCTTTCAATGTCTTCTCGTGTAGGTACTTCAGTAGTTAAATGTTGCAAAATAAGCGTCAGATAAGTTTTGTGTGATTAACAGAGAACGGCTTGTAGCCTTTGAGTCTATTGTTAACCTCTTTTAATAAAGTGGAAGTCTTATTATATAAATAAATTAATAATGAAGTCTTGTAAGGCATTACTAAGACTTAGGTAGTCCATCAACCTAACTATAAAAGGCATCAACTTAGAAAACTGTATCAAATTGCTTTTCCCCCTTTAACCATTTTCCTTCTGAAGTCAGTCAAAGTGGGAAATGTGAGATTTGCCATATAGAAAGTACAATGGGCAATATTAGAGGTCTTGAAATTATGTTCTTGGCGTCACAAACCAATCAAACTATGCAGTAGAGCTCAAGACAAGTAAGTCAGGAATGTGATCATATTTTTGGGACCATGCAAGTACAGACTGGCCTATCTTAGCAAATAACCTCAAGAGAAAAAGGTAAACATTAAAAGATTACTTGCCTCCTCTAATTAGCTTGTGTTTGATTCTTTGCCTTTGCATGAATCCTACTAATTAGCTTGTGTTTGATTCTTTGCCTTTGCATGAATCCTACTTGAACTTCTCATCAAGTCATCCTCTTCTCCACTTCTTACACCTACTCTTTCAACTTCCATCATCACACCTATTACTTCTCTTCACTTCTTACCATTAGTCTCCATATACATGTCTCGCCACCCTGAAACCAACCCCCATTTTTACGGGCTCCACCGGCAACGTGATGGCCAACTTCCTCAAACTCCCCCGAGACATGAGGTACCACAGCCAGAGATCCGGGACCAAGTAAGTCAGCCTCTCCCCCCACGAGCCACACATCCACGGTTTGATGAGCAATACCGTAGCCCTTGGTTGACACCAGCACCAACACCTCATGGCCAACAATACCCACATGCTCGACCGGAGGATGGCCAATACCAGAGTCCATGGTCATGGCAAACAAGCCAACAACCACATCCAAAAAAACGTCAGGAGATTCAGGAAAAGGACCGCCATCCTCCTGCGCCTATACCACCAAGGGACCATCAAAAAGAACATGACAGAGAACCACGAGGAGGAAAAAAGCAACAAGATGATCACGTCCGTCGTGCCCAAGGAGTGGCCGGAGCAACACAGCTTCCAGAGCACCGTGGCAGGGGACATCACCGAGTGCCAACCCCACGACCAACCAGACCCATATATTGGCTTGGTGCCGTCTTCTGTGCTATATTTTGGATAATAGTGTTTCTTGGAGGTCTTATTGTTCTCATAATATATCTTGTCTACCGTCCAAGGAATCCCTGGTTTGAGATTTCAAGTGCCACTCTCAATGTAGCATACCTCGACACTGCCTCTCTAATCGACAATAACTCTCTGCTAAATGCGGATCTTCAGGTGCTTGCTAACTTCACAAATCCAAACAAGAAGATGAGTGTGGACTTTAGTTCCTTGATCATTGATCTATATTATGGGAGCACTGTTATTGGAACTCAATATGTTGAACCATTCTCGGCAGCAAAACGTGAGTCCAGGTTCGTCAATATTCACATGATGACCAGTCAGGTTCGACTTCCTCCAAAGGATAGCCAACTGTTTGTACAGCAGGTTAATCAGAATGGAATCTTATTTGAGGTCAAAGGGGTTTTCAGGGTACGATCTAATCTGGGTATACTACGATACTCGTATTGGTTATATGGTCACTGCACTATCATGGTCACTGACCCTCCTACTGGTGTTCTACGAGCAACCAAATGTAGAACAAAACGTTGATGTGGAAGTAACAGGAAACTCTCTATATTTGATTCGTTCCCAACTTGTAAGAAACTATCTTGGGAATTGTCCTGAGCATGCCTCATTGGAGTCATTCTTAAACTCGCTTGATCATTTCACTGTTTCCACTGATTAGTTGATTAAGTCTTCTTTTCAATCAATGTTTGCATTACCTGACCGTGCGAATTTGCTGTATTAACAACTGGAATTTTGAAGCAGACGTCATTTCATGGAAACTATAATATCACATGTCAAGGAAAACATAGATTCATTACTTTTAAGTATCAAATTATACATATCCAATGATAACTTTTTTGTGAAATCAACCCTCCCTCTTACTAATACTATAGAAAGGCAGAGAAAAAACTTAATGGTGATCAACTCCTAAAAAGGATGACAAACGAACAAGGAGAAAAACTTCTCCCAATGGCACGTTTACTTACAAAGGCTCATTAATGTGTGAGAAAGTTCACAGAGAAAAAGAAAATCCGGAAATCATGGCCAGCCTCTCCTCTTGCTCGGAAAGCAGAAAATATGAGAATAGAAAACACTCCAAAGAGCCACATCACCCTCCTTCACTCTTGATTAATTGTCAAACAACAGATAATTCTAGTGCAAATATTATAGAATCACCTTGTTAAAATCTCCTGTAATAATCCCTTGTAAAAAAGGGGTGTCTAAGGGCCTCATGAGCAGTTAATCGGGTAGATGGATCATACCGAAGAAGACCTTGCAGTAGATCAATTATATCCCCAGCAGAGTGATCAACATGTTGCATTACTAGATTCTGCCAAGAATGCAAAGAGTACATAAACACAAGAAAACGAAAATGATATACAAAATGTACGGAAGACTTATAACTGGCATGCAAACTAACAAAGCCAGTATTGATGTAGAATATGCTTGTCATCAGTATGCCACCAGGAACTAACTAGCGATACAACTTCAAGATCTGATCTAAGCACAATAGACCTATACCTGGAGACGTGGTAATTTCATAACAGCTCTAATGCTGTCCCGAGAGGTTGCACCATCTGGCCAATCCAATATGCCCCTTCTTACATACTTCTCAGCATGTCGACTGAACCAACCCCACTCCCCCAACCCAAAAAGTAGAATGTGAAATTTGATCTACTGAAATTTTCTTCACATAATTTAAGGGCTAACAATACTAAATAGGCTAAGAAGAGTGCACTCACTCTACTCTTTTCAACATGAGCTGAGGTAAAGGGCCCAAAACCCTCTCCATCATAGCCAAATGCTCCAAGTTTTCATGCGTCTGAAATAATGCTTCTCCCTGTGAAGACCACTATAAGACTTCATAACTGTTTCAAGATACCTAGGAAGTGAAAAGTCGAAGGATGTGAGCTTACGGTGCACAGTTCTACCAAGATACAACCAACACTCCACATATCACATGGATAACTCCACCCAAGTCCTGGAAAGTGAAATAAGAATTGGACCTGTTAGGGACATATGCATGATCACAACTAAAAGGTATTATATGCCAAAGTGCTGCATACCAAGGATAACCTCAGGAGCTCGGTAGTGCCTTGTAGAAACAATATAGCTGTGATTCTGGTCGCCATTAGCCGTGCTGCCAAAATCTATAACTTTAATAGCACTTGACTTTGGCAATCTCTTGTATGCAATTCCATCAATAGGTAACTGCGTTTGAAACTGTAATCGTGAATGATAAGAAATGTTTCAAATTAAAAGTTAAAGCATAAATCCAGAAGTAGTAGTAGAAGTACAATTCAAGATTAGACATCCATCCTTGGGTATGTACCTTATAGTCCGGCACTTTTATATACTCTGGAGAAACAAAAAGGATGTTCTCTGGCTTCAAATCAGTATGGATGAGGCGCAAATCATGTATGACTACAACATATAGAACGTAACCACAAATTAGATTTTGTAAGAATTATGATATCAGTGCCACCCAATAAACCAAAATAAATGGGTTGGAAAGGTTTAGATGGGGTAGAAATGAGAAATGCGCACATGCTACGCATTCCAACAACTGTCTGCCAAGTTCACGAACAAGATCAACAGGGAATGCGCGATAGTTATTCTTCCTAAGAAAATCATATAAGCTTGGTCCAAGCATCTCAAATACCTATAAGCCAATTTACACCAAGAAGTCATAACCCCAAAGTTAAACATGAGGAGAGCACATCTAACAAATAGTTATTAACTTACGATGCAGATATGGTTACGATAATCAAACCAATTTCGCAGTTGAACACAGCTGAAAAGGAAAAATGCCTTAACCAATAATGGTGTACCTCAAAGCAGACATAGAAAGAAGTCATTATGTGAAAAAATAAAATGAAAAAGGAGGAATACTTACCGACTTCCATTTCTATCATATTTTCCAAGCAATTGTAGCACGTCAATTTCCAACATTGCTGCTTCACGATATTTTTTTATGCTTCGGACAACTTTTATAGCAACCATCTCTCTTGTCTCCCTATCCCAACATTCCAGCACTTGTCCAAAGGTGCCTGTATGATTGAACAGATTTAGTTGATGCACTATACAATTTGAGTAACTAAAGTCCTAATTTCTTATTGATTTTAAACTGGACCAGACAGAAAAACAAAGTAACATATAAAGAGGAAAAGTTAGCCTAACCTTCACCAATTTTTCTTTGAATCTTATCTGCAAGAACAAGAAACGTGAGTAAGAGGAAAGTCTAGTAACCAGGAGAGTTAATGATTCCAAAAGAGTATTTCAAGTTCAGGGGGAACAAACATTGAAATGATGTAGGAAAGTGACAATAGAAGAATCTCAAATTGCAAACAATTTTGAGAAGGAATAGATTGATGTTCAAATTCTTTTGGTAAGTGCTCAACAGTATTCATTTAGTGGGAAAATTCCAAATTTTGTGAAGTAATTTGAAACAAGGTCGATATGAACTATTTGAAGTAAAATCAGATGCCAAAAGTAAAAACAAAAAGATGCTTTAAAGTCATTCAGGTTTAAATGTGAAACGATTACTAAAGAAAAGACTTGGAAAATCAAAGAAATTAAAATAATGAAGAGAAAGCATCATTATGGTTATAAATGTGACCCACAATTACACTCATGTAATTCATATACAACATAGAAGTCAAGGATTAACTGACAAAGCCTCATGAAGTGGCAATTAAGTGTAATTACAGCGAGAAGTTAAGTTTTCCCCAAGTGCAAATATGTAATGTCCATCTTTGTCATCATTTCGCCATGGGGGAGAGCCTTTTTGAGTCAATCCATTTACATATAAACTCGGCGGGTCTCCTCGAAGTATTCTTGATGGTGCAATGCTCGTTCTGTTTCCAAGCCCTTGCCCACAATACAATCCTGACTGCGCCTACACATAGGCATTGTTTAGTTTCCACTGAACAAACAGTAATTCAAAAGCCATCCCTTTCTCAACAATTCACTTTCAAGCTAATCCATTCTATACTACCAATCAAATAAGAACTCCCAACATAACATAAAATCTAACATTAGCATCAAACTGAGACCCATGATAAGAATAACTAGCATAAAGAACGGCTCAAACAAATATGTGTACTACCTTATAAAGTCATATTACAAATACCAATCACACATTTAACAGGGAAAGATTAAATGGTTACTATTTCAAGTAAACGGGGATATTATTCATTTATTCTTAACCTACTTAAATTGGCAAGAACCATACTATTAGATTAGCTACATCAGAAAGACTGTTGACGATTCTGTAAATATCGACCAATTTTCATCACAAACACAGAAAATCCAGCCTCAAGCGTACGGAACAAAGACAAAGTAAAGACAACAACCCGCTAAAGAACTAAACTTTATTCTAAACAAAAGTGCTCATCAGACAATCTTCACCTAACAACATTTTCCACAAAAAACGACCAAAAAGCCTGACTTCGTACATCAATTACCCAATCAAATCAAAATAATCAACCGAAGAACAAAAACATCAGAGAAAGTAATACCTTAGCGTGAGCTTGAGGAACGTCCCAAGCAAACCTAGGCCTCTTTCTGGGACGACGATCCATTTGACTATGGTGGAAATCAGAGACATAATCCATCTCCATTTAATTCATAATCCACTAAATTTGTCCATGGATTCAGCTCCATTGCCAGCGAATAATTACCCTAACCCTAGGCCTTTTTTTCTGATTTGTTCCCAATCATCGATCTGCACTGTTGATCTTTTCCAACTGTGGTTAGCTTAACTAACCTCTGACTTAGCCGTGGTTGAGTTATGATGCTTTTGGGCTTTGGTGTTTTATTTCTGTTTTCTTCGTTATTTTAGTTGTAAAATAACTGAATGAGTTTTTAAGTATTACATTTATGCTTGTGAGCTAATATTTCCTTTGTAATCAAGTTTGATCTATCATGAAAAATGAAGAGTATGCGGGTTACATTTTTGGCTTGAGTTCATACTTCCGTATCAAATCATTTAAGGTAATTTATTTTCTAAATCAACTAAATAAAAAATTCTTCAATACTTTATGTAACTTAAAATTTTCATTAAAATTATAAAATTACAAAATATTTGTTATAAACTACAACGAAACTAGAAAGTATTTTTACATCTCACTAAAGTAAAAAATATTAACATTTAAGAAAGTAATATTATATATCTACTTAATATAATTTTAATGAATAGTGAGATTTGATGAAGAACATTTATTAAATTTCTACAAATAAGTCTAAAATATAATACATTTAATTAAAGGAAATTATAAATTCAACTATAATTAAAAAATAACCAAAATACCTTAACATAAATTTTGATAATTACTTTTATGAAGTATACATAATAATTTTTACGTATTTAACATTATTTAATTTATTAATTTGAGCGTCATAATATTTCTATCGGTCACACCTTTAATTTGTCGAATTGAGATTAACCTATTAGAGTACTTGCTACAATAATAATAACAATGATAATTGAGTAAAAATCTTGCTAAATATGGAGTTTGAGGAGATCTGGTATATACAGTCTTACCCTTAACTAATAGAGTGACTGTATTAGACTAATTGCTATTCAATTTAAATCAATATTTATTCTAATAAGATCACTTTTTTCTTTTTAATAAATATTTCTATGTATATGCCACCAAACTTTCTTAGCGTATGCTATATTAACCAAACGAAAATTCCTCAAACCCAAACCTCTAGCTCCTTTAGAATTTTGTACTTTATCTTAAGCAACTAGAGAAAGGCTCTTTCTGTTATCTTCCTTTGTCCATATAAAACTTTGCTGATTTTTTCCATCTCATCACAAATAGTTACAGAGATCTTAGAAGTTTGCATAGCAAAGGACGACATTGAAAACAATGAGGAATTCGCCAAAGTAACACGACCTGCAAGGGAAAGACGACTAGAATTTCAATTCAAAATTTTTGCCTTCATTTTATCAAGGATATACTCATAGCTGTTCTTAGTGGCCTGAGAATGGAGGAGAGGGACTCTTAGATATTTCCCCAAGTCATTAGTTTCATGAAATTCCAAATTAGCACTTAAGGTTCTTCTCATAGATGCAGGAACATTTTTTGAAAAAAAACCCGAGTTTTCTAAGAGTGCGTTGACCTGAGTAAGCACAGAAGTCTTGAAGGACCCCTTTAACAATATCAACTTGAGAATTATCAGCTTCAGCAAAAAGGATAAGGTCGTCGGTAAAGAAAAGATGAGTGAGCAAAGGACCATCTCTGCTAAGCTTGATAGATTTCTAATTCCCTTCATTAATAGATTTACGAATGCCATGGGATAATCTTTCAAGGCATAACACAGAGAGGTAAAAAGACAGGGGACACCCTTGGCGCAAACCTCGAGTCGACAGAATGTGATCTGTGATACTACAATTCCATAAAAGTTGCATAGATCTACCAGAAACACACTTCATGATAGTATTAATGAGGGCCTGGGGTAATCCTACCTCATGAAGGGTATCAAACAGAAATTCTCATCGAATTCTATCATACGCCTTTTCAAGATCCACTTTTATAGCCATACAACCCCTTTTCGTGCTCATTTTTCTCATAGAGTGAATAACTTCATGAGCAACCACAATATTATCAGTAATATGTCTTCCTGAAACGAAGTTGGTTTGAGCGGGCCTGACCACTTAAGGCATGATCATCTTGATTTTATTAGTAGTGGTCTTAATGATTAATTTATACATCACTGTGCAGAGAGCAATTAGCCTGAATTGGTCAATTTGCTTGGGAACCTCCACTTTGGGAATAAGACATAACAAGGTCATATTAATATTAATGTCAATATCTCCTTCTTCAAAAATATTTTTAACTTCATTGAACACATCCCTGCCTACAATATACCATTGGGACTGATAAAAACCCGCTTGATACCCATCAATACCTGGTGCTTTCCAAGGCTTCATATCGAAAAGATCTCTTCTAATATCCTCATTGCCAATGGGTTTATTAAGAAACTCCAAGGTATTATGGTCGCAAACAGGGAAACTCCCTCTGATAGGATAAGATGGCTGGAGTGCTACATCATCTCTGTACAACCTACCAAAGAAATGCAAAGCAATATTCTGAAGATCCTCCTAATCACTCACCCAGTTCCCCTCCTCATCCTTGAGTAACTCAATCCGATTATGCTTTCTCCTTTTAACAGTTTTCATGTGAAAGAAGGTAGTGTTGCGATCTCTCCATTTAATCTAATCGCTACGAGACTTTTGCATCCAAAGGAGCTCCTCCCTGTGAAGAATGATATCCAGGTCAGTTTTGAGTTGATTATAAGTATTCATCAAATTAATTGAGGGGCGTTTATCCAGAACATGTTCCATATTAGCAATCCTATATAACAACTTGCTCTTAATTCTAAAAAAATTCCTTAAAACTTCAGAATTCTAGACCTTCATTTTATCAGTCAACTTGGAGAGAGAAGAAGACAGCCGAGAATAGAACTCCTAACTATTCTTCACAAAATCACTAAAATCAGCATGAGTTAACCAAGTCGCAACAAACCGAAGAGGTATGTTGGCCAAAGCAAGAGAAAAACTGCAAGTCTGTAAAAGTAAGGGACAATGATTAGAGTGAATACGAGGGAGATGAGTCACAACAGCTTCTTGAAACGCCAACCTCCAGTAAGAGTTACAAATACCTATATCCAGTCTCTCCCAAATACAACCTCTTCGCCAAGTTTAATCAGAACCTTTATACCCCAAATCAATAATATTAGTTTCTTGAAACCAATTAATGAACTGCCTGTAGACTCCAGTTCGATTGGGAGACCCCCCTTTCTTCTCATGACAATAAAGAATGGCATTGAAATCACCAATCATAACCCAAAGGAAGGAAATAACAGTATTGAGATTAAGAAGATGCTCCCACAAATTAGCACGACGAGATGGAATAGGATGCCCATAAACAGCAGACAGAAAAATAGAAACTTATTAATTTGAGAGACAGAGATGAGGACAAACTGATTATTACTAATCACCACCTCAATATCACAAAAATCATCCTAAAGAATCTAGATGCCCCCAGAAAAACCCGTTGCTTCTGTGCACTAAAGTGATTTGTTCCAAATACAACTTCATTATTGATATCCCAAATAATATTGTTGCTCCTGCTTCTTGTACTCCTCTATGGCGTTTGGTGACTGCGAATTGGGATGCTATGATTTCTAATGTCTTCTGGGCCTTAGGTGATGGGAATGCAGTTAAATTTTGGAAGCATAGATGGTTGTCCGGTGTCTCAGAGCCTTTGCTGCAAGTAGCTAGTGGGCCTATTCCGGATAATATGATTAACAAAACTATCTTTTTTTTGTTTCTGATGATGGTGATTGGAGATGGGACTGTTTTTCTCAGTTGCTCCCAGCTTTAATTTGCTATTATATTGCTATTACACATGTGCCCTCTGATGCTTGTGGTAAGGATTCTCTTTTTGGGGACTGTCTTCTTCGGGAGTTTTTACTTTGAGGTCTGCGTATGATTTTCTATATGAGAATTTCATCTCTTCTCATAATTTCCCTTGGAATCTGATTTGGAAGTAGCATGGCCCTTAAAAAATCATAATGTTTTTTTGGCTAGCCCTCAACAGTGGAGTCTTAACTAACAATGAAAGAAAACGAAGACACTTAAGTGACTATGGGGCTTGTGATCTTTGCAACGAGGAGCCTAAATCCCTGTTACACATTCTTGGTGATTGTCATGTTGCTGTTCAGTTCTGAAATCCTTTTACTGATTTTAATAATTTGAACTCCTTCTGGAGTGTTAATCTGGAAGATTGGTTGTTATTGAATCTGAAAAGCTCTCATCTCTCTCATGATGATCTTAATTGTCCTACTATTTTTGGCTTAGGTTGTTGGAATCTTTGGAAACGAAGGAATGACAGAGAGTTTAATTTTGGTGTTTCTCCCATTTTTAATATCTTGCAGAGCATTATTTCTGAAGCTAAATTGATTCTTCAATAAGCTACCCTCGAAGAATAATAGTCCTTCGGTTTCAAGGTTAATTTTTTGGAAATGTCCGCATTCCGCTTTTATGAAGCTCAACACTGATGCTTCTTTGGCTACCTCCACGGGGATTGCTACAGGTGGAGGTTTGATTCGTGATCATAATGGTTGCTGAAAATATGGGTTTGTTTTTAAGACGGGTCGTTGTTCTATTCTTCGTACTGAGTCGTGGGCTCTTTATTATGGTATTTAGCTCACTCATAATCTGACCTATTTAGATGTTCTTCTAGAAAGTGATAATGAGATTGTTGTCAAGATGTTGACCAGTGGTGTCCAAGCAAATTCAGATTGTTTGTCTCTTGTTAACAGAATTCAAGACTTATTGAAACGCTTCAACAATGTGGAAATCACTCACATTTACAGAGAAGGGAACTTTGCTATTGACTCCCTTTCCTACCTTGCTTTTGATTTTGCTCCTGGTTTTCATGTTTTGGAGCAAGTTCCCCTTAGTGTTGGTAGATGGATTGATCATGATTTCATAGAGGTCTCTTATATTAGGTAGTCTTTTGTTTTTGTGAGCTTTACTCACCTCTTTTCTTACAAAAAAAAAAGAATAAGGTGAAATAAAGTTAAAATTTTAAATTAAGATTTGTCATTGCTAATCATTTTAAGGAAATATCACATTTTAAACATGAAAAATAGTAGTAGTTATTGTTGACATATTAACAATTTCCTAGTTCATACTAAACCACAAAATATATTTGAAAAGAAAATATATCAAAATTTTCTTGTGATTTATTACAAAGGTAATGCTTTGAATAGTTGACATTTTATTAAACCTTATTTACAATAATTAAACTTTACATTTGTTTTAACAATAATATCTCCTATCTTCAAAATATTGGATTACATAACTTTCATGTGTTATCTTTGAAATGAAACAAAAATTAGAAATATATTATTATTTAATATGTTTATTCTAATATGCCTGCCACCACAAACATTTTCACACAAGAGAGGACAATTTGGTGAAAGGCGTTGCAACCTATTTGCGGTAGTAGTGTGGCAACCCAGCAAAAGGCGACCCAGAAAGAGGCAATAGTGAGAGGCGACCTAGTAGATACAAGAGGCGGCCCAGCTCTGAAGAAGAAGCGAGGTGATAGCGTGGTGACCTAGCTCCAAATCTGAAGAAGAGATAAAAGATAAACCTGATTTACTAGAAAATGATCCAACAAGCAACTTGTTATTGATACAACCGGAGAATGAAAAAATTGTAAAGATAGCAGAAAGGTTTCATGACCGTTCCCCTCACCCCAAAAGAAGATCAACTAGAAGGAAAAGCAAAAAGAAGGGTATTCCCTTTAAATGATCATTCTAATATAGAACACAAAAGGGTTAAATGACCCTCTCAAACATTCTATGACGAGAGAATTAGTAACGAATAGGAAGTCAATTATGGTCAGCCTCTTTGAGACAAAAATAAAGACTCTACATATTCAGAAAGGACTGACTTTTTTGGTGCTTAATGGAAGACAATTACTACTCATTTACTTTATTATAATAGTGGGATTATCTATTTATACAAGCAGTTTTTATTGCCAACAACAAACAACATACATTTAGCCAAGTTGATTTGCTATAATCAATTGATGTACTCCTTTTTTGTAACTATTAGAGGATTTTGAATCTGTAGGCTGATTAAGTGGCTCATTATAAAGATGTTTTGTAGCTTTTGCTAGTATTAATACAATTCCTTTTATTTTTCAAAAAATTATGCCTGCCCATATATCGATTTAGTCTAGTGTGCTTATTAACTCTCTAGGAGATATGGCATTTTAAGGCAATATCAGCTTGTTGGGTACTATATGTTAATTCAATTCTACAGAAGTAGCAAGAGAGGTCTTAAATGTTTATGACTTGTCCTGTTGCAATAGGCCTCAATTGGAGAAATATTACGAAAATGACTGTAAAGGAGCTTTTAAGCTTAGAGAGAACAGTCACATCATTTTATCAGGGAAGAAGTAGGTGATCAAAGTAATGTATCAGTTATCATCTGTTAGGGGTCCTGTTCATCTCACTAAAAAGCTTTATTATACCTATGGAAAATTTAAAATATCTTTCGAATACAAGTATTGGTGTTCCAACTTTGATGGCGATAGATTTCTTAAAGTGGTTCAAGAAGCCATAGCTCAACGCAAGGTAATTTCACTTATGTCTATTCCAATCATAAATAAATCCTTATATACAAACTCTATAGTTTCACAAAATATACAGTAAGCATGATCGAAACAAAAAGGGTTTTGGTTATTTTTACAACAAGAAAGGAACTTGTTCCAATACATGACACTTATAACATGTATTTGTAAACATCATAATCATGAAATTTGCCCAATTAAGTGACATAATTTTTTAAAGGTTTTTATTTTATTATATTTATATTCAGATATATATGATAAGGATTTATGTACATTACAAATGAAATCATAATTATAAAATTTATATTACATTTATGTATTATTATTAATCATTCTTCTATTAAGATTGGACATTAATAGAATGTAAAGAGACTATTAAAAGTTATGTTTATTTCTTATAAAGAAAGTAGTCGATTCTATAGAATGGTTGTTTATGAAAGAAAAGTTCACTAAATTGACTTACATGAGAATTCAATTAATTATATGTCTATAGAAATTCTCATTGTGATAATAGTATAAGTGATTCTTTGACTTGAGATCTTCAAAATATCTCATATAGGGATTGGCATATTTTGAAACTATTTATGACGTATTATAGTCAATAGTAGTTTAATCGGTAGTTGATAGATATAGCATGAACTATATCGAAGTAGTTGAGTGATCAACATAACATTCATCACCATAAAGTGATTAAAAATGTTTCGTTGTTCTCTATCAATATTGATTCAATAAATCTTTGGTTAAGGAGGAGTGACATTTTAAAATAGTTTTAGATGTCATTAATTAAATTAATTATTAATGATGAAGAATTAATATGATTGGACTCAAATAACGTATACATTAATTTCATATTCTATGTCTAATTATAACATTGTATGATAAAATATTTAATTATATAAAAAATTTTATATAAAAGATTAGTCAAAACCACTTTGACATTCTTAAGTATTTAAGTTGTCACGATGTGTTGCTAGATGTCAATGATTTATGGATATAAATTATTTAATTAGACCTTTAATTCTTCTAATCCATTTAGAATATTACTTGTATGATTATGGAAAATTCTCATTCGATGATTATATAAGTGATTATTTGACTTTAAATCACCAAAGTATCTCATATAGAAATTGCTATATTTTAACATTACTTATGACCTATTTTAGTCAAAGGTAGTTCAGTTGGTAGTCATTAGTCATAAAATGAATTATAAAAGATAATTGAGTGATCAATATAGGATTTATTATCCTAAAGTGATTAGAGAAAATATTATATTGTTCTCGGTTAGTATTAATACAAAAATATTTTGGCGAAGATGGAATGACATTTTGGAAAAAGTTTCTAAATGTCATTAATAAATTTAATCACTGATATTAAAAATAATATGATTGGACTCAAATAGAGTAGACATTAATTTCATACTTTATTTCTAATCGAAATATTGTATGATGAAATGATTAAATTATGTGAAAAATAACTATGTACGAAAAGGTGTGTCAAAATTATCTTGATATTTTAAATATTTGAGTGATCATGATATGTTGTTAGATGTCAATTTTGATCTATAAATATGAATTTTTAATAGAGAATTAAAAATGAAATAAAGAAATTTAATTGATTTAATCCTAAATATAATTTAGGGTTATAACTTATATATGTTACCAACATATTTGGGAATGTGTCACATATAAAGAATGAGTTAAAGAGAGAAAGATATTTTAATTAAGTTGGATTTGATTATAGAGTTTGAGAAACTGTAAGATTAAATATGAGATATTTAATAAATAAAGACTAATATAAGATATTAGATCTAATTTGACCCTAATTAGTGTTTAATTATAATTAATTATATAATTTTAATTAAAGTTTAACTAAAATTAGAAATTTATTTCAAGTAAATTACTAAAAGGTCTAAGACTTATTATAAGTTAGCTGAGGCTCCAAGAGAGCTAGGCTTAACATATTAGCCTGGGTCTAGCTCAACTAACCTAACTTGAACTAAAGTCAATAGGCTTGGTCTGGTTTAACTAGGCTTTATATCAAGCTTATTTTTTTTTCAATTTTGGGCATCGATTCAGGCTCGACCTTGGTAACTTGAGCTTGGGTCGTTTACCAATTTGATTTGTACTTTAATTTCTTTTCCGTCTCTTAATTTCATAAAAATGTCTTCTCTCTTCTTTACCTAAAAAAACAAAAGAATTGTTAGTTATGATTCAAAAATAAATAAATATTATGATTAAAAAAAATATAAACTAGGAAAATGAAACTTTCCCTAACAACGATGTCAAAATTTGATACATGTCGTTAAACGTGTACAAATTAGATCTTTATTTTACTTTCAATTTATTAATCAATTTAGTATAAAGCAAATAAGAGTTGATCTCTTGAAAAATTTAATTTACAAATTTAGTTTATTTGTGAGTAAGCTTATTATAATATTTTTAACTAAAAAATTCCAATAAGTCGATATCAACCTTTGAACAAGCGAAAGTCATCATAAATACAACATAAACATATAAATGACTTATTCAATTTGAAATTCAGATTTATATATCAACAATTTGAACTTAAAGTGTGGATATCCTAACAATTTTGCTTATATGAAAGAAATTTTATCATAAAGGAAGAAACATGATCAATGCATTAACACATAATATCCTTTTTAACCAAAATTATTAATATACAACATTAAAACTTAAAAAATAAACTTGCAATACATTCTTGGAACCACATAACCAATATTCAAAAGTTAGAAATTATTGTCATTGACATAAATCATAATTATCAAAATGTACATAATGCTGGAATTTTTATTGGTGAAATGAAGTCATACAAATAAGAAATTTTTACTTTAAAAGCTTACACTCATACTTCATTAATGACTAAATTTCTTTCCAATATCACAAATTTCTATGAAAGCATGATTAAAGTGGTTTTGCAACTCTAAATGATCCAATAAAAGCAAAAAAGATTACTTTCACAAATCTTAATCTTCTAGAATAAAACAATTTTTTAGCTCCTTTCGATCAAACTTTAAGGTTTTCACTTCTTGCTTTTGTTTCCTACCAAACTAAGATCTAAATGGTCACTTAAACGTAAATCAGAGTCAATAAAAATTTAAATCAATTTTTATTTTAAGAAGATAGAGTCATAATGTTAGCAACACATCACACACAATTCAACTCAAATTTCTAACTAACTATTTCTATCATTCATATAAGCATGAAATAATAATCAACTTACTGTAACTAAATGTTGAATTATCACTTGGTTAATCGAGATTGTTGTTTAAGTACAATCATCGCATGGAGTGATCTAACCTCACTCTAAAATAGGCATATATAAACTTAACAATTTTTCATGCTCAAACTGAATTTTCAACAGCTAGAAGATCAATTTAAGTAGATATTTCAACTTCTAAATTACTTCCTAAAATCAAACCAACTTGATTAATGATTTCATGGCTAAGAGCAAAGTACAAAATCTGAGCAAACCCTCACAAATTTTAGTTGGACAACTCCTATTTCAACTTGTAATACTTTTAAAGCAATCCTGATTTGGCATTTACACATCTACTTCAATCAAGACACATGTCTCTACATAATTCAACTAATAAAATGGCTTTCTAGGAACTAATAAAACATTCAAAGAAAAATTCTAGATATGCCACAATGCATGTTAATCAACATTTTTGTATGAAATATCCAATACATAGTCCTTTTGAGCATAATACATTAAGCCATCCTATTTTTCGAGTTGAGAAGAGATTAAACATACATAATAAAGCACATTTAAAGGAAAATAAAAACTTGGACAACTTAGGTGAAGTTTCTAGCAATGTACAAAATCAACATAAACTTGATCATTCTCCGTTTCAACTTTGCATTTTTCTTTCGAATAACTCATTATGTTCAATTTTAAAACTCAATGAAAGTAAGCCAAGTTATTAATAAGAAGTTGAATTTACAAGTTTCACTTTAATCAATTATAACACATATAGAAAGGAACATCAAATTGTACTCACATATAAAATTAACCTTATCAATGTGCTGAAATTAGGGAAAATTCAAAAACCAAAACAATTCAAAATAAAGAAACCTATAAATTTAGCTAAGTCACTGTACATATAAAACAAACGGGGTTCAAATCGAGTATAGAAATCAAAGAAATAAAACATAAACTATCCTAATATTCACAAATGAACAAGCAATGTTTTTTTTAGTCATACAATTTTGACATACCTTGATAATCCGAGACATTTAACAAATTAAATATAGAAAACCAATGAGCCGATTCCTACCTATCACTTTTAACTCTTTAGAATTGAACTAGCTCAATTCAAGTATCAAAAATACATTAAGCACAAGGAAACTTAATCAACAATTGAAATTTGTCCGATGAATGTTGAAATTCCAGCAATTGAATAAATGTTAAAACCACGAGGTAATCAATTTAATTAAACCAAAAAATGATGTCCTAAATAGTCAAAATTGCATATATAGACTAAAATTAAACAGCCAATAATAAATCAAGCATAGGAATTCAAAAACAAAGGGAATAAGGGTTTAACAAACTCGTTAACGTGCTCCACTTTCAAACCTCAGACCAACCCTTTCAAAGTCTGAAAAATCCCTTCACTAACTTTGAACCAGCTCAAAATAAGTAGGAATTGGCTCCCTTTCACCCCCGAAATACTCCTTGGAATGATTTCTTGCTTCAACCCATCTCTCTTCAACCTGTCTCTAATCAATGTAATGTGCCTACAAGGTCTCTTAAAGAGGAATGACTATTCTGTAATGATAGAGGAACAACAATATCTCCGTTTATAGCAAGGGACATGGAGCATTCAGTGCTTATACTATGGAACAATAGTTGTTCCCTAATTTAGTTTTTAGGTTGTAATAGAATTCCATTTGATGTGATTTTGAGTATAGTTTAGGTTCCTTTCCCTTCACTAGCAATATATTATACGAGTAAGAGTAATCTTGAGTATAGTTTGACCCCTTTCAGCCAAATTATACATTTGAGGTAGCCAAAAGATGACCTCAGACCAATCCTTAGGAGCTAAGGAAATGTTACATAGCTTTAAAGATTTAATTCCACATGAAGCTATAAAAGAAACACTAAAAGAAGATGTGATTATTGTCTTAGGTACTTGATTACATAGTATATAATAAGTGGGAATATTATGAATCCCTCTATTCTATCAAGGGTGTTAAGTCTCTACCTCAAGACCAACCAAAGCACAAAGGAAGCTCTAAGAAGAGCTTGGTTAAACTAAATTATGTTAAACCAATACACGTTAGAAGTAGGTCATCTTAAGAGAAGTATGCAAGACTTATTGATAAAATATCCCAATTAATGTCTTAGCCACTAGAAAGAGTCCTCTATGTTAATGCTAAGGAGAGGAGAAAGCGTGATAGCCATAAAATCCCTATCGGTGATGTTGAAAGGATTAGAGACTAGCACATCTTTGACGGAGGCATCGTCATAAATGAGCATTCTTTTTTGAAACTTAAAAACTTCATTAAAAAACGAGAGATCAAAACTGAGGAAGCAACTAACCCAAGCCAATAGGCTTTACCCCATACACCCGGACCTAAGCTTCATCAAAATTGAAAACAGATGCGGAAAGATCATAACGAAACACCGAAATAATACTACTAGGGATGTTATCCCAAACGAAACGGTTTGCATTTAATAAAGCGACCCTTGCTAACAAATGAGTTGCTTTATTAGCATTCCGCGAAGTCCATTGAACGGACAAAAACTGGAAGTGAGCCATAAGTGTCAAACACTCAGCAAACACTGCACCAACCTCTAACAGATTACCAGAGGGCTTAAGGAGATAGTTTATCACTTCTAAACAGTTTGACTCCAGAATAATTCTATCTAGGTTCATACACTTGAGCCAAGTCAACGCTTCTTTAATAGAGATAGCCTCAGCCAGCAGAGCGTCAACACAATCAGGTATATGACCCGAAAGACTCTTCACAAAACGCCCCTGGTCATCCCGAAGCACAACCCCAAAACCTGAACTGTTTTCCCTCCGCAAAACCCCAGCATCAACGTTGCACTTCAACCAACCCAGCTCAGGCCTGCGTCAAGAGTGAGAGCGAGAAAGGTTGTGACCACACGGCTGAATATGAGAAAACACACGTTTAGCCTCCTGCCAATCCTTAAGATAACCATCCGCAACAATCACAACTACATTAGGGGAAGAATCCTGTTGCTTCCAACACAAAAGATTGCGGTGGAACCAGATGCTCCAGCAAATAACCAAAATTCGAAAACCAACATCAGACAAATTACCAGCCAATACGGAAGAAATACAGGATGTAATATCATCACCTGGTAAAGCAATGCCTGCAGCTGCCCAAACACTTCTAGCATACGGGCAAGAGAGTAGTAGATGGTCCATAGTTTCCACCGCCCACATCTATTGCGGGACACATCCAAAGACACACCTCTCGTCATGAAAGTCTCTGCTACACGGATAAAACCACGCATCGGCGCCCGGTGAAAATCCTTGATCTTCGGAGGGATCTTGGCATTCCAAAGAGAATTCCAATGCCCTCCAACCCCATAAGAAAGAAGCTGAGAGTACATGTCAGTGGCAATTCGATAACCCGATTTAACGCTATACACTCCATTCTTGGTATAGTGCCGTGAAAATGATCGGCCTCCAAAGAAAGGCGAAATTGGGATTTTGAGAACCTGAGAGGCTTCTTCTGGAGCTAAAATCCCATTAACAAATAAACAATCCCAGCATGAGTTCTCAAAATTAAGCAAAGCACTAACCTTTAAGTCTTCCATGCCGCTTATCGGATTTGTTCGCACATAGAAATCCCCATCACGATTAAGCCATGGATCATTAAACACTCGAATCGAATCACCATTACCCACCCTCCATCTTGCCCCTTTACTCAGTAACTGCTTAGCCGAGAAGATGCTCCTCCAGATTAGGCTAGGGTTCCGACCTTCGGTGGCGTTGAGGAAGTTGCAGTTGGGAAAATACCGAGCCTTAAATAATTTACTGGACAACGAATTCGGGCTCGAGAGGAACCGCCACCCCTGTTTACCGAGCATAGCAAGATTAAAACAGTGTAAGTCGCGGAAACCCATCCCACCCATCTTCTTAGGCGCACAGAGACGCTCCCATTTGGCCTAATGAATCTTAGATCGATTACGAGAGGAAGAACCCCACCAATACGCGTTCATTAGTTTGTGTAGATCGTCACAGATCCCTCTAGGAAGAAGAAATACACTCATACAAAAAGTAGGGAGAGCCTGAGCAATCGTCTTGAGAACGATTTCTTTACCAGGTTTGGAGAGTAATCGATTAGTCCAGCTCTGAACGCGCTTGCCAAGACGATCCTTCAAAAAAGCAAACACCTGCTTCTTGTTTTTCTCGATTAAAGACGGCAGACCCAGATACCTACCGTGGTCGATGGGTTGAGAGACCCCAAGAATCGAAGTAGCTTCCTGTTTAACATCAAGCGTCGTATTCGCGCTAAACATCACACCAGACTTCTGAAAGTTTATAGCTTGACCCGAAGCTTCCTCATAAATGGAGAGAATCCGTTTGATATACCGACACTCAAATGAAGAGGCTTTAAAGAAAAAGAAACTATCGTCGGCGAAAAATAGGTGAGAAACTGTAGGAGCCCCCCAACAAATGCTAATTCTGTGAATATCACCTCTTGATTCAGCTTTCCGTAAAAGGGCGGATAACCCTTCGGCACATAAAATGAATAGATAAGGACTTAGTGGATCACCTTGTCTAAGTCCTCAACTAGGGACAATAGGGCCTACAGTACGATCATTCAAAACCACCGAGTAATTAACTGTGGTAACACACAGCATAATCCATCTGACCCATTTAACATCGAACCCAAGCTTTAACAGAGTAAATTCTAGGTACCTCCAATCAACTCGGTCATAAGCTTTACTAATATCAATCTTAAAAGCTATATCACCCTGGGAACCACGGCCTTTATTCTTCATATAGTGAATAATCTCAAAAGCAACCATAATATTATCAGAGATTAATCTTCCAGGAACAAACGTTGACTGCATAGGAGAAATAATTCTAGGAAGAAGAGCTTTGAGCCTATTAGCAAGAACCTTAGCAACGATTTTATAGATCACGTTACAAAGGGCAATAGGTCGCAAATCCTTCATACTACTAGGCTTTTCTTTTTTTGGAATTAAGACAATAGTAGTATTATTAAGAGAGTCAGGGAATTCACACTTTTCGAGCCAAGAACGACATTGAGCAAAAATATCAACTCCTACAATATCCCAACATTTTGAAAGAAAATTTGGATTCATACCGTCGGTCAGGCGCCTTGTCAGGGTGCATCTTAAAAATTGCAGTCTTGAACTCTTCCATTTTAAAAGGAGAAAGAAGGGACAAATTGTCACTATCTGTCACCACCTGATGGATACAGCCAAATTTGTCAGTATTCGGACTGGCCAATGGAGCTGTAAAAAGCTCATTAAAATAATCCATAGCAATAGAGCACATAAGATCACTATCCGAGACAGCATTGCCCTGTATATCCTCCAAAAAATCAATATGATTAATCCGCTTTCTCTTGGAAGCCTGAGCATGAAAAAATCGAGAATTAGCTTCCCCAAAATTAAGCCAAAAAAATTTAGATCTTTGTTTCCAATAGATAGCCTCTTGCGCAAGAAGGTTTGAAAGTTCAGCTTTAGCTTGCAAAAGCACCCCATCATCCACCCTAGAATTCCAAATAACCTCTATACGCCTCTTAAGGAGATCAATTCTATGAGTGAAATTGTGATCCTGAGATTTCTGCCAGTCAGTAAGAGCCACGCTGCATTCAGATATTCTATCTAAAAGATCTATATGTCTGCCTCGTGACCAAACATCAGCCACAACCCTCATAAATCCATTTTCAAGCAACCATTTATTCTCAAATTTGAAGCGTCTAATTTTTTAACAGGAAGTGCGAATCGACAAGCAGGTTTAATAGGGCTATGATCCGAATAAGAGCAGATCAAGTTATAAAGCTTGTGAAAAGAAAAGAGAACAATCAATCGGCGTCACAAAAGCCCTATCTAGCCGTTCCATGACTAACGAATCTGAACCTCTTCCTCTTTCCCAGTGTATTGAAACCCATAAGAGGATATCAATAAGATGACAGATCCTCAATACATGCACGAAAACCCTCCATAAGGGAAACAGGTAATCCTTCCTGACTTATCATTAACAGAGAGGAGGTTATTGAAGTCTCCCATGCAAACCCACGGTAAGCTATATCGACGGGAGAGAGCTTTGAGTAATTCCCAGCTATGACGTTTTAACAATATAAATTCGTTTTATTAAATAATTGGGTCAATATTATCATTTGGCTTTAACCCATGAATTCATTGAGTTAATTACCTTAATTACGTGGTTCATAAAAATTTTATCTAATACACATTTTAAGGATAATAATTATAAATTGCACTATTGAAAGAATAAACTTGTATAGTGAAACAACTTATGGGTTGTTCTTAAAATCAAAAGGTTGCATACATATGAAACCTTAGATAGAGATCATTATATTCATTTTAATTTGCGAATTCATTTAGTAAGTATCTAAATTACATGATTGATAAGCTATTATATGTTATTAAAATTTAATCTAATAAACATTTAAAAGATAATACTCATAGATTCCTCTTTCATAAAAAATGTTTTCTTATGTATAATTTATGAGCTATACTTAAATGTTCAATGGTGCAAATCACTCCTTAAAGTTTTATAAAATTTTAACTTTTGTCTTTATCATTATTTATTTTATCAAGTTAACCCTGCATATTTAAATATAGAACATGTTGGCCATTCACATTACATAAAATAATTTAAATCTACATTCAAAATTAAAACTAAAACCAAAACTAATTATTATTTTACATGGCTAAAAAACACTAAAATTATTGTTTGCAAACTTTAGGGACAGGTTAATGGTACTTTAATAATGGTTTGATAGAAATTTAATGAAGTTAAAATTGAGGAAGGGAATGCATTTTTTATAATTTGTAAACATTAAAACTAAATTTATACGATAAATAATAGGAAGAGCCAAGTTAATTCTTTTGTGAAACCTTAAAAGCGATTTACACTTTTGATCACACTTGAATTAAATAGATTGCATACACATTATCGGTGTAACATTAGGTTGGTGTCATCATTTAATTTTAACATGTGGATTGATTAAGTAAATTAGTAGAATTACAAATTAACGAACCATTATATATTCCTAGATATTTATTTAATATGTACTAAAAATAGTAGTTGAAAATTAAGTTATATTGGTGAATAATTTATGAGCTATATATAAAATAAAGATATTGAATTTTTTTTTTGTGTGAATCTCTTAAAAAAATCATCACACCTAACATATGGGGCCCACTAATAAACAACATTATTAATTTTCCCAAATCACCTAAAAGCATGCACTCTGCTTGTCTACTCTTTTCTCCTTTGCTCTTTCGGCATATATTCCGAAGTAGATCTTTATAATAGAAACAAGTTAAAGTTATACGTCCTACAAGAGTTTCCCAGCTAGCAAAATAACACTCCCAAACGTTCCGCACTTCTCATCAATGGCTAAAGCTTCAATTTATACTTCCCAATTCACCGTTTTCTTCTTTCTCTCATATTCTCTCTCCATCTTTCTAGTCACCGGAAAAGAAAGTCACGATCAGTTTACCAGAACTATGGACATGAAGCTCCTTGGTATTAAAAAAGAAAAGCTTAGCCATTTCAAGATATACTGGCATGATATCATCACAGGTCCTAGTCCAAGTGGGATCCAAATCGTGCCACCGCCACAGAAGACCTCAAGAACAGCTTTTGGATTGGTGAGAATGATCGATAACCCTTTAACGATGGGACCTGAATTGAGCTCTAAGATGGTAGGTAGAGCACAAGGGTTCTACGCACAAGCCTCACAAGAAGAGATTGGGTTGTTGATGGCAATGAACTTTGCTTTCACTGAAGGAAGGTATAATGGTAGCACCATCACCGTGCTGGGGCGGAACAGGGTGTTTTCGGAGGTGAGGGAGATGCCAGTGATCGGAGGAAGTGGGCTTTTCCGGTTTGCTAGAGGGTATGTTGAGGCAAGAACTCAAAAGTTGGATGTTAACACAGGAGATGCTACAGTAGAATATAATGTGTACGTCTTGCATTACTGATGATGTTTTTGTGGACCTTTTCTGCTTTCGTTGTCTTTCCAAAGTGATGTCTCCGCATAATAATGCTGGTGAATTTGGTCTCCAGCCGTTGATTTTTGTTCTTGGAAAAGCAAAAGTAACGTGCAATGAGTTTGGTGTGATGTTGATTTTTCTACAAACTTTGTATCCATGCCTTGACTTGACTCCATCAACGTATAAAATGAGTTTGACAATTGGCCTTGGCCGTAGGCATGAGCCTATACTGACTTAAATTAAGTTTATACCGATTATGTTAATGCAAAATTATTTCATTTTCTAGATTTACGATAGTTCTGTGTGGGTAGGAAACTTAAATTCGAACTCAATTTAAAAAAGATATTATTTTATTTTTTTAATTTTTTTAAAAAATTATTTAAAAAAATTATTGAAACCGACCCACATCCTTACTTTTATAGTGAGTCGAAACTTGGGAGTCACTCGAATTTTTTACTTTTTAAATTAGAAACTTTTATGAAAAATTGGTCTCGCAATTTCTTGAATTATAAGATCTTTAAAGAAATTAGTTTCATTACTTAAATATATTCCTTTTTATTGGATTAAGATATAGTTTAAAAGAATAGGTAAAAAGTATAATATATATTTTAATTAATTATTTAAAGTTTGTTTTTATTAATTCATATGTATAGTTAGAGATTTATGAAATATTAAATATATTAAAAAAGATAAATGGAAGTGCTGCTCACGCTTTTCGTACGTTTGTTCTCTTCCACACACAGAAAAGATGCGCACATGATCATGATTCATGAGTGGGGAGTGGGGAGTGGGGAAGTGCTTTACAACTGGCAGTATCTTTAGCCTCCTCAAGATTGACTAGTTTATAGTTAATCAGATATTTAACTTATTTTTCATTTAAATTAAAATCACTATCGTTGATTCTCTAAAATTTAGGACTAGATTATTTATTAATATTTAAAAATCAATTATTAAAATAATAATAATAATTGGTTCTGCCGGATTCTGGCGAGAATCGAACGTTCTTGCCGGATCATGGAGTTGGTTGCTTTCAGAATAACTTGACGTGAAGGTCCCTCAAAACAAAGAAGGCGCGTCGGGGATTGTGTCGATTAAGCCTCCGACGCTTCAATCGGTCTTTTTAGTGCGGTGAGATTGCTATAAGCAGAGAAAGCGAGTTATGATTACGTCACTTTTATTCTGATAGAATTATACCTTATATATGGAGTAATAACTATGTTTAAGTCTTTACGTTTTTGCATAGGAGACTCTCACCTGCGAATGAGTCAAGGAGATCATGGACTGGACCTGGGCTTGGCATAGGTATAAGACTGATCTTTGAAGATTGGACCGATCGATCCGTGCATCGTTGAGACTGGGTTCGGGCCCAGTATGACCGACCCGACCATAAGCCCCCCACTCCTCGAGTCTGAGCAAAGAGAATGGTCGAAGGAGTATGTGCGTGTCTTATAACTCGTCCGTAAAATAGTTCGGGGTAGGCCTGATCGATCGAATATTGACATTATAGCTCGTCCGTGGACAGCTCGTAAAAAGCCCGATCGATCGGATTTCGACGAGCAGTGCGTGACCGCTCATATTGGGGTTGGTCGGCTGAATGTCTCTACTCGGTCGGCATTGGCGTTTATTGCACGATAGCCCGCGCCTAAGTAGGTTGGGGGGTCATCATTAGCGAGCGCGTGGTGGTACTTGAAGCATTTATTGTTTGATGGCGCGTGCCCTCTGACGGTTTTTCAGAATCTGAAGCGTATCGTCATTGTAACCGTTGTGCAGCTGTCCCGTACGTCCTTTCAACTGTCGCGCCGCTCCGGATTTTAAACAACCCTAATTCTCCTTGACTCGAATTATGCCGCGTGTCCAAGTATAGCTCAGATTTTCTCCACGTGTCGCGCTTCGATTGGGTCGTTATTCGAGTGTTCCCTTATAAACGTTCAGGATCGATCAACTGTTTGGTTTTCTTCACGTTTGCTTCGTTCTTACTCTCACTCTGCTTTCATTTGTTCTTTCTTGCCTTTAGTTCCCGGAAATTTCTGTCAACTGTCGTTCGATTTCCCCTTCTCCATTCACTAAATAGCTACGTCCTTCTTCCTCTAAGCTTTTCTTTTCAAAAGTCTCTTCTTGGTAAACATGTCGACAGCCAGTTCCAGAAGTATGGTAGAAGGTGTTGAAGAAATATCGACGTGAGAGAGAAAGGATGAATTGGTTGTGGAGGCGCCGCCAAGAAATGCATCAACGATGACCGTAGGGGAACTGAATCGGTCAATACTCAGATATAACATCCCCGTGTCCTAGGGACCCCGGCTGGCTCTGGGGAATGAGCGTATCCACAGCAACTTGGGTGGATATTTCGCCGTTTTCGATAGTTTTTTATCGGTGGGTGGTATGAGGCTTCCGTACGCCCCGATCGTCGACGAGGTGTACATGGCCTATCAGCTAATGCCGAGCCAAATTCCTCCGAATAGTTGGAGGTTTATTAACGGTCTGGTGTTGCTGTGTCACCAGTTCGGCTGCCCTCCTTCAATTGGCGTCCTGCGCCATTTCTTGAGACTGAGTCAGAGTCCGATCTCTGGAGCCGGGATCCCTTCTCTGTAATACCGAGATGCTTGGTATCGGCCGACCGGGACAGCTTCAAAGGTCTCTTCTTGGCGGACGAAGTATTTCTTTGTGAAACCCCCAGGATCCTCCTTCGAGTGCCGGCCATGGAGGTATTCTCTAGCCGAGTAGTGGAACGACGTGTCGAGCATATCCCTCAGTAGAGAGGAGTGGGAGGTGATCGGGCGCATTAAAGAGCTCGGTCGATATGACTTTGCTCGACTCGTCCAGGGATATTTCGGGGGGGCGTCGGCCGGATCCTTTATAATCGACCCCCCACCACGGATTAATGGGCTAAGAGAGGAAATCGCCTCGTCTGGTTGACCCCTCTTAGTGGAATTACTTACTGTGTTTTTTGATTATTGCTTTCTTCTTCTGACTTGTATTTGTTGCTGTGCAGCCATGGTGAGAATAGAGGATTATGGCGTGCCCGCTGCTCCTCCTAAATCCAAAAAGTAGGCCGCAAGGAAAAAGAAAAGGAAAGAGGCGGAGACTGGTGAAGGCTTCGCTCCGCTGGTGGAGCTCGACTGTTTTGCAGTGTCTTAGGCCCCGTCACCTGCTGAGGACTATCCTGCGGGGTCGACGTTGTTGCAGATCGTACCGGCGAGTACGAGCCGAGCGGTCTTGGTCGAGGAGGAGGAGGAGGAAGTGGAGCCTCCTCTTAAGAGGAAGAGACTGATCCGCCTCCGTGATCTTCCATCCGACCCGTCTGGTCAAGGCGGGAAAGAAAAAAAGAAGAAGGGCAAGGGGAAAGGTCGAGCGACCAACACCGAGCAATGGGAGTCTTTGATCAAGCTGGCCAAGACTGCCTCGATCAGGGACCTCGACGTGTCCCGCGATATTGCCGAGAGGATTGTTCCCCCGACGGACGAGCAGACCATGGACAAAAAGAGTAATCTGGAGCTGGGGTCTCAACTCCTTCGTAGAAGTATACGGAGTGCGGTGATGTCTTTCGGGGTGGTGCAACGTCTGGAGGCTCTGGACCGGGAAGTCCGGGACCTTCATGAGCAGATGAAGGCTTTGAAGGACGAGCTTTCGGAGGTGAAAGATGGGAGAGACCTTCTTCAGGCTCATAATTCTTCTTTAGAGGAGGAGAAGAAAATTCGGGAGGAAGCGATGAGTGCTTTGAAAGCTCAATTTGATACGGGGGAGGAGGAGAGGATCAGGGCGATTGCAGCGAAGGGCGAGCTGGTCAAGGTGTGTGAGGTCTTGGAGGGAAAGATGGAGTTGGAGAGGAAGTTTAAAGAGAAGTTCTTCCAAGACTGTCATGCAGCGGTGGAAAGCAAGCGCAGGACCGAGGAGGTGTTGACGAAGTTGGGATGCTCTGTTAAAAGGCAAAGAATCGAGACGATCAAACGGTGGAAGAGAAGAAATCTAAATGCGGAATGCCTAGAGCTTGCCTGCGACGTAACCCTTTCGGTCATGAAGAAGTGCCATGAGATTCACGTTCCCGATGGGTCGGAGCGGCCTTCATTTGAAGATTATGCTGAGCCGCTGCTTCCTGCTCTCGGCCTTTCGTTGGAGGGAATGAAGGAGAGAGCCTTGGGGGAGCGGACCGTTGTTCCGGACGAGGAGTTGGATCTGAGCTCGGAAGAAGAAGATGATGATGATATCTCTCCGCTGCCAGCTCCTCTTGACCCAATTGTCGGCCCTTCTCTTCCCTTGGTCGATCCTGCTGTCGACCCTTCCTCTGCTGACCCGGTTGTTGGCCCTTCACTTCCTCCTCCCGATTTGGATGCAGGCCCTTCCTCTCCTGCCGATCCGGTTGCTCCTGTTGCTGGCCCTACTTCTCCTCCCAAAGAATGAGAGTGATTGTTCATTTTGTGTAAGGCTCATCTGGTCGGGCTTGTGGCCAGAACCTTTTGCTCCAAGAAATAAAAACTCATTTTTGATTATTTTTGGCGTGTTGAATGTTTCTCCCCTCAAATAGTAGGTTGCAAATGAATGCGCTCGATGTGCGACGACCGAGTGAATTAGGCCGAGTGATAATAGGGCCGGATGATCCAAAATTTTGTCTTAGGATCCTTGGTCGAGCGTTAGTCAGTGACGATCGATGGCAACCTGGTCTTGTCTTGGCGACCCGACCGACCGTAGTCGATCTATGTCGAAGCCGAGCGAGGGATCTCAAGGATCTTGTCTTGGCGACCCGACCGACCGTAGTCGATCTATGTCGAGGCCGAGAGAAGGGTTCCAAGGATCTTGTCTTGGCGACCCGACTGACCGTAGTCGATCTATGTCGAGGCCGAGCGAGGGGTCCCAAGGATCTTGCCTTGGCGACCCGACTGACCGTAGTCGATCTATGTCGAGGCCGAGCGAGGGGTCCCAAGGATCTTATCTTGGCGACCCGACCGACCGTAGTTGATCTATGTCGAGGCCGAGCGATGGCTGATGAGGTTTTCCACGCTTTGTCGAATGTAATGAAAAATTTTCTTTTGCCAAGAAATCTGAAAAGCCCTTTATTGACGATAATGAGGGTGTGGGCCGTTAAAAAACCTGTCTGGTAGGGACAAAAAAAAGGTACCCACAGATTGTTTACAAAATCAATAACAAACAAAGACTAATTAAGATAAACTTATCTACTGGTAGAAAGCTTTCAGGTTTCGGGAGTTCCAAGGCCTTGGTAGGATCTTCCCCTTCGCATCCCGTAGGATGAAAGAGCCATGCCCGGCTTGCTTGATCACCTGATAGGGTCATTCCTACGCTTGTTCGAGCTTTCCAGGGTGTTTGCCAGTCGCCTCGGCTTTTCGTAAGACATACCTACCGACCTTTACGTCGCTCGGTTTTACTCTCCGGTTGTAAAACTTCGTTGCTTTTTGCCTGTCGGCTTCCGAACGAGCGGCTGTTCTATCCCTGTCTTTGCTAAGAAGTACGAGCTCCGCTCGGCGGGCTTCATTATTCCGCTTTGCGTCATAGTTTGACACCCTCTGATTATGCAATACCACTTCTACGGGAACTAAGGCTTCCGCCCCAAAGGTCATCCTGAACGGCGTTTCCCCTGTGGCTCCATTCGGTGTGGTTCTGTATGCCCACAACACTTCGTCTAGTTCTTCCACCCAAGTCTTTCGGCCATCTAGGCGCTTCTTGAGAGCACTCATTATCTTTTTATTGGTGTTCTCCGCGAGACCGTTGCTTTGGGGATGAGCTACCGAAGTCAACTGTAGCTTGATCTTTAGTCGGTCGCAGAAATCTCTGAACTTATCATTGTCGAGCTATGACCGTTATCCGTAACCAACACCATAGACATCCCGGCGGGTTAGTATATTTTAAATCACGAAGTTCTCCACCTACCTTTCGTGTCGTGGCGACCACTACGCTTCTACCCATTTGGTGAAGTACTCCACCGCCACTACCAGGAACTTCTTCTGCCCAGGACCGAGAGGGAAAGGCCCCAGTATATCTATCCCCCATTGAGCAAAAGGGATAGGATGACTCACGATTTGCATCCTCTCGGTTGGCTTATGAGATAGGTTGCTGTTCTTCTGGCAAGCCTCACATCGGTCGACCTTCTCCTGGCAGTCTTTCCACATTGTCGACCAATAGTACCCTTGTCTGATCAACCTGTGAGCCAACATTCTGCCTCCTACGTGGTTTCCACACATTCCTTCGTGGACTTCGGCCATTGCTTGTTCTGCCTCCTCTTCGCTCAAGCATCGCAGCAATGACTAATCATAAGATCGCTTGTATAGGGCGCCGTTAATGACCGTATATTCGGCCGCTTTTATTCTCAGTTTCTTGGCCTCCAATGCCTCTTCCGGTTGTGTTCCCTCTAGGAGATATCGTTTAATCGGTTCCACCCAACTCGATCGACCGGTACTTATGTCAAGAACTTCCTTGATTTTCTGAATGCTAGGTTGGTCTAGTCGCTCGACCAGAACGTTGTTTATGGCCTCTCGGTCGGAAGTCATTTTGGAGAGCGCATCCGTTTTAGCATTTTGAGCTCGCTCTATCCTGCTGATCGAGTACTGTTCGAAATTACTTAACTCCTGCTTTACCAGCTCCAGGTACTTGATCATGCTGTTCTCCTTTGCTTCGTACTGTCCAGTAACTTGGCCAACCACTACTTGGCTATCGCTATACACTTTGAGATGTTTTATTTCCATTTCTTTAGCCAATTGGAGGTCGGCTATCAGAGCCTCGTATTCTGCCTCGTTATTAGAGGCCTTGAATTCTAGCCGAAGGGCGTACTCTACCTTTTCTTCCATATGTGGGCTAACCAACACTACTCCTGCTTCGCATCCCTCAGCGTTAGACGACCCGTCAACGAATAAGCTCCAGGCAGGGTATTGCTCATCCTGCGAGCTAGGCTGGCTCATTTCTGCAATGAAGTCTGCCAATACCTGTGCCTTGATCGTCGTCCGAGGCTTATATTGTATGTCGAACTCTCCCATCTCTACCGTCCATTTTATTAACCGCCCGGAGGTCTCAGGTTTTTGGAGGCATTGCCTGAGAGGTTGATCGGTCCACACCTCGATGGTATGACTTTGAAAATACGGTCTCAGTTTCCGCACCGCAGTTATCAAGGAGAGAGCTAACTTTTCTATGGGCTATGGGCGTGTACCGTATTTCTGGCCCACTCAATACTTTGCTGACATAGTAGATCGAAAATTGTTCCTTACCATCCGATCGGACCAAAACCGCGCTGACTGCCCCCTCTGTGACCGCCAGATAGATAATCTTCTCCCTCAACGGGGCTCTGCATAATAGGTGGGCTTGTTAGATATTGCTTTAAGTGCTAGAAAGTTCTTTCGCACTCCTCCGGCCACTGAAACTGAGTTACATCTGCTTTCCTTAAAATTTTGAAAAATGGGAGGAACTTGTCCCCCAATCTGGAAACGAATCTGCTAAGGGAGACTATCCGACCAGTCAATATCTATACTTCTTTCAAGCATCGTGGCGAAGGCATTTGGACGATGGCTTCGATTTTCTCTGGATTAGCTTCAATCCCCCGTTGAGTAATCATGAACCCCAGGAATTTCCCGGATGCCACACCAAAGACGCACTTTTCCGGGTTCAGCTTCATCTGAAATTTGTCAAGGGTCTGGAAGACTTCTTTTAGATCTCCCACATGCTCGGCAGCCGTCTTACTTTTAACCACTATATCATTTACATAAGCTTCAATAGATCGACCTATTTGTTTTTTGAAGACCTCCATGACGAGCCGTTGATAAGTGGCTCCTCGTTTTTCAAGCCGAACGACATTACTTGGTAATAATATGTACCCTGGTCGGTTATGAAGGCAGTCTTCTCTTCATCTTCGAGGCTCATTTGAATTTGATGGTAGCCCGAGAAAGCATCCAAGAAGCTGAGAAGTTCATGTCCGGAGGTGGAGTCTACTAGCTAGTCGATCTTGGGTAGGGAAAAACTGTCCTTTGGACATGCCTTGTTCAGGTCAGTGAAGTCGATGCACATTCTCCACTTCCCATTTTTCTTCTTCACCAACACCACATTGGCGAGCCATTTGGGGTACTTGACTTCTCGGATGAACCCAGCTTCGAGTAGTTTCTCTATTTCTTTCCTGATTACTTCCTGTCGCTCCTTGTAGTGCGATCGCTTCTTTTGCCTAACCGGCTTGTAGTCTTGTCGAATACCAAGTGAGTGCGAGGCGGCCGATCGAGAAATTCCAGGCATATCGCTCGGTACCCAAGCGAAGACCGATATATTTTTCACCAAACAGTCTGTGATTTCTTTAACTAGGTCCTTCTGCAGCTCGGAACCTAGGTTTGTGAATTTAGAGGGGTCGGCTTCGTCCAGTACGATCCGTTACGTTTCTTCCACTGGGTTCATCCTATCCATCTCCTCATCGGCTCTCACATCAAGAGAGCTGGTCAGGACTACTGCCCCGTCTAATGTTTTCGTTTCCACTAAGTAGCACTCTCTTGCGATTCTCTGCTGACCCCTGATAGTACCGATTCCATGGGGCGTTGGGAATTTAATCGCTTGGTAGTAGGTTGAGACGACCGCTCTAAGGGCGTTCTGAGTAGCTCGTCCAATTATTGCATTGTATGCCCCTTGAAACTTCATGACTAGGAATTCAACATCCCTTTCTATTTGACATGGCTTTTGCCCGAACTTCACTATTAGATAGACTCGGGCGAACGGGTAGGCTGACGCTCCAGTTACCCCTTTGATAGGTCCGTCTATAGGCAGTAGTCGATCTTCGGGTATCTTCATCCGCTTGAAGGCCTCGTAATACAACAAATCAATCGAGCTGTCCGTATCAATCATCACCCGCTTCACCTCGTAACCGTTCATGTTCAGATTTACAACGAGGGCGTCATCATGAGGAAAACTTACACCATCAAGGTCAGACTCGTCGAACGATATCATCCTGTCGTTCTCCCTCGTTCTTTTGGTTGATGAGTCTCTGTCGACCTGTTTGACATATCTCTTTTTTCCTTTTGGCAGTGGATCCCCCCGCTGCGTTTCTACCAAATATCATGTTAATGACCCCAGTCGGTCGGTCATCCTGTTGCCCAGCGTTTCTGTCGTTTCTTTCCCTTGATCGCCCTCTCTCTTCACGACGATTGTCTGTATTCGTATCCTGCCTTCCTCCATCATTTCTATCATTCCGTCTCCAATTCTGTCGTCTGTTGTTGGGCCGACCGTTCTTATGCTCATTATCTCGATCGGCATTTTGCGCGTGCTTCACAAATCGGCCTAACCTTCCCCTTGGTATGAGGAATTCAATTTCTTTTTTCAATTGCCAGCAATCTTTCGTATCATGACCGACGTCTTTATGAAAGCGACAATATAAATTGGGGTTCCTATCTTTGGAGGGAGTCTTCATTTTATCGGGTTTTAGGATAGTTTCTACATCCGCTCTCATGGCCGCCAGTACTTCTGCATATCGCCTGTTGAACGGGGTGAACTCCTGTCGATATCCCTGTCGATCGGTTGGCTTTCTCCAGCTCGACTGGCCTTTTTGTCGCTTGTGCGAATTGCTCATTCTGTCATTTGGCGAGCGGTCATCCATCTGACGCCTCGTATTTTTCAGCACTTCTTCAAGCTGAATGTACCTATCCGCCCTGTTTCTTATTTCCTGAACGAATCGAGGCTGATCGAGGGCTAACAATTTTTTGAACTCCTCATCCCTCGTGTTATTTATAAGTGCTGCCAACATAGACGAGCAAGTGAGGTCGGGGACCTCGACCGCGTCGTTATTGAACCGAGTAATGAACTCCCGTAAACTTTCGTTCCTTCCTTGGGTCAGTTGCATTACTTCCAAAGTTGTCTTCGTGGTACATTTCTTGGCGGCGGCGGTTCGGAATAATAACCTGAAATCTTCAAAACATGTGATACAACTCGGGGGTAAGCTATTAAACCATCGCCGAGCTCCCTCTTGGAAGGCCGTACAGAATGCCTTACACTGAATAACATCCAGAATGCAATGTAGATTCATCATGGATTGGAAGTGTTGTAGATAGTCCAGGGGGTCGGTCTTTCCAGTGTATTTTTCAGGCGTCAGTATTTTGGTGTCGGTATTTGGAAGGCTATCAATTTCGGCGTAAAGGGAGAGTTATCTTGTCTTTGTCGAGCGATCTGGCGGAAGCTTCATACTGCGTTAATTCGATCGTCCACGATTTTCTCTAGGCTTCGGTTGGGTGGTGATCGGTCGTCATCTTTGATGCATGGTGCTTGCCGTGCTGAGCAATTCTTTATTATCTTGGTGAGGCCTCAAAATCTGGCGAATCAACAGATCAACCGCTTCTTCAATCTGTTTTCGGGTGAGGGAGGTGCGTATAGGCGGAAGAGGATCTGCATCCGATAGGTGTTGGAGATTCGGGTGCATATTGAGTGTAGCGTTATCCTTTAAAGCTACGCTCTGTTCTTCTTGTTCTAAGTTCTGATGTTGCGGTTGTTCGTTCAGGTCTGAAGATTCCGTGCGGGAAACATGAGGTGCGGTGGCGAGTTGCGGTAGTCAGAACCTATCCGTTAACGCCAGAGCCGCGATCGCGGCTACATCGATTACCGCCACCACTTTGGTGACCGTTTGTTTACGGACGTGGTGCCTCAAGTCGGCCCCACAGTGGACGCCAATTGGTTCTCTGGGATTACGGCGGGCCCGACGTTGCCGTTTGGATCCATGAAGTTGGCTGCTTTCTGTAACAACTTCGACGTGAAGGTCCCTGCAAAATAAAGAAGGCACGTCGGGGGTTGTGTCCCGATTAGCCCCTCCAACGCTCAAGTCAGTCTTTTTGGTGCAGGTGAGATTGCTATAAGCAGAGAAAGCTAGATTATGATTGCGTACCTTTGTTACGGTAGAATTATACCTTATATATGGAGTAATAACTAGGTTTAAGTCTTTACGTGTTTGCATGGGAGACTCTCACCTGCGAATGGGTCAAGGAGATCATGGACTGGACCTGGGCTTGGCATAGGTATAAGACTGATATTTGAAGATTGGACCAATCGGCCCGTGCATCGTTGAGACTGAGTTCGGGCCCAGTATAACCGACCCGACCAATAATAATAATAATAATATATTTTTTAATCAATATAAATATCCTCTAATTATTTCGCATCTTATATTAAAACATAAATTAAGTCCTTTTTTCCCGTAAAATTATGCATCTTCTGATTTTATGAATCATAGCTCAAACATTAAAAGTATATTAATATATTGAGTTATAAAGAAAATTATCTGAAACAATTGCAAAAATTTAAAATACATTACAAAGAATAAAATACTCAAAATTGAAATTTAGAGAAACAAACATAAAAATAAAGTTAACGGAAGAATATGGTCGGTTTAGTTAGTGGTTATGTTCTAAAGATATTAATATAATTAAATAGTTATATTTGATCCATCTTTTTATTTAATATTGGAATAAATCTTAACCCATTATTTTGATATCAGTGGACATATCATATTAAAAATTGTAGAAATATAAATTTGTTGTCTCTATGATAATTAGGGTTATTAACATTTTCCTATTAAGTTTCTACAATGATAAGAGAATTTAATTTTAATAAAAATGTGATAAAATTTCTTGATCTCTTTACAATAATGACATCGTGGGTATCATATACACAATATTACACTAATAATTTATGACAATTATTTATTTAAGATACTAAAGTTAATAATGTTAATTTTGATTTCTATGTTATAAAATCATATTTTCACATCTAGTATTATGAATAAATAATTTATTCATCTATTTTATTACGATTATTTGGTGATGATTTTCAAATATTTGTTTAAAGAGTTCTGTGATTAACCGTTAATAATTTCTATAAAAATAGAGATTATTGTGATGATTGGATTTTTAGGATGGCAAACTAAAATAGTTATGGGCTTACGTGTAATAAACTTTGTTATTATGTGGATAAATCTGCCAGAGTTTCATGCATAAGGAATTCCAACTTTAAATATCAACTTTAAATATGCCATAGTTTTATGCATGAGGATTGTAAGAGCAATTTTTTTTTTATCATGTTTAATTACACGTAATTCAAAGCTCAATTGTTGAATACTTGAATCGGACAACGACTACGACTCTGGAATTGTACAACTTTCAAGATCTCTTTAGATAATATTAGGAGAAAAATAAGCCCAAAATTAAGCATAATGTGTATCTTTAGAATCGTTGCTGCGAATTGAACTTCGATATATCGCCCGAAAGTCAAACAACGCATCCATCAGACAAAAACAAGCATAACATCGATGCTAAGAATTGAGCCCCAGTCTTCAGGGTAAAAGACAAGCATCCGACCACTATGCATATTATTTTTAGAATTGAAAATTATGTATTATTTATACATAACATTATAAAATGATAATTTGCTGGTTGCTAAAGTGACCAAATTATAATTAATTAAGTGAAATTTTGTTATGTATAAATAGTCATTTGTTTATAAAATATTAATATCTATTATTTAATTAATTATATAGATAAATGATGTGTATTAGTTGATAGAATCTTAGAATTTATCTAAAGGTAAATTAATACTCTATGATTAACAAACATAATAGAAGAAAATCAATATTTACTTATCAAATATGTTAATGAATTAAATACATCCCTGAAAAGTACCCATGAGAGATATTATGGTAATTTCACATACTTGCTTGTGAAAGGCCACGTTACATTGTTAACCATATACGTATCATAAGAAAAAAGGCTTAACAAATGTGTTTTTTTAAATATATGTTTTAAATTAAATGTAACATAAATAATTAAAAATATGTTTTCTAATTTACACAAACTAATTAAGTTAGTTAAATTAGTTTCTAACTAATATAAAATATTAGAAATTATTTTTCTTAATACAAGTTGGTTCTGCCGGATTCAGGCTGAACGGTGCGTTGCCGTTTGGATCCATGAATTGGCAACCTTCTACGTTGTTCTTCGGCGTAAATATACCTGCAAAACAAGGAAGGCTCGTCGGGGTGATGTCCCGATTAGCCCTCCGACGCCAAGTAAGTTTTACGGTGAAGGTGGGAATCGATCGCAGAGAAAACAAATTAGGTTACGATCTCGTACCTCGATTATGGAAAAAATACCTTATATATGGAGCAATAGCTAGGTTTAGGTCTTCACGTCGTGTGCGTGGAGGTCTCTCTCATGGGGACGAAATTTGAGGAGGCGTGGATTGAGCTTGGGCTCGACATAGCCATTGGGTAGGAGGCGATCTTTGATGAATGGACCGATCGGCCCATGAGTCGTCTTGATTGAGTCCGACCCGGACGGTCGACTTCGACCATAAGCCCCTACTCCTCGAGTCCGGCGAAGAGAAGGGTCGGAGGAGTATCTGAAGGTGTATAGCTCGGTCGTAGGGGCGACTCGGCGTTGGGATGATCGGTTGAGCCTTGAGACATAGCTCGTCTGTTGGTCGACTAAATGGAATGATCGATTGATTTGGGCAATCTTTGTTATAGCCCGACCGTGGGGCGGCCCGGTAGTTCAATTGATCGGTGTCGACTAGTTGTCTCCATTAAGCGGTAGCGTGAAGGCATTTGAGGCATTTATTATTTGATGGCATACGCCGTCTCGACAACTTCGAGAATCAAAGCGTATCGTCTTTATGGCAGTTACCGGTTTGTCCCTCACGTCCTTTCAACCGCCGCGCCCTTCCGCATTTCGATTAACCTAATCGGTTCCGTTCGAATCGAGGCGCGTGTCGGGAAGCGACTGGATTCTCTCCACGCGTCGAGTTTCACCGGATCGCGCTTAAAACGCTTTCCTATAAATTTTCGGGGCGACAGACGGTTTGCGTTTCTTCACTCTCATTTCATTCTTCTTTGTCTTCTTGCTTTCCTCCGCACTCTCTTACTTTCGGTTTCGAAGTTTTCTTTGGCGTTCGTGAACCTCGATCTTTTTCCACTAAATAGATGCGTCCGTTTCCTTCATTCTCCTCTTCTAAATTTCCTCCTAGTGAGTCGAATCGTCTCTTGGTTTCCGGGTGGGGTTTCTTCAAGATAGTGTTGACGAGAGGTCGTCGGAGGTTATGGTTAGGCGGCTGCGATGTCGAGGTTGGGAGATGTTGAAGAGATTTCGACAAGAAGCGGAAAGATGGGCCAGGTGAGGAGGCGCCCAAAGGTAGATCGAGGATGTCTGCGGCGGAGTTGAGGCGGTCGATTCTTAGGAATAACGTTCCTCGGAATTTGGGAGCCTAGGTTGGCCTCGGGAATGAAGGAATTGGCGATAATGCAGGTGGGTGGTTAGCCGTTTGGAGTATTTTTCTCGATCGGGCGACTGAGGCTACCGTATCGCCGATAGTGGATGAAGTGTCGTTGGATACCGATTAAGGCGAGTCGATTCCTCCGAATGGGTGGAGGTTCATAAATGGGCTTGCTTTGTTGTGCCACCAATTTGGCTGTCGCCTTGATCGACATCTTCGTCACTTCTTGAGAATGAGCAGTCAGAGCTCTGGGGTGGGATCCTTCACGATGTATAAGGATGCCGGTATCGCCCGGTGGGACGTCTGGCAAAATTCTTGGTGGCGAACTAAATACTTCTTCGTTGAAACCACCGGGTCGCTTAGAGTCCCAGTGGAGGTATCCCAATGGCGATGGAATGACTCATCAAGTCTGTTCCTTTCTAGAGGAACGAGAAGTGGTCGGTAGTATAAAGGAGCTCGGCGATATAACCGCTCGGCTTATTTGGGATACGGTGGAGGGTCTCGGTAGGCTAAACTTCGATTGATCCCCGCCACGAGTTAGCGGGCTAGGAGAGAAACCGCTCACTTTGGTTGACCCTCATGGTTGAATTGTTTTCCTTGATTGTAGGTTTTGTTCGATTTCTAACTTGCTTTCTTTGTTTACTAGACCATGGTCAAGGTTAACACTTTTCCCGGCCCCCCCAAGTCCGCCAAGGGTAAGCGTAAGGTTGTCGGGTCCTCGGAGGCTAGAGGACAGACGGAGAGGGGAGAGGCTAGTTCGCGGGTTGCTCGACCCATTGCTCCCGGGCGGTGTGACGTTCCTCCTACCGTCCTCGAACCATTAGCGGCGCCTGCTGTAGTCGTCCCTCCTGGTCCGAGCATGGTTGTGATTGAGGAAGAGGGGGAGGAGGTTGAACGACCTCTTAAAAGGAGGAGGGGGGTCCGGGTAACTAGCCGACCTTCTCCTGTGGACGACCGATCTCCCAATTCCCCCGTGGCCGACCAGTCTCCTTGCTCTTTGGTGGCTGTTTGTCCTTCTGTGGTCGACCAATCTCCCCGTCCTTCGGGCCAACTCAAGGGAAAAGGGAAGACGGGTGACGTCGGGCTATGGGAGTCTCTGATCAAGCTGCCCAGGGACTCCTCAACTACTGACGTCGGCGTTGTCCGACATATCATGGAAAGGATTACTCCTTCCATGGACGGGGAAAAACTTGACCAGAAGAGCAACAAGGATATGGGGTCTCTGCTCTTGCGTACTTGCCTGAGGAGCTCAATGATGTCGTTCGAGGCGATGCAACGTTTGGATGTTACGGACAATGAGGTTCAGGACCTTGAAGCGGTCTGAGCTCAAGGACGAGCTTTCGAAGGTAGAAGAGGAGAGAGACCTTCTCAAAGCTCAGAACTCTTCTTTAGAGGAGGAGAAGAAGAGTCTGGAGGAGGCGGCAAATGTTTTGAAAGCCCGAGTTGATCTGAGGGAGGAGGAGATCGTGTCTTGAGAGCTCGGCTCACCAAGGAGATGGCGGCGAGGAGCAAGCTGTCAGAGGAGTATCTGATGTTCTTGAGGCGATGGGAGTCGAAGAGGGTCTTTGAAGGAAAAGCTCTCTAGACCATGCCCAAACCGAGGACATGTTGAAGAGGTGCAAGCCTCCGTGAAGGAACAAAGGATTGAGGCGATCTGCGGTGGCAGAGGCGATTCTTGCGGGGCGAGTGCTTGGAGTACTCCTGCGACACAGCCCTCGTGATCTGAAGAATTGTTATAACGCTGCGTTCTAAAGTCGGATGGTCCCGTTCGAGAACTTTGCCAAACCGTTGCTTCCTACCGCTCTTGGCCTTTCTCTAGAGGAAGTGACGGAGAGAGCTCTGGAGGAGCGGGGCCCGGTCCCGAATGAAGAGATGGACCTTAGCTCGGCCAAGGAGGACGAGCTTCCTCCTGATGATGCTTCATCCCCGCTTCGACTTTCCCTCCTGATTCCGGGGCTTCCCCTGTACTCCCCCGGGTATTCTCCCTCTACGGAGTTTTGAAGCTCACTGGTGAGCTTGTGACCGGGCCACTATCAATATAATCTTTACCTTTGCTTCATTTCTTTCGATGTCTCTTTCGTATTCATACTCTTTACTTTCAATGTATGTTGAGTTCGATGAAATTGCTCATAGTCGGCCGATTTCAAAGTCGGCGTATAGTAGAGTTCGATTAAGGGTCCCGAGGATCTCGTCTTGGCGACCCGACCGACCATAATCGATCTATGGAAATCTTAGAGCAATGGCGATGGCAAGGACGAGGATCTCGTCACAGCAACCCGCCGACGAAGTCGGCTATGGAAAATTCCGAGCAATGGCGATGGCGAGGACCGAGGATCTCATCTGGCGACACAGTCGACCAAGTCGACCTATGGAGAATCTTGGGACAATGGCGATGGCGAGGACCGAGGATTTTGTCTGGCGACCGACCGTCGAAGTCGGCCTATGGAGCATCTTAGGGCAATGGCGATGGCGAGAGACCGAGGGATCTCGTTACGGTGACCCGACCGAATCAAGTCGGCTATGAGCATCTTTGGGCAATGGCGATGGCGAGGGACCCAGGGATCTCGTCCTGGCGACCCGACCGACCGAAGTCGGCCTATGGAGCATGCCGGGCAATGGCGATGGCGAGGACCCAGGGATCTCGTCCTGGCGACCCGACCGACCGAAGTCGGCTATGAGCATCTTGCCGCAATGGCGATGGCGAGGACCCGAGGATCTCGTCTGGTGACCCGACCGAAAGTCGGCCTATGGAGCATCTTAGCAATGGCGATGGTTGATTGAATTTTTATTCTTTGTCACGCGTAATGGAGCTTTACATTGTCGAAAATCGAAAATCGCTTTATTGATGATAACAAAGGCATGGTAGTTAAAAACTGTCTGGCGGGGACGGGAAAAAGGTTCCACGCGTTGCATACAAAAATGGTAATAAGGGAAGATTAACTAAAATAAAACTTATCTATTGGTGAAAGCCTTCAAATTCATGAGTTCCAAGGCCTCGGTAGAATCTTCCCTTTCTCATCGCCGAGGGCGTAAGAACCATGCCCGACTTGCTTAATCACTCGATAGGGTCCTTCCCACGTCTGCCGAGAGCTTTCTGGATGCTTTCCACCGCCTCGGCTTTTAAGTAGGGCGTACCCACCTACCTTTACATCGCTCGGCTTGACCATACATTATAGAACTTGGTAGCCTTTTGCACGATGGCTTCGGCGGCGGTTGCCCTTTCTCTATCCTCGCTAAGGAGAGCGAGCTACTGCTCTGCGGGCTTCATCATTCCGCTCTTCCTCATAGCCCGACACCCTCGATTGTGCAATGCAACTTACTGGAACGGGGGCTTACGCTTGAAGGTCATCTGAGCAGGGTCTCCCCGTGGCTCGGTTGGTGTGGTTCTATATGCCCACATACTTCATCTATTTCTTCCACCAGTGTCTTTCGGTAGTCCAGCGCTTCTTGAGGCGCTCATTATCTTTTGTTGGTGTTCTTGGCGAGACCGTTGCTTTGGGGATGGGCTCTGAAGTCAGCAAGTAGTTTGATCTTTAGTCGATGCAGAAATCTCTAAACTTGCGGTTGTCGAGCCGTCGACCATTATCTGTGACCAACATCATAGGCATCCGGCGGCATAGTATATTTTCTTAATGAAACTTTCCACCTTCCCTCGATGATTGTGGCGACGGACTCAACTTCTACCCACTTGGTGAAATACTCCTTTGCCCTTATCGAAATTTCTTTTGCGGGACCGAGGGAGAAAGGCCCCAGATATATCCATTCCCATCGAGCGAAAGGGATAGGATGGCTCACGATTTGCATTAAGCTTGGTAAATTTGGTGGGACGGTGCTGCTTTGTTTCTCTGGCGGGCCTCACATCGAGTCGACCTTTCTTGACAATCTCTTCTCATTTTCGACGATGGTACTCTGTCGATCAATCGGTGAGCCAAAATTCTGCCTCCTATGTGATTTCCGCACATCCCTTCGTGGATTTCAGCCATTGCCTTCTCGGCTTCTTCCTCGTTCAAGCATCGAAGCAGTGGCGGTCGTGGGACCTCTTATCTGAGTGCCGTTAACTCATGTGTACTCGGCGGCCTTTATTCTTAGTTTCTTGGCTTCGATCGTCTTACGGTTGTTTTCCTTCTAAAAGTCTTGTGTAATTGTTTACATCAACTCGACCGAGCCGGTATTCGTTGAGAACTTCCTCGGTTTTACGAATGCTAGGTCGATCAAGTCGTTCGACGAGCGTTATTTATAGCATCACGATCGGAAGCCATTTTGAGGCGCATCCGCTTTAGCGTTTGAGCTCGTTCTATTTCTTGATTAGTCTTGATCGAAATTGCTCGACTCTGTTTTACTAGCTCGGATACTTGATCATGTTGTTCCCTTGGCCTCATCTTGCCGGTGACTTGGCGACCACCACTTGGTGTCGCTATATATCTTGGTGCTTCACCTCCATCTCCTTGGCGAGTTGGAGGCGGCTATCGAGCCTCATATTACTGTCTCGTTATTGGAGGCTTTGAATTCTAGTCGAAGGCGTACTCAACCTTTTCTTCCAAATCGGGTGACCGGCCTACTCCCGCTCCGCATCCCTCGGCATTGGATGATCCATCAACAAACAAGCTCGAGCGAGGCGCTCGTCCTTGAGCTCGGTTGGCTCATCTGCGATGAAGTCGCCAACACCTGCGCTTTAATGGTCGTGCGGGGCTTGTATTGTATATCGAACTCTCCAGCTCTACGCCCACTTTATCGGCCGACACGAAGTTTGAGCTTTTGAAGGCCTTTATCGGCGGTTGGTCGGTCCATACCTCAATAGTATGACTTTGGAAATAAGGTCTCGACTTTACGGCTGCCATTATCAAGGAGAGGCGAGCTTCTCTATAGGCGTATATCGCGTTTACGGCTCGGTCAACACTTTCTTGACATAGTAGGCGGGATCTTTGCCCGCTTCCTTCGATCGGATAAATACTGTTGATCGACCCTCAATAACCGCCAAGTATAGGATCGATTCTCCCTTCTACTTGGCTTTGCGAGAATAAAGGCCGGACAAGTATTGCTTTAAGTATTGGAAAGCTTTCTCGCACTCATCCGACCATTAGAACTGGGTCACGTTAAACTTTCCTCGAAACTTTGAAAAGCAGGAGGCACTTGTCTGCGGAGATGAACACCTTTCGTGAAACTACCCGCCCGGTTAGTATCTGAACATCTTTCAGGCATTGCGGCGAAGGCATCGTATGATGGCCTCAATCTTCTCTGGATTAACCCGATTCTCATTGAGTGATCATAAACCCGAAATTTTGGATGCCACCGAACACCCATTTTTCGAGTTTAGCTTCATCGGAATTTATTCAAAGTCTGGAAGACTTCACGGAGATCTTATACATGCTCATGGACGTCTTACTTTTGACCACCGTATCGTCTACATAAGCTTCCACATTATTGTCTGCTTTTAAAGACTTACGTGACTAGCCGTTGATAGGTTAAGCGGCGTTTTCGGACGAAAGGCATCACTTGGTAGCAATATGTGCCTTGATCGGTTATGAAAGCGGTTTTCTTAGTCCTCGAGCTCATTTGGATCGATGATGGCAGAAAGCGTCTAGAAAATTTGAGTAGCTCATGGCCCGAGGTGGAGTCTACTATTTGGTCGATCTTAGGCAAAGGAAGGCATCTTTTGGACATACTTTGTTCAAGTCGGTGAAATCTATGCACATTCTCCACTTCCGTTCTTCTTTTTCACCAAAACGACATTGGCAAGCCATTACGGATATTTGACCTTCGGATGAAACCGGCCTCCGGCAACCGCTACTTCCTTCTCGATCACTTCTGTCGCTCCTTCTTGTGCCATCGCTTCTTTTGTCTAATCGACTGCGGTCATCTTTGAATCTTGAGGAGTGCGATCGTTGATCGAAAATTCGGGCATGTCGCTCGGTACCCAATGGCCGACTTGTTTTCCACCAAGCGATCTGTGATTCCTTTAACGAGTCCCTCTGCATTTCGGAACCTAGGTTTGTGAACTTAGAAGGATCGGCTTCATCGATGCGACCATTGCATTTCTTCCACTTTGGGTTCAATCTCTCGTCTCTTCGTCGGTTCTTACATCAAGAGAACTTCGTCGACCTTCCGCCCGTCTAATGTTTTAGTCTCCGCTAAATAACATTCCTGGCGATTCTCTGTTGACCCACACGATTACCTACCCGTGGGGTGTCGGGAACTTCATAACTTGGTAGTAAGTGGAGCGACCGATCTAAGGGCATTTGAGTAGCTCGCCCGATTATTGCATTATATGCCCTTGGAACTTGACGACCGAGAACTCAGCGTCCCTTTCTATCGACATGGTTTACGCCCAAACTTCACCTTCAAATACACCCGGCGACGGGTAGGTGGCCTTGGTTACTCCTTTAATGGGGCCGTCATGGGTAATAGTCGCTCCTCGGGTACCTTCGTTTGCTTGAAGGCCTCATAGTCTGACAAATCGATCGAGTTGCCGTGTCGATCATTACCGTTCATCTCGTATCCGTCCATATTCAGTTTACCACGAGGGCATCGTCATGAGGGCAACTTACTCCATTGAGTCGGACTCATCAAATGATATCACCCCGTCGCTCTCCTTCGGCTTTTTGGTGTGTGAGTCTTTGTCGACCTGTTTGGCATATCTTTTTCTTCCTTTAGTGGTGGATCCCCCGGATGCATTTATGCCAAATATCGTATTGATGACCCCAGCCGGTCGGTCTTCTTGTTGCCCAGTATTTCCGTCGTTCCTTTCCCTTGATCGGCCTCTCTCTTCTTGTCGATTATCTGTATTTGTGTTCTGTCGCCCTTCATTTCTGTCATTTCGATTCCAGGGCGGTCGTCTATTGTCTGTCCGACACATTACTGCGATCGGCATTACGTTCGTGTTTCCTGAAACCGCCTAACCTTCCCTTCTGAATGAGGAGCTCGATCTCTTTTTTCAACCGCCAGCAATTTTCCGTATCGTGACCGACCTCTCTGTGGAAACGGCAATATAAGTTGGGGTTCCTGTCCTTATAAGGGGTCTTCATTTTTTCAGGCTCTCGGATAGTTTCCCCATCCGCTCTCACAGCTGCCAGTACTTCTGCATACATCTTGTTTAGTGGAGTGAACTCTTGCCGATATCCCTGTCGATCGGTGGCCTTCTCGGCCCGATTGGTTTTTGCCGCTTGTTGAATTGCCGCCCTATCATTTGGTGGCGATCATCCGTCCGAAGCGCCTCGTATTTTCAGCACTTCTTGTTGAATGTACTGTCATACTGTTTCTTATTTCCTGGACGGATCGAGGCTGATCGAGGGCTAATGATTTCTTGAACTCCTCGTCCCTCGTATTATTCATGAGCGCGGCCAGCATGGACGAGCAAGTGAGGTCAGGAACCTCGACCGCTTCATTGTTAAACCGGGTGATGAACTCCATGAACTCTCATTCCTCCACTTGGGTGAGTTGCGGCACCTCAAAGTCGTCTTCTGCGGTTAAGCTTACTCAGTGTGGCGATTAGAATAACTCCTTGAAATCTTGAAACAAGTGATCTGACCGAGGGCAAGTTGTTGAACCATCGTAGAGCTCCCTCTTGGAAGGCCGTGCGAAAGCCTTACTTGGATAGCGTCCCGGACACAATGTAGGTTCATCGTGGATTGGAAGTCTGCGGGTAGTCGAAGGTCGGTCTTCCGGTGTATTTCTCGGGGTTCGGTATTTTTGTGCGGGTCTTTGGGAGGCTATCAAGATCTCCGAAGTAAAGGGAGAGCATCTTTGCTTGCCGTCAGGCGATGCAGACGAGCTTCATAGCCTCGTTAATCCGATCATCCACGATTTTTCTAGGTTTTGTGTTTGGTGGCGATCGGTCATCATCTTTGGTTTGTCGCTGACTGTCATGTGAGCGTCTGATTATTCTTGTGCCATTTGGGGCTGCGGGATCTGGCGAATCAACAGATCGGTACTTCCTCGATCTGTTTTACGGTCGGGGATGGAGTGCTTGGCGGAATAGGTTACATACGATCGGTGTTGAAGATTGGTGTGTCTTGGGTGCGACGTTATCCTCCACGACCACGCTCTGCTCTTCTGTTCAAGGTGTGAGGTTCTTTGTTGATCGTTAGGATCGAGAGGATTCCATCGCGAGGCATCGGTCTGGTGGCATAATTGCGACATTTGCAAACCTAGACATTTACATCGCCGAGAGCATGACAATGACTTCTATCGAAGTCGTCGCCGCCTTTGGCTGATTTGTGTAGTTACGGGCGTGGTTCCGGAAGTCGGGCCCCACGGTGGGCACCAATTGGTTCTGCGGATTAAAATTTGAGCAGTGCGTTACCGTTTGGATCCATGAGTTGGCAACCTTCTACGTTGTTCTTGGCGTAAATATACCAAAAAAACAAGGAAGGCTCGTCGGGGTGATGTCGATTAGCCCTCCGCCTTCAAGTAAGTTTTACGGTGAAGGTGGGAATCGATCGAGAGAAAAACAAATTAGGTTACGATCTCGTACCTCGATTATGGGAAAAATACCTTATATATGGAGCAATAGCTAGGTTTAGGTCTTCACGTCGGTAATGCATGGAGGTCTCTCTCATGGGGACGAAATTTGAGAGAGCGTGGATTGGGCTTAGGCTCGACATAGCCATTGGGTAGGAGGCGATCTTTGATGAATAGACCGATCGGCCCATGGGTGCGTCTTGGTGAGTCAAAGACCGGCCACAGTCGACAGACCACAAGTAAACTAATTTGTTTAGTTAAGATAAACTTAGAAATAAGTTTCCAAAATCAACAAAATAAGAAATGACTTTTCTAATTGTGTTATTTTGAATTAAAATTAGGCATATGTCTTCTAATTAAAATCAAAACTAATTTGTTTAGTTGAAATTAGAAAGGAATTTCATTAGAAATTAATTTCTAATTAAACGAAGATAAATTGATTAGTTCAATTATAATTTAAATTAGAAATAAGTTTCTAATTCTATTTGAATTAATCATATTTGAATATGATTAGATTAGAAATAAGTTTCCAATTGATTAGAAATTAATAGCATAATTTGAATAGTTCAATAAATTGCCAATAGAATTAAATTGTTTCCATAATATGAGCATGAATTCGGTATGTGTTAGATAAAATAATTTATTATTTTGTGCACTCTTCTAATTTTTGAAAATTTGTTTTTCAGGAAAATGTCTATTATTAAGCGAATACTTAAACTTATTCGATGTGAGGCACAAAAGAGACATTTTGGCAGTATATATGTAAAATTAGTTAACATGCATTTAATGCCTGGAGACAGTCTAACACATCATGTTATTTCAGTTAATAACATGATGCAAGAATTATGATTTAGAGGTTGTCGAGCTTATACAGATGTTGAAGTAAAGTACATGACTTTCTTGAAACATTACCTCAACCTCAAGGCGAATTGTTACGAATGCTCTGAAATAATATGCCTAACTAGAAGACTTATAGTTTGTTAGTGATGACATTTATTAAAGAAATGTGAAGAAGGGAGTTGATTAGGATTTTATATCCTCTAGGTCTTCCAATAGAAATAGAAAGAGCTATTGTACATCGAGGTTCATGAATTGTGTCACGTGAACTTGTGAACTCATTTCCGCGCAGGGTTCGCTACCTATATCATATAGGAATTCATCTAGAATAAAGTAATTAGGATTTGATTGTTGTATGATTGATGATTGAACACATTAGTGAACTTTTGATTTCATAAGTAATTGTGATCGAATTATTTACTCTATGAACGAGTAATATGACATTAATGTGCATATATATTTCTTTTTTATTGTGGAAACTTAGTGTTTCAAACAAAAAGAAAAATGTCAACTGCTTCAAAGAATATTGTTGCTGAACTCAATAAAGGTGAGAAGCTCAATAATGACAGTTATGAAATCTGAAATAGGAAAATCCAATATGTGTTGGAGGAGTAAGAGGCTCTTGATCCATTAAACCTAACCAGGGAAATTCTTGAGGAGGATAATATAGCCCAACAGAAGAGGGACCGTGATGCATATAAATTATGAAAAAGAAGAACTCTTTAGCTCGTATCACTTTGCTGAGTAGCATAGATAATGATATCATGCGAGAGTTCAGTAAATTTGAAACTGCAAAGGACATGTGCAGACTGGCTGCTCATTTTGGAGCTGCTTCAATGACTAAAGTGAGGTCACTTACAATTAAGTTTGATATTTATAAGAAGCGCCCAGATGATACAATACAAAAATGTCCAACATGGTAAGTGAGTTACGTGATGCTGGTTATGAGATTTCTGATGAACAAAAAATGCAAGCTCTAATTTGTTCACTGCCTCAGAGTTGGGAGCATATGAAGATGTGCCTAATTTATAATAAAAACATCAAGACAATGGAGGATGCTATGAGGCAACTCATATTAGAGGAAGAGCATCTTGAAGCCTTAAAGATGTCTTCTGAGGCATATGCAGTCAGTTCTAGATCAGATGGAGCTATGTACAAGAAATGCAAGCATCATGGTAGACCCAAGTGGAAGAATAATAAGATATTCAACCACTCTCCTCAGGAATCCAAAAAGGTAAAATGGAACCAACGTGGAAAGGAAAAACATCCCTTCAAGAAGAAGAACATGAAACATGTGAAGTGTTATAATTGTAGTAATAAGGGCCACTTTGCTCGAGATTATATCGAGCCCAAGAATGTATAACTTTATAGTACAAACATTTGTTCTGTGAATGTTTCTTGTTTTATTTTTCTAACTGAATCACATCCTTTGTGGATTACAGACTTAGAAGCAACCAACCATATAACGGAGGTTAGAGAATTGCCACTTACATAAAGCCATCGACTACCATGTGAGAGTTTACTAAACTCAACGAAGGCATGTGAGAGTTTAGTAAACTCAACGAAGGCATACTCCTACATGGCAGTTGATGGCTTTATGTAGGTGACAATTCCAAAGTTGTTGTATAAGGAATAGACACATGTAAATTGAACATGCGTGGAGGATGACTCCTCATCCTACATGAAGTATTATTTGCTCTACAGATTTGTAGGAATCTTTTATTTGTGTTGATGTTGGTTAGACTTGGTTTCAATATAAAATTCCACAGTTGTGAAATGGATTTGTTTCTTGGATCTATTAATTATGGTCATGGTTTTTTATGTGATAGTTTTATTGTACTGGATGTGTTAAAGGAAAATAATAATATTAGTTATTCATTATTTACATCTAGTCATTCCAATACTGTTGCAACTTTGTGGCATGCTGGATTATGTTATATTGGTCAAAATTGAATTAGTCGACTAGCTAAAAAAGACTTTTAGGTAATCAAAGTCAAATAGATGTACCTACATGTGAGCATTGTTTAGCTGGTAAAATAGCAAGAAAGCCATTTGGAAAGAGAACACTAGCTTTATATCCATTACAATTAATTCATTTTGACATTTGTAGTCCAATGAGCTAGACATGAGGTAGTTTATGTCATCACCTTCACAGATGACTATACTCGGTATGATCATGTATTTGATTTTTCATAAATCGGAGGCATTCGATTGTTTCATAAAATACATGAACTTGGTTGAGAATTAATTAGATATGAAAATAAAAGCATTACAAACTGATCGTGGACAAAATACTTGTTAGAAAAGTTCAAGGCTTTATGTGATGAGAAAGGAATAGAAAGGTAATTAACAATTCTTAGAACCCCACAACAAAATGACGTCGCTGAAAGATGAAATAGGACGCTATTAGAAATGATTAGGTCTATAATGGCCTAAACAAATTTACCAATCACTTTTTGGGGTGATGAGTTGCTAGCAACCACCTATTTACTTAATTGAGTGCCCACGAAATTAGTTACTAGCGCACCGTATGAATTGTGGATTGATAGGAGACCTAATGTGTCAACTCTTAGACCTTGGAAGTGTGTAACCTATGTTCATGATCTCTTTCACAAACATGAAAAATTAAGCCCAAGAGGGAGAAAAAATATTTTTATTAGATACTCAGAACACTTAAAAGGATACATGTTCATTGGTGTACAAGGTAATGGAGGTGTAATTGAATTTGAATCACAAGATGTAACATTTTTAGAAAATGATTTTCCTAAGCAAGGCGAAATAGTTCATACCTATTATTATATGAGTTGCATGATCAGAATGATTTTGTTACGAAGAACCAAGATGAGGAACTTCAACCAAGTGGGAGCGATTCCATAGAAAGGTTTTGTATGATGACTGATCCAAGTGGGAGCAATCATGTCAATCGTGAATTTTTTAATGATGAACCTCGTTTAAGATGAAGTAATTGAGGAATAATTCCCTGACATCATTTTAAGATTGAAGGAGAAATTAATATTGATACACCCCACTAAAATGTGGTGGTCGAGAGAAAATATCAGCTCCCATTGCAAGTTATTTGTGCCATATTAATTGAAGCTCATATTATATTGTTCCATTGAAAGAAACTCTTCACTCTTCAACATATTTAATAAGTCAAACTCCTTCTTGCTCCATTAACTTTCAAACACCACTCTAAGATCTAAAGAAGGCTATAACTACTCCACCAATATCAAAATTTTCTCCTCGTATTATTATTGTTGGCAATTTGAATGTTAATAGTAAAACTTTAAATCATGGTGTTTATGATCACTTGGAGCCAAAAAAAACTTTAGTTAAACTAGAATATCACTTAGACTATGAAGGAATAGTTGAACTAGAAGATATAATTCCATTAGTCAAAGAGTACGAGTCCCGAACTAATACTACCACACTAATCATTTATTGAGGATTGTCGGTGGGATATTATGACTAATATTCCTCTCAAGATACTATACAGCCGCAACTAGATTATATTGAGATATAGATAGGTTGTATATAGTTATTATAGAATAAGTTCGAAATCTCTTAATTTAAGGGATTAGATTAGATAGATCTAGATAACTTTCCATATTTAAACTTCTACTAGTAATAGCCTATATATGGCTGTATACTTTATATTCAAGAGATCATTCATTCCTAACTTTGTTCATGGTATTAGAGAGATGGTAGAACACTCGGGAATCATTTCGTTTGGGTCGATCAGAGCCATACAGGTCAAGTCAAAGGAGATCTCTGCGCTGGCTTGTCTGGTATGGCTTCACCAACATCAAACCCACCCTCTCTCTAGAACAGTGTTGATAACTCCCAAACTAGCATACTCAACCATAGAATAAATGGGAAGAATTATCTACCATGGTCCCACTTGATGCTCACATTCATAAGAGGGAGAGGGAAAGAAATATACTTAAGTACAGCGGCACCTGCTGCGTCAGACCTGTTAAACCCAAAATATTAGACTTGGATGGCTAAAAACAACCTTGTTATAAGTTTATTGATCAACTTAATGATCCTGGAAGTTAGTGAATAGTTCGTATTAGCCACAACTGCGAAAAAAATTTGGAAAAAATCCAAACAAACTTATTTTACTATTGAAAATATTGCTGCTTTATTCCAAATTAAGAGTATTTTAAGAGAGACCAAGCAAGGAGAGAAGCTAGTGACTCAATATTACACAGCATTGGTGAAGCTATGGCAATAATTGGATCTTTATGATCCTCACTAATGGATATGCAATGAAGATTTGAATTGCTACAGGAGGATTATGTAATGGGAATAAGTGTATGAGTTTCTGTTGAGCTTAAACTCAATTTATGATGATGTTCATGGCAAAATCATGGCTACCAATCCTTTTTTAATAGTCATGGGAGAAGTTAATCTTGTTAAGTGTGAAGAAAGCAGGAGACAACTAATTCATAGGACTCTAAACAATAATGGAGTTCCTGAATCCTCAGTTATGGCTGTCAAGGGGACTACTGGACCAGAATCAAAGAAAAAATCAAGTAAGCTTTGGTGCGAACACTATAAAAAAAAGGGCATACTAGTGATACTTGCTGGAAGATCCATGACAAGCCGCCCAATCTGAAAAACAGAACCAGAACTTAGAGCAAAAAATATGCAATTGTTGGAAATGACAAGGTAAAAGGTGAAAATGTACCGGTGAGTAAGGAGAAGGTCTATCGATCTACTTAGAAAAATTATGAGCAAGTATGATCTAAAACCTAAAAAGGTTGTATCTATGAGTCATATGGTGAATACAAGTAACACATGCATTGCCTTGGGTGTTAAATCCCCAAATAGTGGTATTTGGATTGTTGATTCAGGGGCAAATTGTTGGGCCCCGAAATTTTTTTATTTTATTTTATTTTATTTGAATTAATTATTTATTTATTTATGGATTTATTCGTTAATTATTTTATTTTGTCTTAATTGATTTAATTATGTGTTTATGTAAATATTTTTATGTTGGGCTTGGAAATTAGAAGTTAGAAATTAAATGAAAGCTTGGGCTTAATATTGAAAAGTATGGGCTTAGGTAAATGGATTAAGTAGAAGGAGGATTAATAATAAGTGGGTTTGGTGGAAGTAGGCCTTGGGAGGTGGAGACCCAAAAGCCTTTATGTAAGGAAAGCCAAAACTATGTAGTTTTGGTGTAGGATGAATTAAAGGAATTAAAGAAGAGTTAAAGGAAGAGGAGGAGAAGAGAGTGTCGTAGAATCGAAAGGAGAGGAGAAGAGAAGGAAAAGCGTGAGCTAGCCAAGGAAGAAAGGAAGAGAAAATCGTGGGAGGCTTGTGGAGAAGAATAAAGAAGGAGAAAAGAAGAGAAATCAAGAGCTTAAGGTAAGTATCTATCTTCCTTTGAGTTAGATTCAAGAAATGGGATGAAATGAAGGTTAGGGTTTGTGTAGGAATGAAGAAAGAAAGAAGAGATGAGTGGTTTTGTGATTCGAAGCTAGGGTTGGTTGTTTTAGCTTAAATGGGCTATGGGTAGGTTAGGTTTAAGACTTCGTTATCGATTTATCGATTCTTGAATGTTTCGACTTTTCCAATGAGTTTGAAATGTGTTTTATTGAAGGAACCAAGGAAACCTCACTCGAGAGAGAGGAAGAGCAATCGTGAATCTGGATTTCCGACGATAAGTGGGTAACATCTTTATAGTTATTGTGTAATGGGCAAAGCCCTATGTGTGCTATCTTGTTATACTATGTGCATATTGAAAATGAAATTTTGTGTTTTGAGAGGAAAGAATGGAACTTTGATGCTTTGAAAGAGTGCGATAAGCGTAAAATGTGAATCTTGTGTTTTGATATGTGAGCATATTGATTGTGTTTGGCGAGAGAGAACCCTTTGTGAAGTCACGTGCACGTTGACCCCATTAGCCTTCTCCGGTACTGTCTCGCTTTAGGCTTACGAGATCCCAAAAAAAAATGGACTCGTCGTGATTACGGTAAACTTCGGTTTCCGTCGTGTCTATGGAACTCTCGAGCCAATTGTGTGCATTTCATCATTTATAAGTGTTTATGATGCATAAGATGGGTGTTAGTTGAAGATGATTCTATGTTATGCCTTGTGTGATGAGTTGAGTAAATTGTGAGTTAGGTGATAAAGTTGAGTTTTCAACCTATTATGTAAATTGCTAATGCTTTGGATTATTAATTGTGTGTGTGTGGCTCATTATGTGATGGCTATAAATTTGTTAGCCATCGAGTACATTAGCTCACCCCATTCTCCCTCCTCAGGTGAAAATTCAAGTTGAGAGTTGAACTTTGCAAGGCATCGACATCACTCCAAGAACTTAGGAACATTTGTATTAAGTTAATAACTAGCTTTTGGAATAGCTTTGTAAGCATATTGATCATTGAGCATCTCATCTTTTGTGTTTTGTACTTGATTTTGAGGAATATGCCAATATGTAATCAAAGCTATGCATGAATCTTTCTTATGATTGGAAAAGAGAATGAGAGCTCTAGTACTCTCTTCATTATATGTTTTGTTGATTTGTGACCTATGTGTGAAGCATGTGTACCATTCTTTTAAGTTTGGAGATTTACATTGGGTGTCTGCTTTGGGTTTTGCCTTGAAAGAGCTTCTTGGAAAATTTCCAGGTTAGGAGTTGTAAAAGTTTTGTAAATTCGGTATGTTGCATTTTCTGATATTTCTGTGTTGTTAGAGGATTGTATGGGAGCTTTATGACTCCTTGAGAGTGATAAGCGAGCTGTAGGGTTCTTCTAAGATGTTTATAAGCTATTTATGAGGATTAAAATGGTAGGTGTGAGTGGTTAGAATTAAATGTAGGTCTTTGTCAAATGACAGATTTTTAGACAGAACCTTTGTGACCATTTTGACCCTTATAGAGTTGGAATTTGGGTCAGTGATCTTCATGAAAATGTAGATCTTTCTTTTCTCTATGAAATAGATACCAATTTTGTTAAATTTGGAGTTGAATGGAAAGTTATGACCTTTGCAAGTGGAGCTATCTTGTATAAAAACAGACGATGCTTCATGGCAAAAAACCAGACGATATTCTTGTAGCAAAAATCAGGCGATGTTATTGTTCATCTCCGTCTGATTTTTGCTGAGGATGACATCATCTCCGTCTGATTTTTTTTTGCTAAGGATAGCGTCATCTTCGTCTCATTTTATAAATCTGCTTTTGTCTTACGACCCTCTTCCTTCTTTTGGCCATAACTTTTGCAGGACCTCCGATCGACCTCATTCTCGAAGCATTGGATTTTAAAAGATTTTTCTACCTTTCTACACTGGACTTATCAGATTTTCTTTCAAATTGAAAATGGTGGTTTGAAGCGAAGCATGGCGTCGATTGATAAGGGCTGGCTATGCTTGAAATTTTAAAATATCTTGAGCTATAGAGCTCCGATCAAAGCGATTCTTGTTTTAAGTTAAACTAGAGGCATAAACCTACAAGTTTTATGAAGATACCGATCAGTGATTAAGCCTTTAAGATTTTCAAATGCTTACCCGAAGTCGGTAGTGCTCGGTTTTGATTGTTTTCTTGAGATAGTGTTTTAACCATAACATCTTCATTCCTAACTTGAATTGAGCGATTCGATTGCGTTGGAATCGTGAGATCGAGGATCATTTTATCAAGAGCTAACCCGAATTTTATAAAGTGAAATTTTTCCATATTTGTGATTAGCATATGTGTTCGGTTGTGGGTCTTCTACTTTTTGGATAGGTCCGAATGTTGGGCTTGGAGACGGGGTCCAACATTGTTTGGTATCGAGCTTAGGCTTACTCCTAGGCTTAAAATGTATAGTAGGGAACATTGTATGTGATTAAATGTTTATTTTATGAATTGATTGTTTGCATTCGTGACATTCATATCATGCATACATATAGGAACTAAGCTTAAAAGCAATTGTAGCTAATCACTAGTATTTTCATTGAAGATGCGATGCCACCTCATCGAAGGACACGAGGAGTTTTGCAAGGTTCAATTGCACCGACTCTCCGTAGAGAGGAGAGCACGGATGAGTCTGTAGCTCAGGAGTGGCGAGAGGCCCCTAAGGCGGGGTAGTGAGCCTCTTCGTTCACAGACTCGTGATCACCTAGTGCATGCGAGCAAGTGCCTACGTTAGACCCAGTGTGTTCAGGCATTTACCCAAGCTTTTGTTGGGGCTATGGGGCAAATGCCACGAACTTCTGTTGACCCACTAAGAGGGGAAGCAGTTTGATAAGCTAAGGAAATGCAGGCGGTGGACTTCCACGAGACCACGGATCCAGGAAGCTGAGACTGGTTGAGGAAGGCGAGAGAGTCTTTGGATCGGATGGAGTCGAGGATGATGAGAGGTAGTCTATCTTGCCGATCTGCTTGAGGTGATGCTTTGCTTTGGTGGGAGGCTGTGCGAGTCGATTGAGACTAGTGGGATTGACATGGGAGACTTCTGTTGTCTTGGGAAGAAGTATCTGTCTGAAGTGTACATTCAATGAAGCAAAGGAGTTCCTAAGCCTTACCTGAGGAGATGACAGTCAATGAATCTGACGTCGGTTCACAGTTAGCTAGATATCTTTGCGAGAGATGAGGCCGAGTGAGGCTGCTAAGTCTTGTCGATTTGAGTCGAGGTTTGCACTGGCTATCGAGAGAAGGTGATAATCTGAACTTCGTGACTTGCGTGATTGGTTGAAGCGTGGCGAGGTTGAGAACCTCGAGAACATCAAGAGTGCAATTAACAGGAAGAGGAAGGAAGAGAACAGTTCGGGAGGGAGGTGGTACTTCATGCACGAGAGAAGTGCTAGAGTCTTTCTGTCTGATCGAGAGAGAGAGTGCGGTGGGGGCCGGTCTAGACCGATGAGGACTTCTTAGTTTCCCACCAAGTCTCAGCGGTGGGCGGCGGTAGAAGAGGAGATGGGAGAGACCACCCTTCCTAAGTGTGAGCACTGTGGATATCTCCATAGAGGAGAATGTCATGATTGACGAGCATGCTTCAATTGTGGCGGAAGGGCATATCGCTAAGTTTTGTCCCAATGGGACGGAGAGAGGATCTCGGATCGACCCTCTAGAAGGACGAGGCGATGGCTCGAGCGGTGACAGAAGTGGGTAGCTCTGGAGGTCCTAAGAGAGCTTATCCTCGAGACAGATCCGAGGGCAAGTTCGGCCAGTGTTTGCCATGACTCGAGAGGAGGCGAGACCGCGCCGAAGTTGTAGCGGGTATGGTTAAAGCTGTTTGATGATTATGTGCTTGCTATGATTGACTCGGTTCTACCCATTCCTTTGTGTCTTGGTGGGACTATTTCTAGGAGGAGTTTGAGCCCATTGGATACTCCGTGATGGTGAGTACTCAATCGGCCAATATATTATTATCGATCAAGTATATAGAGATTGTGAGATAGAGATTAGTGGAGGAAAATTGGTGGTGGATCGATGCCTTTGAAGATGGGAGGATTGGATGTGATCCTAGGTATGGACACATTAGAGGTATCATGTTACTTTAGATTGTAAGCGAGAAGGCGGTGGAGTTTGAGCTAGAGGATAGCGGAAAGTGATACTCATGGGAGATAGAAAATTCAGTCCACCTCGGGTTATTTCAGCTATGATGGCGAGAGAATGATGAGCGAGGGTGTGAGGCCTTTTGGCTTATGTGCTAGATATGGAGGCGGATAGAGGGAGGTTGGAAGACATTCCGGTGGTCGGGGAATTCCGGATGTCTTTTAGAGGAATTGCCAGGACTACCTCCTCTAGGGAAATTGAGTTTCCCATTGAGCTTCATTCGAACCTCTGCGCGATCTCAATTCCGCCTTATCGGATGGCTCGGTGAATTGAAGGAGCTTAAGGCGCGATTGGAGGATCTTTTAGAGAAGGGTTATGTTAGGCCGAGTTCTTCGCCTTGGGAGCTCGGTTCTTTTGTGAAGAAGAAAGATGGGTCGTTGCGGATGTGTGTGGATTATAGGAAGTTGAATCATGCCACTTTTTAAACGGATATCCGCTCCAGCGCATAGATGATTTGTTTGATCGATTCTGAGGCGAGAGTCTTTTCAAGATAGACTTGAGGTCGGGTTATCATCGATTGAGGATTAAGGAGACCGATGTGTCAAAGACCCTTTTAGGGCGAGTATGGCCACTTTGAGTTTTTGGTTATGCCTTTCGGGTTAATGAATGCTCCTGCGGTCTTTATGGATTTGATGAATAGAGTCTTGAGTCCTTCTTAGATCAATTTATCATCGTCTTCATTGATGATATATTGGTCTATTCTAAAGTGATGAGGAGCATGAGGATCATTTGATGGTTGCCTTGGAGACATTGAGGAAGAATGAGTGTATGTCAAATTCGATAAATCGAATTTTGGCTAAGGGAAGTGGTATTTTTGGGCGTGTGATCTCTGAGCAAGGAGTGCATGTGGATCTGCAAAAGATAGAAGGCGTGGTTAAATGGGAAGCGCCAAAGAATGTAGTGAAGTGAGAAGTTTCTTGGGATTAGTGGATATTATAGGAGGTTTGTGGAGGGCTTTTCCTTGATAGTGCTCCACTTTCCAAGTTGACAAGGAAGAATCAAAATTTGAATGGGTGAGGAGTGTCGGGGTAGTTTCGAGGAGTTGAAGAAGCGGCTTACCACCGCACCGATTCGACATTGCCTTACGGTAATGATGGGTACATTGTGTCTGATGATGCCTCAGGAAGGGTTTAGGGTGTGTATTGATGCAAGGAGAAAGTGATTGCTTATGCCTCTAGGCGGTTGAAGCCTTATGAGATGAACTATCCGATCCATGACTTGGGTTGGCTGCTATAATCTTTGCATTGAAGATTTGGAGACATTATCGTATGGAGTTACCACTAGGATATTCTGAGATCATAAGAGCCTTAAATACTTGTTGACCCAAAAAGAGAATTTGAGGGCGAGGCGATGGTTAGAGTTCTAAAAGATTATGACTTGGTGATAGACTACCATCAGGGAAAGCTAATGTTGTGGTGATGCATTGAGTAGAAAGTCCACCATGGCACATGTGGAGACGATGTACCTTCCTTTGTTGAAGGATTTAGCGGACTTGATGTGATGTTGAGGCAAGATGGGCTGAGTGTATTTTGGCAAGTTTGAGGTGAGGCCGGTCTTTGAAGGAGAAGATCGAGGAATTTCGAGGATCGGGATGAGTACTTGAGTAAGCTTAGGAAGAGATAAAGAATGGAAAGCCGTCTAATGTAGAGGTAAAGGAAGATGGATTGATGGTTGTGGGTAGTAGATTGTGTGTTAGGGCAAGTTAGAGTTGAGGATGAAATTCTTGATGAAGCGCATAATGCTCCTTATCTGATGCATCCGGGGAGTTCTAAGATGTATCGAATTTGAAAGAGCATTTACGGTGGAAAGGAATGAGGAAAGATGTAGCGAGTATGCTAAAAGATGTTTGGTGTGCCAATGAAGTTAAAGTGAACACCAAGCACCTTCGAGCAAGCAATCCCTTGCCTATTCGGGTGGAAATGGGAAAAGATAACTATGGATTTTCCGATGGGATTAGAGATCTAGCTTTGAAGCATGACGCTATATGGGTGATTGTGGATAGGTTGACTAAGTCACTCACTTCTTGCCGATTAATCGAATGATTCTTTGAATATTTTGGCTAAGAAGTATGTGGATGAGGTGATCGGACTTCATGGGATTTCGAGTTCAATAGTGTCGATAGGGATCCTAGGTTTACCTCAGATTTTGGGAGAGTTTGCGGGAGGCTTTGGGGACTCGATTGCATTTTAGTCTGACTTTCCATCCATGAGACCGATGGGCGATCGGAGAGGACCATTCGGACTTTGGAGGCAATGCTGAGGGCTTGTGCTTTGGATTTCAAAGGTTCGTGGGATGATCACCTACCTTTGATTGAATTTGTTTACAACAATTCCTATCACTCGGGAATTCAGATGGCGCCTTATAAAGCCTTGTATGGTAGGAGATGTAAAACTCCTATATGTTGGGATGAGGAAGGTGAAAGAAAGCTTGTGGGGCCTGAGTTAGTGCAGGTCACAGTTGATAAGATAAAGCTAGTGACGCAGAGGCTTAAGGCAGCTCAAGATCGGATGAAGAGCTATTCGGATGCCCATAGGAAAGAGATGGAATTTGAAGTGGGTGAAGGTGTTTCTTAGAGCTTCTCCATGGAAAGGCGTTTGAGGTTTGGTAAGAAAGGTAAGCTTAGCCCGAGGTATATAGGCCCATCTGAGATCATTGAGAGGATTGGGCCTTTGGCTTATAAGTTAGATTTGCCATCGGAGTTGTCTCGATTCATAATGTATTCCATGTGTCGATCTTTGAGGAGATATAGGTCGGATCCTTCAGCATATAGTTCAACCTTGAAGTTCGATTGAGAGAGGATTTGAGTTATGTGGAGCAACGGTGGAGATCTTAGATTCAAAGGAAAAGTGCTAAGGAATAAGATTGTGAAGTGGTTAAGGTCTTGTGGAGGAACCATTCGACCGAGGAGGCTACTTGGGAACCCTTGGAAGCCATGAGGAAAGTATCCTACCTCTTCATGGACTCGGTAAGAATTTCGAGGACGAAATTATATTAGGAGGGGAGAATTGTTGGGCCCCGAAAATTTTTTATTTATTTTATTTTATTTGAATTAATTATTTATTTATTTATGGATTTATTCGTTAATTATTTTATTTTGTCTTAATTGATTTAATTATGTGTTTATGTAAATATTTTTATGTTGGGCTTGGAAATTAGAAGTTAGAAATTAAATGAAAGCTTGGGCTTAATATTGGAAAGTATGGGCTTAGGTAAATGGATTAAGTAGAAGGAGGATTAATAATAAGTGGGTTTGGTGGAAGTAGGCCTTGGGAGGTGGAGACCCAAAGCCTTTATGTAAGGAAAGCCAAAACTATGTAGTTTTGGTGTAGGATGAATTAAAGGAATTAAAGAAGAGTTAAAGGAAGAGGAGGAGAAGAGAGTGTCGTAGAATCGAAAGGAGAGGAGAAGAGAAGGAAAACGTGAGCTAGCCAAGGAAGAAAGGAAGAGAGAAAATCGTGGGAGGCTTGTGGAGAAGAATAAAGAAGGAGCAAAGAAGAAAATCAAGAGCTTAAGGTAAGTATCTATCTTCCTTTGAGTTAGATTCAAGAAATGGGATGAAATGAAGGTTAGGGTTTGTGTAGGAATGAAGAAAGAAAGAAGAGATGAGTGGTTTTGTGATTAGAAGCTAGGGTTGGTTGTTTTAGCTTAAATGGGCTATGGGTAGGTTAGGTTTAAGACTTCGTTATCGATTTATCGATTCTTGAATGTTTCGACTTTTCCAATGAGTTTGAAATGTGTTTTATTGAAGGAACCAAGGAAACCTCACTCAAGAGAGAGAGGAAGAGCAATCGTGAATCCAGTTTCCGACGATAAGTGGGTAACATCTTTATAGTTATTGTGTAATGGGCAAAGCCCTATGTGTGCTATCTTGTTATACTATGTGCATATTGAAAATGAAATTTTGTGTTTTGAGAGGAAAGAATGGAACTTTGATGCTTTGAAAGAGTGCGATAAGCGTAAAATGTGAATCTTGTGTTTTGATATGTGAGCATATTGATTGTGTTTGGGCGAGAGAACCCTTTGTGAAGTCACGTGCACGTTGACCCCATTAGCCTTCTCCCACTGCTGCTTTGAAACTTACGAGATCCCAAAAAAATGGACTCGTCGTGATTACGGTAAACTTGGTTTCCGTCGTGTCTATGGAACTCTCGAGCCAATTGTGTGCATTTCATCATTTATAAGTGTTTATGATGCATAAGATGGGTGTTAGTTGCAAGATGATTCTATGTTATGCCTTGTGTGATGAGTTGAGTAAATTGTGAGTTAGGTGATAAAGTTGAGTTTTCAACCTATTATGTAAATTGCTAATGCTTTGGATTATTAATTGTGTGTGTGTGGCTCATTATGTGATGGCTATAAATTTGTTAGCCACTGAGCCGTGTTAGCTCACCCCATTCTCCCTCCTCAGGTGAAAATTCAAGTTGAGAGTTGAACTTTGCAAGGCATCGACATCACTCCAAGAACTTAGGAACATTTGTATTAAGTTAATAACTAGCTTTTGGAATAGCTTTGTAAGCATATTGATCATTGAGCATCTCATCTTTTGTGTTTTGTACTTGATTTTGAGGAATATGCCAATATGTAACCAAAGCTATGCATGAATCTTTCTTATGATTGGAAAGAGAATGAGAGCTCTAGTACTCTCTTCATTATATGTTTTGTTGATTTGTGACCTATGTGTGAAGCATGTGTACCATTCTTTTAAGTTTGGAGATTTCATTGGGTGTCTGTTTGGTTTTTGCCTTGAAAGAGCTTGCTGGAAAATTTCCAAGGTTAGGAGTTGTAAAAGTTTTGTAAATTCGGTATGTTGCATTTTCGATATTTACGTGTTGTTAGAGGATTGTATGGGAGCTTTATGACTCCTTGAGAGTGATAAAGCGAGCTGTAGGGTTCTTCTAAGATGTTTATAAGCTATTTATGAGGATTAAAATGGTAGGTGTGAGTGGTTAGAATTAAATGTAGGTCTTGTCAAATGATGATTTTAGACAGAACCTTTGTGACCATTTTGACCCTTATAGAGTTGGAATTTGGGTCGATGATCTTCATGAAAATGTAGATCTTTCTTTCTCTATGAAATAGACACCAATTTTGTTAAATTTGGAGTTGAATGGAAAGTTATGACCTTTGCAAGTGGAGTTGTCTTGTAGCAAAAACCACGACGATGCCTTATAGCAAAAACAGACGATGCCTTTGTAGAAAAAACCGACGATGCTTTAGCAAAAACCAGACGATGCATCATGGCAAAACGACGATATTCTTGTAGCAAAAACCAGACGATATTCTTGTAGCAAAAATCAGGCGATATTCTTGTTCATCTCCGTCGATTTTTTGAGGATGACATCATCTCCGTCGATTTTTTTTTTTAAGGATAGCGTCATCTTCGTCTCATTTTATCGTCTGTTTTTGTCTTCGACCCTCTTCCTTCTTTTGGCCATAACTTTTGCACGGACCTCCGATCAACCTCATTCTCGAAGCATTGGATTTCTAAAAGATTTTCTACCTTTCTACACTGGACTTATCAGATTTTCTTTCAAATTGAAAATGATGGTTTGAAGCGAAGCATGGCGATCGATTGATAAGTAGTGGCTATGCTTGAAATTTTAAAATATCTTGAGCTATAGAGCTCCGATCAAAGCGATTCTTGTTTTAAATTAAACTAGAGGCATAAACCTACATGTTTTATGAGAGAATGATCAGTGATTAAGCCTTTAAGATTTTCAAATGCTTACCCGAAGTCGGTAGTGCTCAGTTTTGATTGTTTTCTTGAGATAGTGTTTTAACCATAACATCTTCATTCCTAACTCGAATTGGCGATTCGATTGCGTTGGAATCGTGAGATTCGAGGGATCATTTTTATTAAGAGCTAACCCCGAATTTTTATAAAGTGAAATTTTTCCATATTTGTGATTAGCATATGTGTTCGGTTGTGGGTCTTCTACGCTGGATAGGTCCGAATGTTGGGCTTCGGAGACGGGGTCCAACACAAATAACCATATGAGCTATGATAAATCTTTATTTGTTGATATTCCGTTTTGTCAAGGTCATAGAATTGTCAAGATGGCAAATGGACAGGTTCTTAAGGTTGAAGGAATAGGCACTGTTATAATAGTTGATAAACTTGTCTTAGCCGGTTTTCTTTATGTACCTGGTATGGACTGCAACCTATTATCTGTGAAGAGACTTACTAAAGAGCATAGTTGCACAACTAACTTTTAATCTAATGGGTGTGTTTTCTAGGATTTGGAGTCGGGGAAGAGGATTGGCAATGCCAGAGAGTTTGATGAATTATATTATATTGGCAACTCGAATGGGAAGAAAGCAAATGCTACTTTATCATCTAGTTAGAGAGTTTGATGAATTATATTATATTGGCAACTCGAATGGGAGGAAAGCAAATGCTACTTTATCATCTAACACTGAAATTGCACTTTGGCACTATAGGTTAGGCCACCCTAGTTTATCTTACATGAAATAATTATATCCAACTTTCTTCAATACTAAGGATTCATCTTTTCAATGTGAATTTTGCCAACTCTCTAAATAAATACGAAATTCCTACTTACCTTAGGCTTATGAACGCACTAAACCTTTTTCTATCATACATAGTGATGTCTAGGGGCCATCGAGGATTAAAACCAAGAAAAATCTCAAATGGTTTTTAACTTTCATAGATGATCATACGAGATTGACTTGGGTATATCTCATAAGAGATAAAGAATAAGTTTCTCAATTTTTAATGACTTTTACTCCTTTACACTGAATCAATTTCATGTTAAAATTTAGATTTTTAAAAGTGAAAATGAGAAAGAATACCTAAGTCAATCTTTTGACCAATTTTTTATCACCTTTGGTACTATACACCAAACTTCATGTGTCAATACACCACAACAAACTGGCGCATCTGAGAGAAAAAATAGGTATTAACTTGAGGTTGCAAGGTCTATTATGCTCACTACAAATGTTTCAAACTACTTTTGGGGAGAGGCTATGCTTACTTTTGCTTATCTAATAAATCGAATGCCTTTAAAAACATTAGGTTTCCTTACACCTTTACAAAAATTACTTAAAACCTATCCCTCGATTCCCTTTCTTAATCAATTACCTCACAAAGTATTTGATTTTGTTGCTTTTGTTCAAAATTACCATGGTGGAAAACTTGAACCTCAAGCTCATAAATGTATCTTTTTAGGCTATTCTTCTACTAAAAAAGGTTACAAATGTTTTTCTCCTACCCTAAATCAATTCTTTGTGACAATGATGTAATTTTTTTTTAAAATCAACCCTATTATCCAAAACCACCCATTCAAGGGGAGAATTGTGGGAGTGAATGGTTGTTTTCAGTAAATGATAGCACACCAGACACATTACTTTCTCTTTCACCTTCTACACCTGACTTTGATCAAATCATACCCGATACTTTCATTTCAAAGGCCACTCAACCCTTTAAGCCCACTGTAACAGATGATCCCAACCCCCAACCAGATAAGAATTTCACTGAAAATGGTGAATGTGATACGGAGAAGGATACCAAAACTAGGGTAGACAAATCAGAAAACTATACTAGATTTTACACAAGAAGGAAGGGAACAAAACAAGGAAATGAGCAGCAAGCAGCAAGTGAAACTGAATAAGAGAAATCCATCATACTTTCCGAACAAGGTCATGAATCAGAACTTGCTACAAATTCTGATGAATTGGGTTGGCCTATAGCACTGAGGAAGGAAGTAAGATCATGAACAAGGTACTCAATTAGCAACTTTGCCTCTTATAGCAAGTTATCTCCATATTTTCAGACCTTTATTTCTCAGTTATCTACTAAAAAATTACCTCATAATTTTTGGGAGGCTGTTAAGGATCCCAAATGGAGGGAGGCAATAAATGATGAACTAGGTGCACTCAAGAATAATCAGACTTGGGTGGAAAGAAACTTACCATAAGGAGAAATTGTGGTGGGATGTAAATGGGTGTTTACCATCAAATATAATTCTAATGGAAGTATTAACAGGTATAAGGCAAGACTTGTGGCTAGGGGGTTTACACATACACATAGGATTGACTACCAGGAAATATTTGCACCGGTAGCTAAAATCAATACAATTAAGATTCCATTATCACTAGTTGCCAATCTAGGCTGACCCTTACATCAGCTTGATGTCAAAAATGCCTTCTTGAATGGTGATCTTAAAGAGGGTGTGTATATGGAGTTGCCATCGGGATTAGGAGATAACAATCACCCTTAGAGAGTATGCAAACTTAAAAAGTCTCTATATGACCTGAAGTCATCACCTAAAGAATGATTTGGAAGATTTGTAAAAGCAATGAAGAATCTTAATTGCTGTCAATGCTAGGCTGATCATACCCTATTTATTCGACGTTTGACTAGTGGTAGGATAACTATCTTTATTATCTATGTTGATGACATCGTCATTACAGGTGATGATTGGGAAGGCATACAGGAGCTGAAGAATTCTTTGGCTCAAGAATTCAAAATAAAAAATATGGGTAAGTTGAGATATTTCCTTAGAATGGAGGTGGACAGATCTAAGAAAGGTATCTTAGTGTCTGAAAGGAAGTATACTCTTGATCTTTTAGAGGAAACTGGAATGTTAGGAGCAAAGCTAGCAGAAACACCCGTGGAATCAACATATAAGTTAAATTTTAAAGAGGGTGATACATCAGTTGATATAGGTAGATATTAGAGACTGGTGGAAAAATTGATTTATTTATCTCATACTCGGCTAGATATCAGTTTTCCTATTAGTGTGGTTAGTCAATTTATGAGCAATCCCAAGAGGAACATATGGAGGCAGTGTTTAGAATCCTAAAGTACTTAAAAATGACATCTAGAAAGGGGTTGTTCATTAAGAAAGGGGGAGTAAGGCATTTATTATGAAATTGCATCTGCATCTGACCTAAAACTAGTACGGTATTTTAAATTTTAAATCTGGGATTTGAATCTGGGTCAAGATCTTGGTCGGTTTCAAATGTATTGAAAATTTAGGGGACTTTTTTGTAAAATTTTCAAAATCTTCCTTACTTGCCGATCTGATATTTTGAATTTTGATCTGGGATTTGAATCTTGGTCGAGACTTACCGGTTTAATTTGTATCAAAATTTAGGGACTTTTTGTAAAATTTTCAAAAAATTTCAAAATCTCCCTTGCTCCCTCCTGCCTCTCCTTCCCTCCTTTTTTTTCAAAGTTTCCAAATAGTAATAAATATTTTATCATTAATAATTATAAATTAAATAAAACTTAAAAATAAAATATTTTTTATTTTAATTACTAATTATTACTAATGAATTATTTTATTTAAATTTATTTAAATATTTTATATAATATTTATTAATAAAGTATTAATAAAAATATGTTATTTTAAAAAACATAATTTAAAATTATTATTTATAAACTAAAATTTATTTTATATATTTTAATTATTAAATCAAAATTTATTTGAAATTTATATATTTTAAATTTAATTATATTTATTAATAATTATTAAATTAAATTTATAAATTAAATTAAAATTGTGATTATGTCTAATTAAATATAAAATGAAATGGAATGTGAAAATAACAATTTTAAGAAAATAATTCAAAATTTTGATAAAATACAAAATTTGAATTATTTCATTATTTTACAATAAAGTATTATATTTAGATAATTATATATAGATATATTATATATATATATAATTATTATATATAAAATAATTAGAATATAATAAAGATATATATAAACTAAAATGGATAAGATATAAAAGATAAATTAAATAAACTACAACTATACAATATGACAATGAACTATTTTGTAATTTTAAAAAAATTTATGGACTATTTTATAAATTTAAAAATTTACCCGAAACGATGCCCGTTATTAATCGATACCAGTACAGTACCATACTATAACTCAATCTGGTACTAAATCCGGTACGGTATTGATAACATTAGAAGGAGCATTGAAGTTTTCATAGATGCTGACTGGGCTGGATTTGTAACTGATAGAAGGTTCACAACAAACTATTGTACCTTTGTGTGGAGCAACTTAGTTACTTAGATGAGCAAGAAGCAACCAGTGTTTGCAAGAAGCAATGTTGAAGCAAAGTGTAGAGCATTGACACTTGGAATATGTGAAGGAATATGGATCAAGTGGCTCCTAACAAAACTGCAAATCACAATAAAGTCTCAAATGAAAGTGTGGTGATAATATGGCCACAATAAGAATTGCAAAGAACCGTATACATCACGATATAACCAAGCATGTAGAGATAGATCGTCATTTCATCAAAGAAAAAGTGGAATCTGGATTAATTGATCTTGCATATGTGCCCACTAGCAGTCAAGTTGCAGATGTGTTTACCAAGGCATTTGCGAGAGTCAAATTTGAAAAATTTAGTTGCAAGTTGGAAATGATCAATATCTATTTACCAACTTGGGGGGGAGTGTCAGTGGGATATTATGACTAATATTGCTCTCAAGATACTATATAGTTGTAACTAGATTATATTGAGATGTAGATAGGCTGTATATAGTTAATATAGAATAAATTCAAAATCCCTTAATTTAAGGGATTAGATTATATAGATATAGATAACTTTCTAGATTTAAACTTCTACTTGCATAGACAGAGCTAGTTGCCACTGGCCCCCTAAAAATTTTAAAAAATTAAATATTTTTTATTTTTAATATATATATATATAATGGAGCATATATATATATGGGCCCTCCTATCTTAGGCTCCATCACTGTCTACTTGTAATAGCCTATATATGGCTGTATACTTTCTCTTCAAGAGATCATTCTCCACTTTGTTCAAGGATGTTCCTATTTTGGAACCTAAGCCACCTAGAAAACGATTACTAGAATGTCTCTGGAGATATTCCTAAACCCACCTATGAACTTAAAATTTCAAGTAGAGTTAAATATCCTATAAGTCATTTTTATATCAAATCATAACCTGTCAAATTCAAATAAGTTATTTATAAATCAATTATCCACTCAGCTATTCCCTGCAAAAGAATAAAATGTGGGTGCCTGTTGATTGTTTACCAAGAAGAAGGGCTAGTGGGATGTTAATGGATTTACAGCATAAAGTGTAAAGTAGATGACACATTTGAATGATTTAAAGCAAGATTGGTGGTAAAAAGGTACGTACACCCAAACCTATAAAATGGATTATTCATAGTCATTTTCCTTTATGGCTAAAATCAATCCAGTAGAGTATTGTTGCCCCTAGTTGCAAAGTTAGATTAACTATTATAACAATTTGATGTAAAAAAAATGCCTTTTTGTATGGTTAATTATCTAAAGATGTCCATACAACGCTTTCATTAAGATGTATGGTGACAATAAGGAAGAATGGAAATGTTTGAAGATTGGAAAAATTATTATATAGGTTGACATAATCTCAAGAGCACGAGTTGGAAGATTTACAAAGTTTATGACAACTTTTGGATACTACCAAAGGAATTTAGGCAACACTTTATTTTTAAATAGGAGGTAAGGTAAAATCACTATTATTATATATATATGTGTGTGTGAATGCAATGGTGGTTACATGGAATGATACTGAAATAAGAAAGGCATTGCCAAAGCATTTGTTTGAAGAGTTTGAATGAAAGATCTTAGTTGATTGAAATATTTCTTTGGGATCAAACTTTCTAGATTAAAGAAATGAATTTTTCTATCCTAGAGAATGCATTAGACTTATTATAAGAAACTAGTATGTTAGGGGTTAATACGCTAGTTGAGAAAATCAAGTATTTGTTGATAAAGGAAGATGTCAAAGACTTGTAAGGAAGTTGATGTACTTGGCTCATACGGGACTTGATCTTAGTTAAACATTGAGCATTTTTGACAAATTTATTAAGCATAGTCCTGGAGGACAACATATGATGCAATAATGCAAATTTTAAGGTACTTAAAATCTTCTGTTGAGAAAGAAATTTTGTTACTAAAAATATAAATTGGCAAAGCATATATATTTATATAAACACTGATTGGGATGGAGTAACAGAGGATATGCGATCAACTCCTGGTTACTTCTCATTTGTAGGTTGTAATCTAGTCATATAGAGAAGTAAGAAATAAACTATCATTGCTCACTTAAACATAGAAGCTAAATTCAAAGATATATGTGAAGCTTTGCAGTTGAGGTTACTTTTACAAGATTTGACAATCTATTGAGACAAAAAATTTAACTGTGTTGTCAGAACAAAGTGTGTGATATAGCTCATAATTCTATCCAGTATCATCGAACAATAAGATTAACGGATTCTTCATTAAAAAAGTTAAAAACAGAATTATAGAATTATCAAAGATCCATTCTAAGGATAGGCCCTCCCATGACATCTGGTAATCATATATGAAGAGGGAATTAGGTTGATTTAACAATTACACCCGAAAATAATAAAACGATACATAAAATAACAAAAAAATTATTCAACTTATTATTAGAATGAACAATATTTTACTATTTTAAAACAAGTGTTTTCAAAAGATCTTCAAAAGTTAGGCATGTGTCACATTTATACACAAATTTGAGGAAAATTATTACAAGATTTTCTCTATAATTATTGGGATTTTACAACTATAATATATTGTTTAGTTCCTCATTTAGGGCCAATTAAAATATATGACAGAAGTGCATTCTCTAATGAATTTCATGTCTAACAAATGTAGGCCAGGACGGATTTTTAAGTTGTAAGTAAAAGCTGACATCCCATGTGCAAAGGACGGATTGTCATTGAAGTAGACATGGCAATGGATCTTAAATTTTAGTCGTCCTGAACAAAAGCTGGTATCCCACGTGCAAAGGATGGATTGTCAATTGAATTACTGACTTTGAGACTCTAAATTTTTTAAGGTCAAGTTGTACGTGCGGAAATTTCGATGAGATTGCAAATGCCCCTTACCAATCACACACATACAACTCATCAACTAGCTTTTTTTGTTGTTTTAGATAAAAAGAAAATTTACATCCCTAGTAGCAAAGAATCAAGGCTGCAGCTATAGTGGGGGTGCATTTCTCTCCACTTTCTTTCAAGTGTTGTCTGATAGGCTTGCTTCTCAAAAGGTTATAGAATTCTTCAGGGGAAGCAAGTTTAATGGTAGGCTGCTGGAGAAGTTGAAGACAATGATGATTTTTGTTTAAGGAGTGCTTGAGGATGCAGAGGAGAAGCGTATTACCATGCCTGATGCGACGAAGTGGCTTGATGAGCCTAAACATGCTTTTTATAAAGCTGTTGACTTGTTGAATAATCTTGTTTAAGCAGCTTTGGGTTCGGAAATGGAAGCTGGATCCTAGACCACCATTTATACATTTCGAAAGTTCTCATCTTCTTATGATCCATCTGTAGAATTAAGGTTAGTGGAGTTAATTGAAAAGCTTGATTTTTTTTTTGAAGAATTAAGGTTAGTGGAGTTAATGGAAAAGCTTGAATTTTTTCTTTTTGAAGTTAAAAAAAAAAGGAGTTCCACTTCATCTAAGAGAGGGTATGGGAGAAAAGCAAGCATCCTAGAAGGTACCATCACTTGATCTAAAAGAGTGTATTGGAGAAAAGCAAGCATCCCGGAAGGTACCATCTACTTCTGTTATGGTTGAATCTGGTGTTTATGGCAGGGACGAAGATAAAGACGTCATAGTTCAGTTGGTGCTATCATATGATCTGGGTCTTAGTCCCATAGTGGGGATGGGTGGAGTTGGTAATAACTATGGCCCAATTTCTATACAATGATAAGAGAGTAAATAAGAGGTTTAAGTTTTTAAAGCATGCATTTAGTGGCAAAAACTCTAGTGCATATTGGGAAGAAATTAGCAAGGGAATAGCAAGAAAGTACAACAGCTTGCCATTGGCAGCAAAGTCATTAAGAGGTTTCTTGAGCTGTAAAGAATGGGAGAAATTTTTGAAGAACGATATTTGGAATTTATAAAAGACAACAATCTTCCAACTTTAAGATTGAGCTACCATTTCTTCCGTCAATTTGATGAACCGGTCTATATTATGAACGATCTTATCAATGGCATGGCTAAATTAGTGGCTGGAGAATTTTACTTGATATTGGATGATAATTATAATGTTGATTCATGCAAGGTAACAATAGTGAGGTTGTCGTCCAATTAGTTTGAACACATCACCATTACTGAACCCTTTCTTGCCTACTGACTTCTCAAACGGGTCGAGGCTCCATGAGATTGATGCCAAAGTGGTTTATAATTTACTTCCAACACTTAACCGGCTACTAGTGCTGTCCGTATTTCAGAATTGTAGAGCATCAAGGTTATATGATTCAATTAATAAGGTAAAGTATCTCCGATACTTCAATCTCTATCATACATTAATCCAAATATTACCTGAATCTTTGTGTAGTTTGTATCATTTGAAAATTTTACTATTGATGGGATGCTGTATACTAGTCGAGTTACTGTTAAAATTGAGAAATTTGACAAAATTGTCTTCTTGATATTGCAGCGACGCGATTGCAAAAGATGCCCCCAGAACTGGGTAAGTTTAAATGATTTCTTGACTGGAAAAGAAAGCAGGTTTAGTGTTCAAGAATTGGGGAATCTTGAGCATAATTCTTGTTATTAAGAATCTTCAAGATATTATGCACATAGAAGAATTTAAGGGCCAACATCAAAGGTAAAATACATCTAGGCAGCAATTGGAACCTCATGAAAATGAGGAAACTCTTACAATTAGTAGGTATTTGATCACAAGATTTCCAGATCGGATTCCTTTCTTAGGAGTAGTATCCTTGAAGCTTGAGAATTGTAGAAACTGTTGCGAACTGCCACCGGTTGAGCAGGTAATGTCCCTGGAAAACCTTAAAGGGTTTTGAAGAATTGTATTGTAGGTCCTGAGTTCTATGGTAGATCCACATCAATGAGGAACTCATTTCAATGCCTCCAAATTTTCAGGTTTGAAAATATGCCCCAATGGCAATGGGTTGTGTGTGGAAATCAAGAGAAAGCTGTCCATCTTGTTCAAAAGCTCTACTTGATCGAGTTTCCTGTGTTCAAACATGTTCTACCTCAACACCTTCCTTCATTGACTACCTTCCATATCATTGGATGTGAGAAACTTGTGGCTTCACCCCTGAGAGTTCCAGGTATCCCCAGAATGGACTTATATGAGGATTCGCATGAACTGACTTTATGCCTTGGCAATTTGCTTTCAACTTATGGATCCCAAAGTCCTCTGCTCAAGAGAACAGAGCAACTGGGAGTTTACGAAAGGCTAATAGTTGATTGCTCTGATATCTTCAAACGTTTCCCCTTAGTTCTTCTCCAACTTAACGCATCTACAAATTTCTGTTTGTCTGGACTTTTGTGTCCCCTTCTGCACTAAAGCAAATAGCGGAAAGAAAACGTCTCCCATCTCCTTGCGAATCAAATGTTGTCTGAATTGAGTATCATTTCCCAAAGCAGGACTAAAAGCTAATTTACAAATACTTCAGTTAAGAACATTGCTCAAATTTGGAATCACTTGGCCTTGAAGGAGGCTTGCCTTCAAACTTACAATCACTAAACTCATTAATGGAAGCAAGCAGTGGAATTTGCTATGTAATGTGGAATGCTTCCCTGAAGAGTCACTACTCCTATCCACACTTACATCTCTTGGGGTCTGAGATTTTCCAAATCTGAAATCTCCAGAGTGCAAGGGTAATCAACATCTCACTTACTCTTCAAATTTTGTTTATTGGCAGAGGTCCAGAGCTCCAGTCCTTGCCAGAAGAGGGGCTGCCCGCCTCCCTTTATTTTCTATCTATCTTGGATAGTCCTTTCCAGGAGAAAAGGTGCGTCCTTATAGAGAATAATTCCACAGGTTCTGCTTTAAATTCTCTTGCAATTTTTCCATTCTGTCTGATTCATTTGGATTGTGAATTCTTGGTACTGCTAAAATTCTCTAGCATCTTGGATTGTGAATTCTTGGTAGAACTAAAGTTTTTTTTGTAGCAGTGAGTGAAGGAATAATATAAATTTCTTTTATTTGCCAAAGAGTTTTAAAGTAATTTGGGATACCTTGAAGCCTTGCATTTTCATAGACTGACATAACACGATCATGTGTAGGATGTATAATTGCTTGCAGAATAACAAGGATAAAGCAATGCACATTGTTGACTCTAACCAAGCTAACATGGGGTCCTGAATCTAGTATAGATGTTAAAACTTGCTGTCGGGTTCAACTCTGGTCGCCACTCTCATCCCTCTAAAGATGACCAAATGCTCCAATGCACAAAAATGAGAGTGGTAATGCAAATCAAACTAAATGGAGCAACAATCATTTAGTTTACAGTTGTTTTAATACAAATAATTTCTTGTATTTTATAAATTTTGAACAGCATGTCATATAACAGGTTGGAATGGAATAAAATTAAAAATATTGATCCTATTATGTTGATTCTAGTATGTTTTCTCGTATACCAACTTAGTCCAGTGCATAAGCAAATAAGCAATCTCATCTTGTTTTTATACTATATGTTGATTCTCTTCTGCAGGGGCTGCAAGAGGAGTTCTTAAATGTTCATAATCTTAGCTGTTGCAGTAGGCTTCAATTTATTGGCTCTGCCAGACTCTCCTACAATTATTTATACCTAGCTTTTGTACTATGTGATGATAATTGGAGATATATTAGAAAAATGACTGTAAAGGAGCTCCTAGGTCAGAGAGGGTACATTCACCTCATCTCATGGGGGAAGAAGTTAAGTATGTGATTGGTTTAATCTATCAGTTATCATGTGTCAGGGTTGCTGTTAATCTCACTGAAAAGCTCTGCCCCCACGTAAAATTTAGAATGTGTTTCAAATTCAAAGTATTGGGGTTCCAACTTTGATGGCAATAGATTTCTTCAAGCGGTTCAAGAAGCCAATAGATTTATTGGACTGCCTTCCTCTTGCTGATACTTCTCAAATGTATTACGTCATTGATTGAACTGCTTATTCGTGAATCGTGAGTTGGATATTTTATTAGAACAAGCTGTTGATGTCAATCCTAAAAGGAACAGAGAGTTGGAAGGACAAAAAGTGCATGATGACATGGTTTATGTATTGCTAAAAATAGAGAAGGAACAAGATAGACCGGAAGCTAGGATTTAGAAGCATAGCATCAAAGCAGTCATACTAATTTGATCTATGATTAACACCCCTTAATTTAGCAAAATAATCATCCGTTCATGATCTGGTTCTTGTTTCATTGGCTAGATTTTCAAGATTCTGATGTCTGCAAGTAAACGTTACATGCAGTGAAACAAGTTCCTGTCCTGTTGTAATAATGCCCAAAACCTTTTTGTTTCGATCATGCTTGCTATATTTTATGAACCTAAAGAGTTTGTATTTGAGGATTTCTTTTTTTTTGTGGCTGGAATAGACACCAAGTGAAATTGCTCTGCATTGAGCAGTGGAAGAGTTTCCAAATAACGTGCGAGTTATGAAGAAAGCACAAGATAAAATTAGAAACTTGGTTGCAAACGAAGGAAGACGCACTTAAGGCGATGTTAATCAGCTTGAATACCTCAAACTGGTAGAAAAAGAAACAAGGAGGTTGCACGCTCTGGGACCAGCGCTACTATTTCCTAGATAAACTATGTCTTAATGCAAAATAAATTGTGACGATTACTTCTCCTAAGACAATGATCTCTGCCAATGTTTCGGCCGGACACGATCCATTGTACTGGAATAGCAACAGAGTTCAAGATCTCTGAAAGATTTGTCAATTGCTTTGTAAAATGTGAGGGACAAAGCTTTGAGGTTTTCGGTTTGGATCTGGCTGAAGAATTTGTCCCGGAAGGCTTCTGGGAATAACAATAGTACAGTTGCAGTTAGAAATCTATTTTACAGGCTTTGCCTTTGTGATGGAGGAGGAAGAAATGGACGTAGAGGAGAAAGCTGGTACTAGTATCCTGCTCTACAGAAGACAACCTTTCTATGTGTCAGCTACCCTTGAGTGTGCATCAGAACATATCATGAACTAAACAACACTTTTTGCGCATGCATATCACTATTAGTCTATTATCCAGTGTTAAGGAAAAAAACAAAAAGACAAGCGCTGAGTGAGAATTCTCTTGATATTTCTTACAACTTTTATAGCTATCATCCCTCTTCCATTCCAAAAAATGTTCGAAGAAGCATGTAGAAGTAGACAGATTTGAAGCAGGCCATGTCTGCAATTTGTTTCAAGTCAGTTCTAGTCAACAGTCGAATTGGAGCTCTCTAATTTAATTATGAATCTCCATTCCTGAAGAGCAGTAAGCATTGTCATTATACAGAAAGGTACTATAAAGTACATATCCAACAATTATCAAGATTATGCATACAACAATTTGTAACTCAGGGTTATGATCATGATGGTTATCAGGAAATTTATACATCTTATAAACAATAAAACAGGCGAGTAACTACGAGAAAGTGAAGAATGTTGAAGAGATGATAAAATTAGCGAAAAGTAGAAGAAACAAAGAGAAAAAGACCAGCACGTTTAACTGATGATAACAGTAGCTGCCACAAATAAGACAAAAGAAAGTCGAGCATGTTTAAGACATGATAAATATTGGTGGAGTATAGTACAGTTGATACTACTGATTGGACATCAATTATGATAAAATTAGTATCAGAGTGTCGGATATGACATGCACAAGAAGTAATTAAATACCAAGATCGTTGAAATGGAGAAGCTTTGATATCTCTTAACAGGCCCCTATAAAACATTCACTTTGTTTAAAATGGATAAATTTTAATAGCTCTTTCTGTAATTAATAATATGTTATTTACACTCAAATTTCTATTTTCAAGATTGATTCTGAGATTCATAGCTTTGTCACTGTGGAGGAAAAAAGATGTTAAATAAACAAATAATTGAAACAGAAAACAATAAAAAAAAGGAGGAAAAGGACCCTCAACTTGGCAAATCTGGGGAAATCAAGAAAATCTAAGGAAAACGATACACAAGGAAATAAAATATTGGACTAACAGTGCATTGAGTCGGACAAAATCATGAAAATACTGACTAGTGTGGAAGAGTCATTTTCTCAGTACCACGCTTTTTCTTTTTATGGATCAAAATCTTGTTGATGTTGTAATACCTGTAGTACCACATACTAATCTCTGCTATCATACATGACGAGAAACTATCCTTCCTGAAACCTCAAGCTGTTCGATCAGGACAAAAAATGATAATACATTCTAGCTGTAAACAGCAAGTATCTGGCTAGTTTAAAAGGTGATCAAGAACATTTCCAAGGAAGCTATATGTAAAAAAAAAAAACTGATGACTCTCCCCACTCTACCGATGTATCTTCTACTGCTACTGTTACTTTTGCCTCTGGTTGTTTTCTTTAAGAAGAGGATGGAAATCCAGAACCAAGATCCTCCAGGCCCTCTTAAGCTTCCAATTTTAGGAAACTTGCACCAGCTTGTTCCTTCACCTATGCAATCTCTGGTGCAACTCTCCAAGAAATATGGCCCCGTAATGCTACTTCACATTGGTCGCTTACCTTTTGTTGTGATCTCTTCTGCTGAAGCAGCAAGAGAGGTTTTAAAAGTTCATGATCATATCTGTTGCAGTAGGCCTCGAATGGTTGGCACTGGTAGAATCTCATACAACTTTTTGGATGTGGCTTTTGCTCCATATACTGGTAATTGGAGAAACATGAGAAAGATAATGATCATGGAACTTTTGAACTTGAAGAGGGTGCAGTCATTTCGTTTCATTAGGGAAGAAGAAGTCGGCCTCCTGATGAGTTCGCTCTCTCAGTCATCATCCAACGGAGCTACTGTCAATCTGACTGATAAGCTCTATGTTCTCGCTGCAAACATAACTTTCAGAATGACCTTCGGACTCAGTTTTGAGGGAACCCACTTTGATCGCAATAGATTTCAGGAAGTGGTTCATGAAGCGGAGGCTATAATGGGCAGTCCATCAGCGGTTGAATACTTGCCATGCTTCAGTAGGATCATGGACTGGCTTACTGGTTACCGTACAAGGATGGAAAGAGCCTTCCATGAGTTGGACGCTGTTCTACAGGAGGTAATTGATGACCATCTTAAACCTGGATTGATAAAAGACCGCGAAGACATGGTTGACGTGCTGCTGAAAATAGAGAAAGAACAATATGGACAGGGAACTCCATTTACAAATGATAACGTTAAAGCAGTTCTCGTGGTAAGATGATGATTTCCTTCTATGTATGTCACTTGATTCAACAAATTTATTTTCATTATATATATATATATCCTATATCCTAGAAGCTTGCTTTTCTCAGTATTTGTGTCCGGGTACTTTAGCAAGAACTTGTCTGAGGGTGGTCTTAATAGTTATACTTTACTTGCCATCGGACAGCTACTTTTTTTCTAATACCTCGCAAAATCGATATCAGAGCGATGCAATTCCTAACTTTGAACAAATGTCTGTTAAAGTTTGTTTCCTGTTGTAAATGCTCCAAGGCAAGTTCCTCTGTATCTCTGTAATCAGCTTGATATATTTCTTGGGATTCAAGACTTCATTTCCTGGAAGTTAATGATTACCATGCCAGTGAACAAAGTTCCTATGCTCTCATATTAAATGATCAAACCTTGTCATTTGGTTCGTGTTCGCTATTATGTTTGTTGTGAAACTACATGTCTACTTACAAATGCTTGTCGGTCAGGATTTATTTTTGGCAGGGATAGGTTCAACTGCGGTTGCCATGAATTGGGTGATGGCTGAGCTTATAAAGAACCCTCGAGTGATGAAGAAAGCACAAGATGAAGTCAGAAACAGGGTTGGAAGCAAAGGAAGGGTATCTGAAAACGACGCTGATCAGCTTGAATACCTCAAACTGGTGATAAAAGAAACCTTAAGATTGCACCCTCCTGGTCCGCTGCTAATTCCAAGAGAAACCATGTCTTCTTGCAAGATAAATGGTCATGAGATTAATCCCAAGACAATAATTGCTGTCAATGCCTTGGCAATCGGGCGTGATCCGAAGTCCTGGAAAGACCCCGAAGTGTTCTTCCCCGAAAGATTTGCGGATAGCTCTGTGGACTATAATGGTCATAATTTTGAGTTCTTGCCATTTGGAGCTGGTCGAAGGATTTGTCCTGGGCTGAATATGGCATTGATAATCTTACAGACAGCAATTGCAAATCTGTTGTACTGTTTTGATTGGAAATTACCTGTTGGTATGAAGGAGGAAGATATTGACATGGAGGGAAAAACCGGTTCTAGTCTACTTGTCTCCAAAAAGCAGCCCCTCTCTCTTTTGCCTGTCAGCTACCTTTGAGCGTCAGTAAGAACATAACATGAAATAAACGGCATGTCTGTCTTAAGCATGTGTGTACTTGTGTTTCAAATAAAGAAAAACATCGAACGGCATATATGACGAACCATCTTCTTGTCTCCCTTGTCTATCCATCTCAACATGACTAGCATGTTGAAGAGGTTTAGAAACAGGCAATTTAAACAGCAAAACAACTGAAACATTAAATTATAGAGTTAAATCCGGAGGACTGCTGTAATTATCAAAGTGACCCCTCATTTTTAAAACTATCAAAAATTCCCTCGTGATTTTGATACTCTAATGTCTGTTCTTCCTACCGTCAAAAAGTCATTAAAAATCTTAATTTCCCATGCAAAAAAACGTCACTTGTAAACGTAGCTGTACAAGTGTTAAGAGTGTGGCATGTAGCCAACGATGTTGTTCATGCGACGTTGTTTACAAAATCCCACACAACACCGTATGAAGCAAAAGAAGCAGCAGGGACTGTATTTCTCCCGAATGGAAGCAGTAAGGAAAACATCGGGATCGGGAAGCTAGGGTTCGCCAATTGTTAAGCCAGAGTTCAATTATGAAGATACAAAAGGAAAAAATCTTAAATTACGACTGGTGAAAACCTTTGTTGTCAATTCAAGCAACATAGAGGACAAAAAAGTGCATAGATATACCGATCTGCATGCTTCCCTTCTTGAATTACTGTTAAGTTGAGAACAATTGACGTAAGTGTATCGTGGCTTTTTTTTTTTTTTTGTTATTTACGAGGTGTCCTAGGCGGATTTCAATTATGAGAAGACACCTTTAAGCCATCTACATTCAGACTAATCCTCGCTCGAGCTGGATAGGTCCTTTGCAGAAGGTAAAACTCTGACCTCAAATTTTAAATGGCTGCATATATGAGGGAGGTTCGAACCCGCGACGTCACTTAAGCCAGGAGGGTATTTATTGATTGGCTATGTTGCAAAATTTTGGGGTTTAGATATTTAATTTAGAATATAATAATAATAGTAAAAAACAACAAAGGTAGTGATTTTCTTTCTTTTAACACTACCAGAATGATTGTTTCTCATGGTGCCAGAACACCGTATTATCTTGTTAATAGAAAGCTTTGGTTCATTTTCCATTCGACAAAATAGACATATTAAAAGCATTCTGCAGTGTGAGTTTTTTTTTAGAGTTAAAAAAGTCATTGAGGAGAAAAAGAAGTTTACCTAGTGTATAGCTGCTGTCCCGTTAGTGAAGACAGATGACAAAACAAAAAAATTTTGTCCCTTCCTTATGTTTGGTTGTAGTCCCAAGACTTTTGTCTTCTATCCCCGGATGACAGAAACAAAAACTTTTGTTATTCCAAAAATTGAAGGACAAAAACTTCTGTCCTTGTTTTCGAAAACAAAACAAAGCTTTTGTCCAAAATTAACCCACTCCTCTTTCGGTTGTCGTCTGGGTTCTCCAAAGCACGCCTCCCTTCTCCCTCAACAAAATCACACCTCTCTCTCGACAGTCAAGTACACTGCCCTTCTTCCCCATCATGTTCGTCTCGGCAGTCAAGTAAGTGTTTTATTTATGCTCGAAAAATGTCGGTGCTTCCTTGCTTGACTTTTCTCTGGTTGCGCAAATTTGTTGTACATTGTCTGCTTCTTCTCATTTTCTTATATGTGGTCGGAAATGGAGGATGTTTGTGAGAAATGGAGAACTTCGATCTGTTGGGTCTTGGTATATGTGGTCTTGCAATAGCCGTCTCTCCTTGTCTGTTTCAAAGTCTCCATGTTTCTTGAAACGTCTTAATCAAATGGGTTTCCTGATTGTGGGATCTATGCTTTTGTATTGTAAGCGTCGAATAGTTTCCGATTCGAGGATGTTGGTATTGAATCGAACCTTGTTTCTTATTCTACCCTCTGGATTTAACTAAACTATTGTTGTCTCTTTCTGAAGGTTTCGTTAAAATTGGGCATTGTAAGAGAATGCATTTTGTATTATGCAGTTGTCTTCATTTTGGCATCTTGAGTATAAAAAATGGAATGTGTAAATTTGTTTAGTTATAAACATAATATTATTACTTGGCCTGGTGGTTATATTTTCTTGTTTATGTTGGAGAAATTTATTGGAAGGACAAATATCAGACTGCCGTTGTATTTGTCCTGTTTGATTTCTTCGTTTTTTGGCCTTTCCTTATTATCAGAAAAATGAGATTCTACACTTTTAGTTTTTTGCCATTTGCAGTTTAAGAACAACTTAGCAGAATCCCTTTTCTTTAGGTGGATGGTCCATACATATTGGTATGGTTACTTTAGCATCTTTTGCAAGCTTTTGACTCAGGAAAGGTTGGATTTCAATTAGGCCATGTGAATAATTGGAATTAATTGTTTACAATTGCACTGGGTCAGCGACGCTTGGAACTACACCAAGTTTCATTATGACCTTTTTGATCCAAACCACTTCTTTTGTGGCTTCTAAAGCTGCAATGTACTCAGCTTCTATCATCCAATCTATAGTCGTCTCTTGTTAGGAACTTCTCCAACTAACTGCACCACCATTCAGTGTGAATACATATCAGGACTTGGATTTAAAGTCATCCCTATAGGATTGGAAACTAGCATCAGTATATCCGCTTACCACAAGATCACCTTCTTCATATACTAAGAATACATCCTTAGTTCTTCTCAAGTACTTAAGGATATTCTTAACAGTCATCCAATGACCCTCACTAAGGTCCGACTAGTATCTACTCGTAACACTTAGAGTATATGATACATCGAGTCTAGTTCATAACATAGCGTACATGATTGATCCCATAGTCAAAGCAAAAGAAACCAAACTCATGCAAGTCCTCTCATTTTGTGTCTTTGGACATATAGATTTAGAGATTGTAATTCCATGTACCATGGGAAGATAACCTCTTTTGGAATGCTCCATGCTAAACCTTTTTAACATCTTATCTATGTATGTAAATCTAAAAAGACCAAGCAACCTCTTAGATCTATCTCTATAGATCCTTATCCCCAAAATGTAAGTTTCTTCTCCAAGGTCTTTCATAGAGAAGTTCTTAGTTAACCAAATTTCGACTGATTGCAAACCAAAGACATCTTTTCCTATTAGCAATATGTCATCTACATACAGTACAAGGAACATGATTGCACTCCCACTAATCTTCTTATAAACACACAACTCAGCCAAATTTTATGAGAAACTAAACTCTTTGATTGTCTCATCAAATTGGATATTCTAACTCTTGGATGCTTACTTCAATCTATAAACGAATTTGTGAGGCTTATATACCTTTTCTCTATTCATGGATATGAAACCATCAGGTTGTGTCATATACACATCCTCGGTTAGGTTTCCATGAAGGCAAGTCATCTTCACATCTATTTGTCATATCTTATAATCATAATGAGCGGTAATGGCTAGGAGTATCCTAATAAATTTAAGCATAGCTATTGAGCTAAACATTTCATCATAGTCAATACCTTGCCTTTGACGATAACCTTTATCTACAAATCTAGCTTTATGGGTAACTACATTACCCTCCATGTCAGTTTTCTTTTTGAAAACCCATTTGTAAGTCCATACTTGGTTTTCATACATGGAATACATTTTGGATTTCATAACTTGAAGCAATTTATCAAATTTTAAACTCTTCATAACCTCTTCATAGGTAGTAGGCTCATCATCTTCTATGAGCAATATATCGTTAAGTTCACTTATGAGAAATCCGTATCTCTCGGGAACATGACGTATCCTACTTAACCTACGAACTTCTTGTGTGTTAAAAGGTTGAACTATTGTTTCATCTTCATGAACAATAATCTCGGGTCCAGGCAGTTGATTTGCATTTGTTTGAGCATTTTGAACTTCTACAAGTTTAATTTTGCTCCTACTGTTTTCTCTTAGAAGAAACTCTTTCTCTAAAAAGACAGCATATTTTGAAACAAACACCTTTTGTTCCAAAACATGGTAGAACTAATATCCTATAGTTTCTTTAGGATATCCTACAAACAGACATTTGTCATATTTAACTTTAAGCTTATATGACTGAATCTACTTCACATAAGCAGGATAACTCCAAATTTTCATATGAGAAAGATAGGTTTCATGTTAGTCCATATCTTATATGGAGTAACATCAACTGATTTAGATGGGACTCCGTTTAATACATAAATAGAAGTTTTGAATGCATACCCCCAAAAGAATTTTGGTAAATTCTCTAAACCCATCATAGATCTCACCATGTCTAACAAAGTTTGATTTTTCCTCTCAGCCACACCATTGTGTTGTGGCACGTAAGGTGGAGTCCACTGGGACAATATTTCATGATTCCTGAGATAATCCAAAAATTCTTGGCTTAAGTATTCACCACCTCAATCCTATCAAAGTGATTTAATACTTCTCCTAAATTGTTTCTTAACTTCATTTCTGAATTCTTTAAACCTTTCAAAGGCTTCAGACTTGTATCTCTTAAGATACACATACCCATATCGAGAATGATCATTGATAAAGGTAATGAAGTATAGGAAACCACCATTGGCATGTATCGATATCGAACCACATACATCAATATGTATTAGGTTTAAAAGTCATCAGATTCCTTCTTCTACTTCAAGGACTCCAAATAGGCCTTACAATTTCTCTTCCAGTAGCCATCCTTGCCATAGTGGAAGCAAGTTCCCTTTGAGGTAGTCTTCTTTGCTTTCTTGACACCTCCCTTAGGCCCTGTGGACTTCTTTTTCTTTTGGCTCTTTTTCTTTGAACCAGAAGAGTCCACCAACATCACAACCTTATCCTTACGGACATATGGCTCAACTACCTTAAGCATGTTGACCAGCTCAGAAATTGCACCGGATATATTGTTCATCCAATAGTTAAGCACAAATTATGAGTAACTATTAGTTAAACCCAGTCTTGTGAGATCCGTTCCGTTCCGACCGGGATCTGGAACGGAACAGACAACCATCAGTATCAACAAAAATATTGGTCGGTACCGGTGATTTTTGATCGGTATCGACAGTATCGAAATATACCGGTCGGTACCGTAAAGTTAAAAAAGCCTAGGGACTAAATTGCAAATTTTAAAAGTTTAAACCTAAAAATTTTTAACCCCCCACCCCCCAACAGTCACTCGGTCTCTCACTTTCTCTTCTCTCCTCCCACGCAGCCGATCTCCTCTCCCTTTCATCTCTGTGTCGCGCCGCTCCTCGTCGCCGCCGCCGGTAGTCTTTGCTCTTCCCATCGTCGCCGTTGGTTACCTCCTCCTCGACGCTCGCTTCCTTCTTCGATTCTCGTCGCTTCGCATCGTCATTCCTCCACGCAGATCCAACGCCGCCACCACCTTCTTCGGTCCTTGCCGCTGCACCACAGCACCGCCACACCGAAGGGAAGCCACCGGAGACACAACCGAAGCCACTGGAGACGGGTCGACACCCTGACCCATGACACAACCCGAAGACCTGCTAAGAGACCCGAAGTCAGTTTTATAAATTTTTTTCTAATTTCTAAAATTTCATGCCATTTGCTTGTTTTTTGTTGTGTTGGATTGGATACTTGGAATCTTGGATAGTTGGATTGGAATGTTGGATTGTGAAAATGTGAATTTCTAGTGGATTTGGTATTTTGGTTGGATCAGTGTTGGAGTTGGACAGTTGAAGACTTGGATTATTGGATAGTTGGATGTAGGGGTGAGCATTATTCGGGTCGGCCCGATTACCTGGCCCGGCTCGAATTATTTCGGGTAATAAATTGGTAAAGTTCAGGTAATTCGGGTCGGCTTGGGTATTACCCGAATTTTTTTCAGGTCGGGCCGGGTAATTTCGAAAAAAATTCGGGTAACCCGAATTACTCGAATAAACCTAACCCAAATTAGGTTTTTACCTTTCTGATTTCTGAAACGCAGGCGTAGCCACTAAACACAAACATTGTTCAGTGTTCACGGACCACGGTCGTCCGCACTCTGCATCCGCAGAAGAGAAGGCTCATCATCACTTCATGATCCGCACCTTTTAGCCCTCCTCCATGACCGCGCCTCCCTTGCGCTCACGCCTCACGGTCGTCGGTCACGTCACGGTAAGGAGTCCTTTTCTCTTCTAACTTCTTTTTCTTCTCTTCTCTGTTCATCGTTCTATGCGATTTCTAGGGTTCATCGTTCTCTGTTCTTCTCACTTCTTAGTTCTCTATTGAATCGTTGATTACTTGCTCACGGTAAAAGCAAAACATCATACACCGATACACGTTTGAGAGTGCTCATGCTCACTGCTCACGGTAAGTTTCTTGGATTTGAGAATCAATATACTGCACCTAGAGACGGTTTAGATTGCTTGTTGATTACTTGGATTTGAACTTCAATGTTCAGTCTCTCTCCCTGATTGCGCATCAGTAACGTCTTTCCCCTTGTTTTTCTGTTTCTGTCATCGTTTGTAAGACCCCATCTCCCTTTCTAGCTACATATTTTCTTGATGTGGATGAATAGATCATGTATTGGGGACACTCACTGAGTTGAAGGAGACTTTTCTTAGTATCTTCTCTATCCACAATGAGACATTAAATGTTTGGACGTAAGTTTCCTCTCTTATGCAACACTACTATGATCAGCAAGTAGGATAGCATTTGTTTCTGTTGTTGGAACTTTTGACTTGGATTTTGAAGTGTGCTTGTGTTATGAAATGCTAATTTTTATGGATTTATAAGCGTCCCATTTTGTGAGGTTTATAGAAGATCGACCTCATAATTGTTTTGATATCTCATCCATGTACTCTCAATTGTCTTTAAAATTCCTTTTTATCTTTTGGGCTAGATTCATGTGTCAGTGTAACTTAAACATTTTGGATTACAAGTTGAATTGGACCTAGAGATTCGTATTTAAAGGTTCATAGTGGTTCTGAAATACTGATTATGAGGTAATGACTTTTATGAAAGAGGATGTGTGGCTGGACTTTTTTTTACCTTTCTAATTCTTCTACATGGTTGAAACTTTTTGTATGAGGAATTTTCTCTAATTTAAAGGTCTGAATGAGAGTGATGAGGCTATCATAAAGGTATAAATTTAACTATGGTGGAAATTTTTTATCAAGGAGCAAAAGAGCTCAGAAGTAATGCAGGTAGAGGTGATGAGAATGGAGTGAATGCTCATTTACTGTCAGTGTAGGGAAATTGAAATGCATAGCACTAATTACGTTCCAAGAAGACAGAAAAAATCGAGTAGTTTTCCTATCATGGAGCTAGAGGTGGATCTGATTATATAATAATATTATATGAAGATATTGCCTGAATATTGTCATAGAAAGGAAACCGATCTTTTTCCTTCCATTGGTACTTTTATGTTCTCAGTTGTTAGTTAATTATAAATTCACTTCTAATGTGCTTTGAAGATTCATATTTGAAGTGAGTTAATTATAAATTGACTTCTGATTGTCTTATGGAAAGAACAGAACTCGGGTAATTAAAATTTCAGGTTCGGGCCGGGTAACTTCGATTTTGTGTTCGGGCCGAAAAGTTCGGGTAATTAAAATTTCGGGTTCGGGCCGGGTAACTTCGATTTTGTGTTCGGGCCGAAAAGTTCGGGTAATTAAAATTTCGGGTTCGGGTCGGGTAACTTCGATTTTATGTTCGGACTGAAAAGTTCGGGTCATTAAAATTTCGAGTTCGGGCCGGGTAATATGAAATTTTTTTTAGGTAATTCGGGTTTTACCCGAACAGTGCAAATTTGGCCCGATTAGCCCGAATGCTCACCCCTAGTTGGATGGTTTTTTTTGTGATGTTGGCTTGTTGCGTGACTGATATGGGTTTTGGAATTTTCATGGATTATGCAAAGATTGTAAAATGGAATTGGAAATTAGAATTGGAAATTTGGAATTGAAAATGGGGTTAGTAACTTAGTATGCAATTAATTATGTATTATGCAAAGATTGTTAAATTTTAAAATTGAAAGTTGATAATTAACATTTAAACCTAAATGTAAAATAATAATCAAATATAAAATTGATAATTCAATGTGAAATTGTAAAATTGATAATAAAATTTTTAAAATTGTAAAACTTGTTTGAACTTAAAGAAGTGATGTATTGAATGTACATTGTCAATCTGTGAATATGTTGTAGACTTGTAGTTGTAAATTTTAATTATTTATACTTACATTTATTAATGTCAATTAAAATTGTAAAAGCAACATATATATTTAAGAATAACATATGAAATGGTGTATATAATATTGTGGTTTGTTAAAAATGTAAAGGTCAAGCTCAAAGGTTTAAACAAGGGGAAAATTTTCAAAAAATTTATATCATTCAACTTGATTTCATGTTATGAATAAATCTTTGAACTTGATGATTGTCCTATGAATATAAGTGTATGAACAATTGTATAAGATATGTCATGTATTATTTGCCAATTATGTAAATCATATTATACCCTTCAACTTGATCATTATTTTCAAACTTTGAATTGAAATTGTTAGAAATGGAATTGGAAATTGTTGGAAATTCAATTGAAATTATTAATGGAAATAGAAATGGAGTTATGATTGTTTTGAGATTGTTGGAATTGGGAATTGTTGTAAATGTAAGGAAATCAAAATAAAATTATGAAAGTTTTGTGATTGTTAGAAACTTAGAATTGGAAATTGTTGTAAATAGAAATGGAATTATGATTGTTTTGTGATTGTTATGATTGGAAATTGTTGGAAATGGATTGGAAATGGAATGGAATTATGAATGTTTTGTAATTGTTAGGATTGGAAATTGTTATAAATGGAATGAATGGAAATGGAATTATGAATGTTTTGTAATTGTTAGGATTGGAAATTGTTATGAATAGAATAAATGGAAATGGAATTATGATTATTTTGTAATTGTTAGGATTGGAAATTGTTGGAAATGGAAGGAAGTAAAATGGAATTATGATTGTTTTGTAATTGTTAGGATTGGAAATTATTGTGAATGAAATGGAATGAAAATGGAATTATGAATGTTTTGTAATTGTTAGGATTGGAAATTGTTGTAAATTGAATGAATGGAAATGGAATTATGATTGTTTTGTAATTGTTAGGATTGGAAATTAATGGAAATGGATTGGAAATGGAATGGAATTATGAATGTTTTGTAATTGTTAGGATTGGAAATTGTTGTAAATGGAATGAATGGAAATGGAATTATGATTGTTTTGTAATTGTTAAGATTGGAAATTGTTGTAAATGGAATGAATGGAAATGGAATTATGATTGTTTTGTAATTGTTAGGATTTGAAATTGTTGTAAATGGAATGGAATGGAAATAAAATTATGATTGTTTTGTAATTGTTAGGATTGGAAATTGTTGTAAATGGAATGAATGGAAATGGAATTATGATTGTTTTGTAATTGTTAGGATTGGAAATTGTTGTAAATGGAATGAATGGAAATGGAGTTATGATTGTTTTGTAATTGTTATGATTGGAAATTGTTATGAATAGAATGAATGGAAATGGAATTGTGAATGTTTTGTAATTGTTAGGATTGGAAATTGTTGGAAATGGAAGGAAATGAAATGGAATTATGACTGTTTTGTAATTGTTAGGATTGGAAATTGTTGTGAATGAAATGGAATAGAAATGGAATTATGAATGTTTTGTAATTGTTAGGATTGGAAATTGTTGTAAATTGAATGAACGGAAGTGAAATTATGATTGTTTTGTAATTGTTAGGATTGGAAATTGATGGAAATGGATTGGAAATGGAATGAAATTATGAATGTTTTGTAATTGTTAGGATTGGAAATTGTTGTAAATGGAATGAATGGAAATGGAATTATGATTATTTTGTAATTGTTAGCATTGGAAATTGTTGTAAATGGACTGAATGGAAATGGAATTATGATTGTTTTGTAATTGTTAGGATTGGAAATTGTTGTAAATGGAATGAATGGAAATGGAATTATGATTGTTTTGTAATTGTTAGGATTGGAAATTGTTGTGAATGGAATGAATGGAAATAGAATTATGATTGTTTTGTAATTGTTATGATTAGAAATTGTTATGAATAGAATGAATGGAAATGGAATTATGATTGTTTTGTAATTGTTAGGATTGGAAATTGTTGGAAATGGAAGGAAGTGAAATGGAATTATGATTGTTTTGTAATTGTTAGGATTGGAAATTGTTGGAAATGGAAGGAAGTGAAATGGAATTATGATTGTTTTGTAATTGTTAGGATTGGAAATTGTTGTGAATGAAATGGAATGAAAATGGAATTATGAATGTTTTGTAATTGTTAGGATTGGAAATTTTTGTAAATTGAAAGAATGGAAATGGAATTATGATTGTTTTGTAATTGTTAGGATTGGAAATTGATGGAAATGGATTGGAAATTGATGGAAATGGATTGGAAATGGAATGGAATTATGAATGTTTTGTAATTGTTAGGATTGGAAATTATTATAAATGGAATGAATGGAAATGAAATTATGATTGTTTGTAATTGTTAGGATTGGAAATTGTTGTAAATGGAATGGAATGGAAATAGAATTTTGATTGTTTTGTAATTGTTATAATTGGAAATTGTTGTAAATGGAATGGAATGGAAATAAAATTATGATTGTTTTGTAATTGTTAGGATTGGAAATTGTTGGAAATGGAATGGAATGGAAATAAAATTATGATTGTTTTGTAATTGTTAGGATTGGAAATTGTTGGAAATGGAAGAAAGTAGAAATGATATTATGATTATTTTGTAATTGTTGAAATTGCAAATTGTTGGAGTATGTTTTGTGATTATTACAGAATGAGTTATATTATATAAGATGGATATTCATATTGTCATTGTGTACTGAAATTATGTGTTATTTATTTTTGTGTACAGAACTACAGATAAATGGAAGAAAGTTCAAATGCTCCAGATCAACCTAGTTCAGGAAGATACAGTGATCTAGCTTGGGCTCACGCTGGTGAGGTTCCCGGTCAAAAGAATCATACCATATGCTTATTTTGTAACAAGCATTTGAAAGGTGGAGGAATCACCCGATTAAAAAGGCATTTAGCTGCGGTTAAAGGAGACGTGGAAGCGTGTAAAAGCGTAAGTCATAATGTGAAGTGCCAGATGAAAACATTGCTTGATGAACATCAATTTGAGAAAGATAGAAGGGGAAGATTGAATTTTGCAATTGGTAGTGGAAGTTCGTTTTCTGGTTTCCGTGGTGATTATGGAAATGTTGAAGGTAGAAGTGGTAGTGGTAGTGGTAGTAGTACCGGTAGTGTTCCATCTCAACCTCAGGATCCTGAAGAATCTGATGTGAGGAAGAGAAGAAGGTAGGTATCTAGTTTCTTTGCACCACGAACAACTTCTGGAGCCCAACCTTCAATTCGTAGTGCAATACAGACAAGAGATGCGATTCACAATGTGGATATGGCAGTAACTAGATGGTGGTATGATACAGGTTCGTCATTTAATACTTCTCAATCATATTATTATCAACCTATTATAGATACCATAGCCTCTTATGGTCTAGGATACAAAGGGCCATCGATTGATGACTTAAGAGGTAAACTTTTGAGTTGTGCTGTTTCTGAAATAAGAACTTATTTGGCTTAAAGAAGAGTGAGTTAGGCTACTTATGGTTGTTCAATTACGTGTGATGGTTGGACAAATAGGAGACAAGAGCCTATTATATTTTTTTGGTTTATTCTACAAATGACTCTATGTTTTTAAAATCTATTGATACATCTGGCCTTATTAGAAATGCTGAGACTTTGTTTGGGATATTTGATGAAGTTGTGAATGAAGTAGGGCCGGAAAACATTGTTCAGTTTATTACTGACAATGATTCCGCTTATAAAGCGGCAGGTAAAAGATTGCAAAATACCTATATTTCATTTTTTTTGGACTCCTTGTGTTGCACATTGCATTGACTTAATTCTGGAGAATATAGGAGATCGTAGATATTTTCCTGTTATTGATGAGACTATGCAGAAGGCAAAAAAAGTGACAAAATTCATTTATAATCGTGCATAGGTTTTGAATTTGATGAGAAGGGAATTTACCAATGGTAGGAATTTGTGTCGCCCTGATGTGACAAGATTTGCAACAAATTTTTTATCACTTCAGTCTTTTGTTTTGCTGAAGAAGGTGTTAAGGCAAATGTTTACAAGTGATAAGTGGGTTGCATCTTAGCATGCTAGGCCTAATGTTGGAATGGAGGTTTGTAGTATTATACTAAAAAATAGAAAATTTTGGTCGCAATGTCAATTTGTTATCCGAGTTTGTGAGCCTTTGGTAAGGGTGCTTCGGTTGGTTGATAGTGAAGAAAAGTCAACAATGAGTTATATTTTTTATGCTTTAAAGAGAGTGACGAAAGCAATCAGGGCTAATATGAAGAATAGGCCTTCTTTATACACACAATTTCTCTCAATAATTAATGAGAGAAGGGAAAGACAACTTTCTTCTCCATTGTTTGCAACTGGGGCATTTTTTAATCCTAGTGTGTATTTTAGACTGGATCTTGCAAAGCAAGCTGAAGTTAATAGAGAAATGCTTTTCACAATTACAACAACTGTTCCACATGACGCAATGCAAGATCTTTTAAGCTCACAAATACAGCTTTATAAGTCGTCCAATGGGGATTTTGGAATGCCAATTGCTATTCGAAAAGGAGACAAACTTTCTCCAGGTATTATTTATTTCCTATTTATTATTTTTTGAAAATTAATTATCACTTTATTTTATTTATAACACTACTTTTGTTATCTTATAACTTGCAGTTGATTGGTAGGATCAATTCGGAAATCATGTTCCAAAATTGAGAAGATTTGCGATGTGCATTTTAAGTCAATGTGTGAGTGCAACTGGGTGTGAACGAAACTGGAGCACATTTGAATTTATCCACTCAAAGAAAAGGAATAGATTGGAGTATAAGAGGTTGAATGACTTAGTTTATGTTCGTTACAATTTAAAACTTCGGGAAAGGTATGTTATTTCCATTATTATCATTATTAATTTTGATTTAATTTCTTATAATTTTTTAATAATTAAAGTTAATTGTTTATTAGGAGTCTGAATAAAACAAGTAATTCAAATGATCCAATTGTCATTGATAATATTGATGTTTTGGCAGATTGGGTTTTTGAAGAACCCAATTTGGTTTATATGAATGATTTGAATTTGGAAGATAATCTCCGATGGGAAAGCATTGACATGTCATTTGGTGCATTAAGTTTGAATGATAATGATGATGGAGCTCCTCTCAATGATAAGGATTTTATACCAAATGATCAATGAGGTCAGTGCAGTTTTAGTGGGTATACTCCCATTGACGATTGAATTTCAGGATTTTATTTTTCCTCTTCTTTTAATTTTATCTGTATTTGATGTTTATGTTAAATTGTGTATATGTAATGAACCTGTAATATTTTTGTTTCAGGTTTGACTTCTACTTGATTGCTTCTTCGTCATCAACTCTTTTTGTAATATTTATTGTTATTTTTATCGGATGTTTTGAATCTTTTGATGTAATATTATTTATTAAAATGATGAAATTGTATTATTGTAATTTGTAATATTTTAAATACTTTGCATTATTCTTAATTTGATGTATGTATGATGATGATTTTCTTTGTTTATATTAATTGTGGTTATTATTTATATGTAAAATATTTAAAAATATTGTTATTGACTTATTTCATATTAATTGTCATTATTATTTCCTATTAAGATTTTTGAAAGCATGGTTGATGTAAACAGTAAACTAGTAAAGTATACAGTACAACTGTACAATATACTAATATGGACTATTTTGCAATTTTTAAAAATTTCATGGACTATTTTATAAATTTAAAAAATTACCCAAAACTGTACCCGGTATCGATACAGTTCCGTTCTAGAACCCAATCCGATACCAAGTCCGGCACGGTATTCATAACTTTGGTTAAACTTGTTAGAATTAGGTCAATACTTAATTTATGATCTAAAAGAAAACCCAAGGAGCCTAACCACTCGATGTACCCATTCATCTTCACTGTGCATTGCACTGGAGATGTCCCATCAACCATCTTAGAGGAAAAGAGCAATCGTGAAGTCTCAAACCTTTCAGACCTTGTTTGCTCATCAAAGAGCTCCCTAAGATGATAGACTATGGTATGAGCATCCATAACCTCTTGCTACTTTTGCATCTTTGGTGACATAGTGGCTAGCATAATACAAATAGTCATCTCGATATCATCGTGATGCTTCCTATATGCCTTTCTATCTCCGATCATCATCAGAGGCATCAGTAACAAGGGGATTAGGAAGTGGTTCTTCCAAGACATAACCAAGCTTCTTGGACTTAAAAATTATTCTCAAGTTCTTGAGTCAGTCAAGGAAGTTTGGTCTAGTCAACTTGTTAGCTTCCATTAATGATCTTAGATTCACATTAGTACTCATGGTGTTGACTTGGGCAATAGCAACCTATGATCAAAGAGAGAAAAATTATAATGTACTTAAATGCATGTGTATAAGGACTTTAATAACATGCGTTATGGCGTGATATAGACTACCCAATCAAATAGAGCCTAAGCCCATAACCATTCATCACGCAAGCCTACACATTCTCCTAACCATGCATTCTCTAACGCATATATGTAAACACGTCATTTTGGCTATGACATCTTATGCAACATCCCACTACCATAGGGTACATACCTAAACATTTAGGAACATTCAAGTACATATCCTATGATAATGGCATGTTAGAACAAAACAGATCCAACTTACACATGGCATCAACTAACATAATCAGAAGTCATCAAATTTTAAAACCATTCATTGCATTAATTCACAAGATTTTCACTATCTTCATTAGATGATTATTTACAAAACCTCATACAGGTTTTAACAAAACCTACAAAATAAAAGTTATAACTCTCTGACATCAGCTGATAGACCTCTGAGTCATAACTTAGTCCAAAACGTTCTTCTAATCCAGAATAAACACTAAGTCTCCTGTCTCATACCTAAAAAATCACGTTGTAACTTTTATGAGTTTTGCAAACTCAATAAGTGAACCATATCACACACATATCACATATTTTACATATTCATTCAGATCATATATACACTCCATATATTCGCACAACATGGTATATCATATAATCTCACAATCTACATAACCAAGTATAACAAATAGATGATATCAATTTATCACTCATTTCAGCTTTGTAGATCATTAAATGAAATTTAGTCTTATAATGTTATATGCTTGAGACTCAACATTTTTTCTTATTGTTGTGACCGAGTGCCTATCCTAAACTTATACAATTACCGGCCCATAGGGCTCAGTCAAACAGAATCACAGAGTATAACTCTATATGTAAAATCAGAAATCACAGAGCAAAGCTCTACGTGGAAGCGCTTCATACTAGCAACTCAAGTCACAACACCTTTATCTGAACATGCATTTTGTGAAATGCAACAATTTATGAATATCTCATATATCACAATCTTATACAAATGCTTAGATAAGATTTCACAGTCATCGAACCTAAGTCAGGCATTCAACTTTTGTTGAGAATCAAATGTCAAATTCATATCAAAACAAAACTCTCCCAATATATGTCCAACTATTAAACTCCTCGGACCTCAGGTCCGGAATCTAAAAATAACTCACAAACAGTTCAAAAATATTGGAAGTTTAACAAATCAAATTAAATTCAAATCAAATCAATTCTAAGAAATCATCTAGGTTGACTCACGGTACGCTCCAATATGTTATTGTCTGGATGGTCCGGCAATGTCCGTCTGGCGTCCAATGAGTTCCTCTAAATCATACAAAATACATTTACAAATATCACACTTTTGCACAATTGTATAAATATTCCTTAATACACATCTACTTATATGAATTATGCGCAATGCATGTTCAATGACAATTTCGAGGTATTTTATTGGGGTCCTTGTCAACAAATTAATCAAATATCAAAGCCCTAATTAATACTATGTGTACTTATAATTTGAACCATAACAAAACAATGTCAAAACAATTTCATACTTCATTGACCACATTAGATTTTTCTTCTAATACACATACGAGTCAACTTTGCATACTAAATCTGATAAAGTAACTGGCAAAATTAGGCAATACTTTCTTCTAAAAATTTGTTCTCCAATGTCTTAAGTTTCTATTGATACCAAAATATTCAATTTGGTTCAGTATACTAAAAGTTATACCCCCAAATACTTTAGATTATTTTTAAGCTTCAGCAGAATTCTTACCTCAACTTCCAATCAAAACTTGAAATTTTTGGAGACATAATTAAAACTAAATTTCTTCAGACAATTTGTAGCTCTATGTCTTTAGTTTACTCTAAATTAAAAATCATCCCATTTGGATAACTACAAAGAAAGATATGGTCAAAACATCAAAGTATGTTTAAGCTATTAGGAAAGTTGGTCGCGACGAACTTTCCAGATAGTAAAATTCCTCGCCATATTGTTAAAAGTTCGCCGCGTTGAACCCAAGAGTTGGCCGTGGTGAACTTTCACATAAAAGAAATCCTTCAAGTTGGCTGCGACGAACCAAAAACAGTCGGTCACGACGAACTTTACTGCTTTTAAATCATCTTCTTCTTTCATTCTTTTCCCAGATTTCACATTTCTACAATGTCTATTATGCATTTCTATACTCATGGTAACTTCCAAACAATTCAGAAACAATCCTAAACTTCAAACATCAACACACACTCAAGTTAAAAATCCAAGATTCACACTTAAGATCTGTAGGAAAATCCCGGGAGGTACATCACATGTACCGGCAGCGGAAAACAAAAATTTTTGTTCCCGGGACTTTCCCGAAACTCAGGATCCAAGTATCGGTATGAAGACATCAACCTAAATAGCCAAAAGAGACTATCTCTAAAGGTATCCACGCAGAGATCAGAAAATCTAACCGAGTCAAACCCCTTTGACCCGTGAATAGCTAGAACAGATTAAAGCCTGCTAAAGCCTACCTCTGTCCTGGAGAGCTTGAAAGAAACGTTGAAGGAGGATGAAATCCTTGGAGGAGAAGATGAAGAATCAATGGAGAAGATGAAGAAATAGGTTTTTCTCAAAAACCTTTCTCTTCTTTGCAATCCACGATCATGCTCTTCACCAAAGACCAAAGAAAAACTCTTTTTTCTTCTAGCTTATTCCATAAGCTACGACCATCATCTTTTATGTTTTCATTTTTTTGTCTTTTAGTTATCATGAAAGGTGATGACTAGGCATCTTAAAGGAAGCTTCCATGCTTCCTCTCCTCCCATCCACGTGACAAGCATATATATATATATATATAATTAATTATTTAATTAATTAATCATATATATATATGTATATATATTCTTGAAGTAGTCCATCATCAAGGCGTCGGTCCTACTGCCTATCTAGGGCCCCGTCTTTGAAACACTCCTAAACCTTTCTTAGCAATATTGATGTCGCGATCTCATCGGACATATCCCAATCTCATTGGGATCCATTTAATCTAATGCTCTCCATAATTGGAACTCGTCCAATTACTATTTTACTGATTCTCTCAAACACTCTTATCGTGTGACCCTTTAGGTTTCGGTTATGTTGGCCACTTAGATTAACAATTAATCTGAGCAAGTCATGAGCGGTATCTAGCAACACATCATGACCTCCAATTGACCGGAAAGTAATCGGTTTGATGTATTCATCACGAACCGGATCACGAACCCTTCCATGTACAATTACTGTGCAATTAGTCCTTTCACCATCCTATACCCCACTTGGTTATGAGTATGGTCAAAGTGTCAACTCTCACTAGACCGAGTCTAGCCCAGTGATATCGGTTCTCGTCACGGGACTCATTACTTTATATGTCAATGAAGACACTCTTCATGACATACATCTTGCCCGACCTTAGTAATGATCCCGACAAGAGGCCATGGGTATCTCTTCGCTAATCTAGAAGTGGTGAATCCTTTATTGGCTACTCAATTATCTTGAATACTTCAAGTCGTACCCAAGCACCACCCTATGAGTTACCTCCGAAGGCAACAAGGAATGGAGTCAAAATGCGGATCAAGATCAAGATATCCTTGAGTACCTCAAGTCTGAAGGATACTTGCACCATTGCTATGATGAGATTATCAACGACACTTAGATAAGATATCCATGTGATGATCTCATGGCGGGTCATCCAATGAACTTACTATCGCTAGTAAGCATCCACATGTCAATTCTAAATATCTCATATTTACGGTTTACGAGATCCACCGCTTGATCCAATCAAGGAATATGACATGTGCTAGTCTATCCGGATTAATGATGTCGGTCTCATTAATCCTATGACTAGGAGAATTTGAATCTTGACATAATTGCACATGATAGGAATCTCGGTAGTATGATCACATTATAATTTCCTTCATGCTATGTCATATATCATGGACTTCATTAATTTGATTAAAGATCAAATCAATTCATAAACAATGTTTATGAATATCAAATGAATGAATAATGCCTTTTCTTTATTTATTCATAAAGTCTGCTCACGACTTTGAATAAAACGCGCTAAAGGGATTGCCTTTAGGGCACAAATAAACAAGATCGAGCCTTGAACAAGTCGACTTATCCAATGAACAAGTCGACTTATCGGTACCGAACATGTGTAAGTCGACTTACACATGGTACAAGTCGACTTATCACTTACAAATCTCCCACTTGACCTAAACCCAATCGCCTTAGTATCTAATACCATAAGCGAGTCCATGAGAATCATAATTCTCCTGTGACAATGGCTTTGTCAACGGAACAGCAACACTTTGCTCTGTGGGAATTCTCTCTATCAGGATATCATCTCGACTAATGATCTCCTGAATCAAATGGAATCGGCGGAGTACGAGTTTGAATCGTCGATAAGACCTTGGTTCCTTTGCCTGCGCACTAGCCCCATTGTATCACAATACAATCCTATGGGCCCATCACGGTAGGGACGGATCAAGTTCGATAATGAACTTCTTGATCCAAACCGCTTCACAGCATCTCATGCGGCAATGTACTCTGCCTCGGTTGATGAATCGGCAGTCCTCTCTTGTTTGGAACCTTTCAAATTGACCGCCACGCTATTTAGTGTGAATGTATATAACCCGATTGTGATTCGAATCATCCTTATCGATTAAATACTAGCATCTGAATGCGCTCACTGGAGATTTCCATCTCCATAGATTAAGAAAACATCCTTAGTGCTTGCAAGTACTTGAGGATATTCTTGATGACCACTCGGTGACCCTCACCAGATCCGATTGGTATCGCTTCGTAACACTTAGAGCATACGATACATCGTGCCTCGTACATAGCATTGTTCCATGCTAAACCTCTTTAGCATCTCATCTATATATCGATGATTGTGAAAGACCAAGCAACCTTTTGATTTATCTCTATAAATCTATATCCCTAGGATATAAGTTGCTTCACCAAGGTCTTTCATCACAAATTGATTGGACAACCAAATTTTAACTGATTGCAGCATAGAGACATCGTTTCCTAGTTACGATATGTCATCTACATACAACACAAGGAATACGATTGCGGTCCATTAACCTTCTTATACACACAATGATCATCCGGATTTTGTGAGAAATCAAACTCTTTGATTGACTCATCAAACGGATAATCCAACTCTGGATGCTTGCTTCAATCAAACATGGATTTACGAAGCTTGCATACCTTTTCGCCATCGATGGAAGTGAAGCCCTCGGGTTGTGTCATACACATCCTCGGGTGATTTCCTCTCGGAAAGTCAGATTCACATCCATTTGCCATATCTCATAATCATAATGAGTGGCAATGGCTAGGAGTATCCTAATGGATTTAAGCATTGTTACGGGTGAAGGTCTCGTCATAGTCAACTCTTTGTCTATGATTTAATCCTTTGGCGAAGCATTGCTTTATAGGTAATCAAATTACCATCCATGTTGGTTTTCTTCGAAAACTCCTTTGCACCTCGTGGGTTTTATCCTTCAGTGTAACAACCAAAGTCCATACTTGGTTTTCATACATGGAATCCATTTGATTTCATGGCACAAAGCCATTTTAGGACTCGAACTTTTCGAACCTGTTCATAGGTTGTAGGCGCATCATTTCGTATGAGCAATACGCCATTCTGTTCACTTACGAGAAATTCATATCTCTCGGGAACAGTGCGTATCCTACTTAACCTCTGAAATTAGTGTGTAGTAGAAGGTTGAACTGTTACCTCATCTATATGAGTGGCGGTTTGATTGAGCGAGTTGATCTATGTTTGTTCGAGCATCTTGAACTTCTCCAAGTTCAACTTTGCTCCCACTGTCGTCTTGTAAAAGAAACTCTTTCTTTAAGAAAACAGCATGCTTGGAAACAAACAACTTTTGTTCCTAAGCAAGGTAGAATTGATATTCCACGAACAAACACTTGTCAGCTTTTACATCAAATGTATCTGACTGTGTCCGCTTCACGTAAGTAGGACAATCCCAAACTTTCAGATGAGAAAGATAGGGCTTTCAGTTAGTCCATATCTCATATGGAGTAACATCAACTGTCTTTAATGGAACTCTGTTTAGCAAGTAAACAATTTGCCTTGGCGCATATTCCCAAAATGTAAAAACCTATCATCAATCGCACCATGTCTAACAAGGTTCGATTTCTCCTTTCAACCACACCATTGTCTTTGCGGCATGTAAGGTGGAGTATCTTGAGATAAAATCCCATTATCTACGAGATAATCCAAAACTATTTGGTCTAAGCATTTTCTACCACGATCGGATCGTAATGTATTCATACTTTTACCAAGTTAGTTTTCTACTTCATTTCGAATTGTTTGAACTTTTCAACGCTTCAGATTTGTATCTCTGAGATCGGTACCCATATCGTGAATAATCACCGATAAAAGTAATGAAGTAAAGACAACCACTTCTGGCATGGATGGACATCGGACCACATACATCCGAATGTATTAGGTCTAATATTCCATTCACTCGTTCACCCTTTCCTTTAAAGGATTACTTAGTCATCTTGCCTAATAAACAAGATTCGCATGTGTCATATGATTCATAATCAAATGACCCTAAACATCCACTCTTATGGAGCTTAGCGATGCGTGTCTCATTTATATGGCCAAGCCGACAATGCCATAAGTAAGTTGATTTTAAATTATCTCGATTATGTCTTTCCGCGTCATTGACATTCTTAATTGGATATGACATATCTCATATGTCAATTCAATTGCATAATGTACGAGTACCATAGAGCATTCCATTGCAACTAATATAACAACCATTGCTACTAAAAGTCCAATGGAAACCAGCTCTAATTAAACATAAAACATACAATATGTTCTTTGTTTAAAACAGGTACAAAATGTCAATTATTCAATTTGAATAAAGCCCGTGAGGAGTAACAAGACATAAGTGTCTACGGCTAATGTAGCAACTCTTGCTGCATTATCTACACGAAGGTCTAGTTCTCCTTGAATGAGCTTTCTACTGTCCCTGAGGCCCTGCATATCATTTCATATGTATGAGCCACAACCGGTATCTAATACCGATATGTTTTGATCAGGAATAGTATTAACCTCAATGATAAACATATTTGAAGGAGTAGAGGCATCTGATGCCTTCTTCTGCTTCAAGGACTCCAGATAGATTTTACAATTTCGCCTCTAGTGGCTAGTCTTGCCATAATAAAAGCAAAATCCTTTTGGGGCAGTATCTTTGGTTTTTCCTTGATGGCACTTCCATTTGGTTTCTTGGCCTTTTTCTTCCTTGGACCAGAAGAAGAAGCATCCACCACTAGCACTTGCTTGCTATTTTCCTTGATAGCTCCTTTCACCGTCTTGGCGATTGATCACTCAGAATTGTTGTGGATATTTGGTTCATGTATCACAAACTGTGAATAACCGTCAGACAATCCAACCAGAATTAAGTCTCTACTTAACTCATAATCCATTACAAATCCTAAGGCATCCAATCTCTCGATATAGTCATTCATCTTCAGGGAAACCTGGACAGCAGATGTCCCTGGAGCCATCTTTGTGATGAAGAGAAGCCTTGAGGTCTTGAACCTTTCAGACCGAGCTTACTCATCAGCTCCCTAAGATGAAATACTATAGTGTGAGCATCCATGGACTCGTCTTTCTTCGCGACTCTGGTGACATCGAGGCAAGCATAATGCAAGTAGCCATGTCACTGTCCTTTATATGCTTACGATATGCTTTCTGATCCCCATCAGTAGCATCGACAGCAGGTGCATCTGGAAGTGGAACATCTAGGACGTATCCCAGTTCCTCAGATCTGAGAACAATTCTCAGAGTCCTCAGCCAATCAAGAAAATCGGTCCAGAAAGGAGAGCATAAATTCACACTGAAAGACTTCTTCAATCAACCTAGCGCGATAGAGAGAAGGAATGATAGGATAGAAATGCCTGCATGATCATAAGGACTTGCATGACATGCATATGGCTCCCACTAGTTTCCTAGAATCCATAACCCTCTTTACGAATCCAGAGAAACAAAGTGACATAATGTCCTAGTGAGTCGATATCCGACATTGCTAAGAGTGACCTTGGGTTTGCCCAACAAGCCACAACTTAGGTCAATCGGTAGGTATCGGTCATACCAATTGCATCATCGATAACCGACTTTGAGAATGACCTTGGGTTTGCCCAACAGGCCACCTTAAGTCTTGGGAGGTATCAGATATACCAATTACATCTTAGACACAACTATCGATCAGTGCTATCAACTTGTTGATGTGTGCACTTCATTGGGTTATCAACTCTTTGATGCGCATACATCCGATGTATGCTACCCAATTTCGCCTCTGTCCACGTTGACTTTGAGTTTACTCAACAAACCAACGCTTCCAGTGAAAACCAACCCATTAATCCAAAAATCTTATTTTCATAGTTCGAACATATCCGTATAGAGTGAGCTTGGGTTTACCCAACAACTCAACCCTATAAGAACTCTGGTTCTTACCATATTAATGGAAGGCGTTAGTTTTCATATTCCGATGAGGGATTTCGAATTCTCGACTCCAAGCTGAAGGATTATAGTCGCCAGGACTATATGGAATGATTTAGGTTTCATCAATCACATTGAATCAATCCTTTTAATCATCCATCATCCAACCTGAGCATGCCACAAGTCGACTTACAACGAATGCAAGTCGCCTTATGCCCCTGCCCATACACAAGTCGCCTTGTATCATAATACAAGTCACCTTGTCTTCTGCCCTCGCACAAGTCGACTTATCTGATATAAGTCGCCTTACGCTTTACTACCAGCACAAGTCGCCTTGTACACTGCAAGTCGACTTATGCACAGACCCTGAACAAGTCGCCTTATACTCCAAATAAGTCGACTTGTCCAACAGAATTTGTTATAATTCTCTAATCGGCTAATTCCTCAATCCTTGCAATTCCAATTCACAATACCATCATACTTAGGGTAATATCTGTAAATTGATGCCTCAATGAACACTTCATTGAGTCATGAATGCCTTAAATAGTCAAACTATATGAAAAACTTGAAATGAGTCAAAACTCATTAATTTCCAAATAATTTAGGAACACCCAAATCATCGTCCTAAGCATCTCTAGCTAGCACATACATTATCAAATTTACTTCAGCACATGCCATAAAAATATGACGGTCAAAACAAACAAGATAATGCAATATACTAACGAGACACTAATGTGATCACTTAGGCATCCGAAAATTCTTGGAAATGCAACTTCAAGCAATTCAGTTTGGCAATCATGATACATCAAGATAACACATTTTTAATCACATTAAAAATGGTGCAAGGCATTGGAACTGAAAAAGCACACTCAATCAAGCCAAGCAAAACAGTCCCAACAATTTTTCACAAAACTGTCCAGTTCTGTACATTGCTCGAAATGATCAATGAAACAATTTCAATAAATCATGAGAACATTATATAGGTTACTAAATGTTCAGAACATGCTACATAAATTTTTTCAGGATTTTAGGCCATCAAAAACTCAGTCAACCTAAATAACAAAACCGATTCAAAATTTGTGTTCATCAGCACAGCAATTCCCAACAGCATAGAATAAATTCGAAAATAAATATCCAATCACCTTGAAATCCAATTTCCATGCTCATAGACATTCACCAACATCTTAGAGACATGTAGGTGAAGGAAAATTCGAAAAACCATTTTTTTAGAATTTATTCTCGATTTTATACTCATGCCTGTTCCAGAATCGTTTCACAAAACAGCATCTGTAACCTTAGGGAATTAATTAGCAAAAGTATATCAAATCAAATCAATAAATTCTGAAAATTCATAGACATATTCTCTAACATGTTATGAACAATCCTGGGCAGAAAAATTTCGAAAAAAATATCACAATATAAATTCGAAATCTGAACAGATAGCATGCATCAACAGAAAATTCCCTTAGGGATTCTGATCTCGCTTAGGTTATAGCTGCATACACGATACCAGACGCTCTGATACCACTGTAGGAAAATCCCGGGAGGTACATCACATGTACCGGCAGCGGAAAACAAAAATTTTTGTTCCCGGGACTTTCCCAAAACCCAGGATCCAAGTATCGGTATGAAGACATCAACCTAAATAGCCAAAAGAGACTATCTCTAAAGGTATCCACGCAGAGATCAGAAAATCTAACCGAGTCAAACCCCTTTGACCCGGGAATAGCTAGAACAGATTAACGCCTGCTAGAGCCTACCTCTGTCCTGGAGAGCTTGAAAGAAACGTTGAAGGAGGATGAAATCCTTGGAGGAGAAGATGAAGAATCAATGGAGAAGATGAAGAAATAGGTTTTTCTCAAAAACCTTTCTCTTCTTTGCAATCCACGATCATGCTCTTCACCAAAGATCAAAGAAAAACTCTTTTTTCTTCTAGCTTATTCCATAAGCTACGACCATCATCTTTTATGTTTTCATTTTTTTGTCTTTTAGTTATCATGAAAAGTGATGACTAGGCATCTTAAAGGAAGCTTCCATGCTTCCTCTCCTCCCATCCACGTGACAATCATATATATATATGTATATATATTGCTGAAGTAGTCCAGTCACACTGGGGTCGGTCCTACCGGCCTACCGGACCCCGGTGCTGAAACAGCTCCGGAAACCTTTCTTAGCAATATTGATATCGCGATCTCATCGGGACATATCCCAATCTCATTGGGATCCATTTAATCCTAATGCTCTCCATAATTGGAACTCTGTCCAATTACTATTTTACAGATTCTCTGAAACACTCTTATGCGTGTGACCCTTTAGGTTTCCGGTTATGTTGGCCACTTAGATTAACAATTAATCTGAGCAAGTCATGAGCGGTATCTAGCAACACATCATGACCCCAATTGACCGGAAAGTAATCGGTTTGATGTATTCATCACGAACCGGATCACGAACCCTTCCATGTACAATTACCGTGCAATTCGTCCTTTCACCATCCTATACCCTACTTGGTTATGAGTATGGTCAAAGTGTCAACTCTCACTAGACCGAGTCTAGCCCAGTGATATCGGTTCTCGTCACGGGACTCATTACTTTATATGTCAATGAAGACACTCTTCATGACATACATGCTTTAACCACTTTAGTAATGATCCCGACAAGAGGCCATGGGTATCTCTTCGCTAATCCGTAGTGGTGAATCCTTTATTGGCTACTCAATTATCTTCAATACTTCAAGTCGTACCCAAGCACCACCCTATGAGTTACCTCTAGAAGGCAACAAGGAATGGAGTCAGCACGGGATCAAGATCAAGATATCCTCGAGTACCTCAAGTCTAAGGATACTTGCACCATTGCTATGATGAGATTATCACTGACACTTAGATAAGATATCCATGTGATGATCTCATGGCAGGTCATCCAATGAACTTACTACCGCTAGTAAGCATCCACATGTCAATTCTAAATATCTCATATTTATAATTTCTGAGATCCACTGCTTGATCCAATCAAGGAATATGACATGTGCTAGTCTATCCGGATTAATGATGTCCAGTCTCATTAATCCTATGACTAGGGAGAATTTAGATACTGACATAATTGCACATGATAGGAATCTCAGTAGTATGATCACATTATAATTTCCTTCATGCTATGTCATATATCATGGACTTCATTAATTTGATTAAAGATCAAATCAATTCATAAACAATGTTTATGAATATCAAATGAATGAATAATGCCTTTTCTTTATTTATTCATAAAGTCTGCTCACGACTTTGAATAAAACGCTAAAGGGATTGCCTTTAGGCACAAATAAACGATCTCGATTTTGAACAAGTCGACTTATCCAATGAACAAGTCGACTTATCGGTACCGAACATGTGTAAGTCGACTTACACATGGTACAAGTCGACTTATCACTTACAAGATCTAACTTCACTTCTACTGATACACCACAGACACAAATATACTAACATAAAAAACAAAGTACTTTCGGGTAAACTCAAATTCTTTCACTATTCATCATTTTCTGACTTATTCAATTACAACAACAACCTCATTTCAATATAAACTTTACATTAACATCATAGTTCCCTGAACACCGCATCACTTAAGCTTATCCCCTTAAATTCAAACTCATTAAAAATCACCTATGTTAACACTTCAGAAATTTTCCATGCATGAACAGTGAATCACCATTTACGTAATCTTCTAAACCATAACAGAAACACATATTTCTCAGTCCAGAATCCATTCAAATCAATTGAAAACAAATCCTAATTCTCAAATCAATCATCTAATGTATTCAACACCACAACCTCAAATCTCAAACCCATACATGCATGTATATTTTTACACCATAAAATATCATCAAGTTACTTACTTGTTTTAACTTTTATTTTCAGCAATGAAAATAAATCCAATGTACAGAGAACATAACAGTTTGTTAATCGGTGAAGAAGAACAGTGGAGAACATAAGTTATAGAGACAAATTCCTAACACAAAACATCAGACTACGTGTATATCATGCATGTCATTCATGCGTCTTCACACTTTCAAGCCATTTGTCACAACTAATTCACCATTTGGTATCTGCCTATTAATGTCATGTGTCACTCAAGGATTGGTCCAAATTCTAATATTTTTTCAAAATTCACCAAAACTTTCAAAATACCCGAAATACACCAAAATGACCAAAACACAAGTTGATCATATTTAATAATTCAATTGTACCCGAAAAATGTAAATGAATGCATATACAATCATATGAGTATGCAAAAATGTGCATGTCACAAATAACTTATCCATGACATGCTTTTTTTTCCTAATTTCACATAAATTTCTCATAATTTACTATTCTAGCCTTAACATGGGTAACGGGATGTTACATCTTATGGATCTTAATATGAAAGACTCAATCCAACATTTGGATCTAAGCCCAATCTAATACTTAGATTTACTGTCTTCCTTTTACTAACTTGGCTAAAATTACTATTATATTTTTTTTCATTTGAAATTAATATTAATCTAATTAACATGAATGCCAAATTCTAGAAATTAATTCATAATTAATTTATCTTAAAATAATTATTTGATGTCCAAAATTAAACAACTTCAATTTTGTCATGTATGTCAATTTTCTAGTCTTACTAAAAATCTATTGCTCTACCAAAATTAATTTCTATAATTTTAAAAATTTCCAAGACATCAAATGATCAAAATAATTTAGGAATCATCCAAAATTATTATGATCACCAAACACCGATAAGACACCAAAATGACAAATATGACTTCTAAAATTTTTCGAAAATCAAATTTCACACAAAATCAATTATACATGCATCAAAAATCAAATTAACACATTTTATCACATAAAAATATTTTAAGTTTCTTTAATTGAAATATAAACATACAAAACATCAAACAAAATAGATTCTACAATTTCTAAAAACTGTCTAGATCTGAAAATTGTTTGCTAAAATTATTAAAACATTTTTAATAATTCTAAAAACTTACAGAGGCATAAACACATCCCAAATATGTTCACATAATTTTTATAGAATCAAATTCCATGAAAATCATGTGTAACTTCATAAATTTATCCAATAGACACCACATGCCCGATGAGAAGGCGATTTCATGCATGTTCTTGTAAATTTGAAATTAAATATTTTAATCACATTAAAAATATTTTTAATCATACTGAATCATACACTTACATCTTATTAATAGATTGGTGAAAGAAAATCATGAAAACCATTTTTTATAATTAATTTCGAATAAAACATTACAGGACTCTAAGTTGTCACAATTGTGAAAACAGTTTTCACATGTCAAGTATTCTACATCTATAGAGGTACAAGATGGCTCTGATACCACTGTAAGGTTCCGATCATATATCTCATACATAATATAAATCAAATATACACAGCAAAAAATAAAACGAAACTTTAAAAAACACATATACTCATGCATATAGATATAAAAAACAAAAACATCAAATGTAAGATGTTTACATACCTTTCTGGTGATCTCCTTCGTTCTTTAATCTTCTCTGCATTGGGTTATAGTAAACCACAATAATCAATGTAGACCGTCTCTAATGAAAGTCCACATGAAGATAAGGATGAAATCTCATTAGGAGATTGCTAGAATTCTTTTTTTGTGCTAGCAAAGACAAAAACTCTTGTGAGAGTTAGAGAGAAAAAGTGTGTATGTAAGAAAGAACCTTTCTTTTTACTTATGACTTACATAAGATGTAAGAAAATTATCTCTATTCTCTGCACCATTTGGCCTTTCATCAGCCCATCACTAATAGAGAGTTATGGGAAGTTAATGATCATGAATAACATGCATTAATGGAAGTTATGAGAAGTTAATGACCATGAATAGCGTGCATTAATAGAAGTTTGGGAAGTTAATGGCCAAATTGGCAGCCAACAACATTTGTTTCTAATCCATTCCATGCAACGTTTTCTACCACGATCATATCGCAATACAATTCCAAAACACTCTCTCATATCTTGAATCACCATTCATGACCATTTTACTCATCCTTAGGATCTCTTATGTGTATGACCCATTAGGTTCCCGGTTATGTTGGCAACTTGAATTAACACTTAATTCAAGTAAGTCAAGAGTGGCATCTAGCAACATGTCATGACCTCCAATTTACCGAAAAGTTAGTGATTTGACTACGAACCCTTCCATATGCAATGTTGTCATGCAATTCGTCCTTTTATATTTATACCCCACTTGGTTCATAATACGGTCAAAGTGTCAACTCCTACTAGACTGACTACGTCACATCTAGTCTAAGTGATATTAGATCTTATCCTAAGGATCTCATCACTCTATGTATCATTGAAGACTCTCTTTATGACACATATTTGTTCTGGCTGAAGACTCCCGAATAATGACCCTAACAAGAGGTTGTGGTTATCATCTCCTTCTATCAAGATTGGTGAATCCTTTATTAGCTACTCAATTACCTCCAAATATCCCAAGTTGTACCTAATCACCACCCTATGAGTAACCCCTGAAAGGCACCGATAAATGGAGTCAGAGCACAAGATCAGTATATGAGATATCCTTAAGCACCTCGAGGCAAATGATACTTGCACCATTGCTATGATGAGACTATCATTAACACTAGCATAGAATATTCATGTGATTGTCTTATAGTAGGTCAATATAATATACTTACTACCCTTAGTAAGCATCTACATGTTAACTCTAAATAACTCATGTCTAAAGCTTATGAGATCTACTACCTGATTCAATCAAGGTGTTGGCCCTCGAATTTTTTTCTTAATGAATAAGCATGATTTAAATTAATTATGAGCCTTTATGGAATTATTTTGTGGAGTTAATTGTTATGTTAATGTTAGTAAGATTATATGACATAGGTTAATTGAATTAAAATGTTTAAGGTAGTAAGATTGTATAAGAGTATTTTTGGTAGTTCACTTAAGTATTTAAGTTATAAGGCATTAAAGGAAGGGTAAAAGGGACTTTCCACACTCATTAAGGGTATTATAGGAAAAAGAATATGTTGTCTTGCTTGTTAAGAAGAGAAAAACGTGAATTGAAGGGAGAGAAGAGTGAAAAACAAAAATAAGAGAGAAGAAGGAGACGATTCGTGCATGAGGGAAAGGAAGGGAGAAAAAGCTAGGGTTTCATCTTTTCTTAACCTTTAAGAGGGAATTTGAGGTTGTTCAAGAAGAGAAAAAGGAAGAGGAAGATAAAAGCTTCTATTAGAGCCAAATATCTCCTTATTCGGTAAAGAATCAAGGTAAGCTCATTTTAAATCTTTTGAATTTTTGGAGTTTTAGTTCAAGAAGCTTAGGAAATGCATGGGTTTAAGCTTTCTAGGATCAATTCTATGCATATGTTTCTTTGGATCCTCAAATTGGAGTTCCTATTAAATTGAGAATTTTGTTAATGTTAGAGAGGCATGAGGAGCAAAAGGGGAGACATTTTGAGCAAGTCTTTAAGCAAGGAATTCTAGGTAGGTTACATGTTTATTATAGATCTAATGAGCCATTAAAGTTTTCTTTTAAATCAAGAGAATAAAATGCTTTCAATTGATTCGTAAATATTGCATTTATTGCTTTTGAATGATTTGAGAAATTGACATATGTTTGGTATGGGAATTTGGTTGATGAATTATGAAATGGACATGGACATAGTTTTCGAAGTATTTCGTACTCATGAAAAACAAGTTTCCAAAATGTGACATTTAGGGCAATATGTTTATGCCATGAATTATATATTATGTAGGTTTGTGGTGATCTCCTAAGTTAAGTCAAGTGCACTTTGACAAAAGGCATCTACCGTCTACCCACTAGTGGCACAGAGCTCATTCATGGACTCCTATAAGTTCACAGCTACGCGAGACCATTATGTGGGATTGCAATAGTACGTTTTGTTCACGGCTACACATGACCATTATGTGAAAATGTATAGTATGTTCTGTTTTAGACCTACCTAAACCATTCTGATGTGCTTATGTGCTATGATATGTTGATAAGATTGATGCACATAAGATTTGTATTATTGTCAATTTGGTTAAGAATTTAAGAACGATGCGTTTTATGAATTCAATATAAATTTTCTATGACAAATAAACAATTTCAAGGTTTTGCTTATTATCCATTATAAACTTGTTACTCACGAGCTTTTAAGCTCATCCCCACTCTCCTTCCCCTGTTCAGGTGATGAACAAGAGATCGAGTGAAAGATAGTCAAGGCATTACTCCAAATTTGCATGTTTTGTTTTGTTTTGGAGTAATTTATGTACAACAAGGCTGTAGTTTCATTTTGAGCAATTATTATTCAAGTATCTTTTATATTTTGGAGATTTTGTGAAATGATGTAATGTGGTATAAAATGCCATTAAAGCTTTGTAAACTCTTATCTTATGATATTAATGAGATATGAATTGTGTATAGATGATTTTGAGTTGAAATTAGGTATACTTGAAGAAGTTATCAACTTGAGATGATGAATTTTGAACATGAATTGTTGTTATATATATAAGTAGGATGTTATGGAAAAGAAAGATAGGATTTTTGTGAATGATGAGAACTAGTAGTAAGTGATAAGTCAAATAAGTAGAGATTAGAGAGTTTAATGAAATAATATTGGTAGTTAAATGGTTATGCTCATGACATTCAAAGTTTGTAAAGTGTAAATTTCAAGTTTTTCATAAGGAAAAAATTTGTCTAACTTCAAAGGGAAAATTGTATTAATCTAGGTTGAATTGGGCAAAGTTGTCTTCTTGAAAGTTGTAGGTTATCTTTCTAACTTTCCAATGATATAAAGTATGAAATTTTTTTATATTGGAATTGAGAAATATGATCATTATAATTTAGTAACACTACACAGGATGTATACAAGATAGCTATAGTGAAAGATGAGAATTTGTTGTATGTGATGAATCATTTGAGTTGAGATTTAGGAGGTTTATGAAATCATTTTGGTAATTGAATGGTTAAGAAGTGATATTGCATTAGAAGAAAAGAATTTGGGGAAGATTATGAGTGAAAGTGATGTTAGAATGGATGTAGGAACCATTGGAGATGCTTTGGAGGGAGTTTTGTCTCACCTATGTCTATCATACAGACTTTAGGTCCATTAAACGGACCTTCACGGGTTCGGAAGACACCCCAGAGCTCGTGTATGTTCGTTAGGTGGAGTTATATGTCCGTTTAATGGACATACACTGTACACTTTTCAAAATTCACATTTTTGACCCTTTAGATTGCAAAATCTCTCTTTGGGATCTTCATGAAATTGTAGATCTTGAAGTCTTCTTCGAAACTGCCCTAGAACGACCTTAATCCGACATCTCTAGTGAAAGTTATGCCTAATGTCCCAAAATAGGTATAATATGATTGAGCACATAATCATGTTTGATTCTTTTGTCCATAACTTCATCATCCGACCTCCAAATGAAGTGATTCTTAAATCAATATATTCCTAACATATTTTTTAGATTCCTAACATATTTTTCTATCTCTCATAAAAATTGGTAGTCTTTGGTGTTGATTTGAAAAAGATTGATGGAAAGAAAGTGAGGGGATCGATTAGAGTAATATGACTTAGTTATGAACATACTTTGTCTTTTTAATTATATCTTGATCTATAGAGCTCCAAATGAGATGGTTCTTATTTCAAAATAAAATAGAGACATAGAGCTACAATTGTTCTGAAGAAGTGAATTTATGATTTTTAGTGACTCATCGATGCTTTTTTATAAGACATTTAGGCATGAAGGGAACTTAAAATGTACTTAGTGCAGAAAACACAAATGACTGATAAGTTAGGATGATGATTGAGGACATAAACATAATAATGGATCGTCATATATACATTGATCAAATAGGAAAATTTTTGGAATGTTACAAAAATGAGGATAAATTGATGATGGCTAATAAGAGTTCATTGAAACAACCCTACTAGGCACTACGCTCACGTCTTATGATATTCTAGACAAATGGGCTCAGAAAACGGGGTCCAACACAAGGAATATAACATGTACTAGTCTATTCGGATTAATGATATCCCATATCATTAATCCTACGACTTGGAAAAGTTTGGATACTAGCATAATTACACATGATAAGAATCTCATTATCATTATCTCATCATGATTTCCTCCATGTTATGTTTTGTATTAAATACTTCATTAAATCAATTTAAGATCAACATCAAATCCATAAACGTATAAACATCGAAATAATGAAAAACGCCTTTATTAATCATAAAACGATTTGTATAATAAGTGCTAAAGGTGATTGCTTTTAGAGCACTTCTCTAACAGATACCTATATGTCCACCGACACCTTAGTACATCTCATTTCAGATGCTCACAACTCTGGGGAGTCTTCTACTCTATACTTTATTTTTGTGTATTACTTTTGTGACATGTGAGCATCTTGTGCATACATTGGGGACAATGTATGATTTAGGTATAGGGGTGTGAATGCATATATTATGATGAACTCTGTGATTTGTGTTTGAATATATGAATATTATGATTCATATATTGATTATTCCTCATGATAGCCTCATAATTTCTTATTGTTTTTTATAAATAATCCTCAGGTTATGATACATTTTTTGTTTAAGTTATAATGCATGAAAGAGACAAGCATGATTACTATTTTCATTAGATTACTTTAAGTATCTCATTGGTTTTGTTAAATGAAAGTGTATAAGATAGATGCATTTTGACACCTATTTCAGCTTTTAGTATATGAGCATTCATCACATTTGTGCTCATACATATCTTTTTGTTATATGTTATCAAACATAGCTTGATTATGCTAGAACTTGTTTTTGAATACACAGTGGGACCACATTTTTGATGAATTTATGTATAAAGATGATAAGGACATTTAGGAAAACTATTTTTGATGTAAACAAACCTACCTTACTCTTTATCCCTAGGAAACCAAATGGAGCCTTACCCTTTCTTTTCTTGCATGTAGCCTTGTTACAAGCTACTTTTATCCTTCTTTTGTTGATGTCCTTAATGATTTTAAGCCTTTAAATTAAAGGAATTGTATAAAGTTTATTTGTATAGGATTTTGGTTATTTCTATAAAAGGTAAATTAGTTTATTCAAGTTGCATTGTTTTGATTCTTCATTTTAAGTATTAAAAAAATCTCCTCTTTGATTTTTTTATAAAAGAAGAAAAATGAAAAATGAAAAAAGAAAAAAGAAAAAAAGAAAAAGAAAAAAGAAAAAGAAAAAGGAATAAGGTGAAAAAAGAATGTTATTTCAATCAAGTGAGTTTTGGACATAATTTAGTTGAAACTTGTGTGGATAAGTTTGTGTGATTTCCTTCAATTTACTAGTCATAAAAACTTCTTTTTGTCATACCTTTCCTAAGCCACGTTTCAACCCTTATCAAGTCCCTTTGATTTATGCATGAAATTCATCTTTGTTTAGTGGTGAAGATATGATTCATGAGCAATCTTATGGAAATAACTTACTATACTTTGATTTGAAAGTTTATTGAACCCCAAACATTTTAAGTGTATAGAGTGATATCCATCAGAGAGTGTCAAGTCTTGATTCATTTGATTTTAATAAAATAATGAGATGTTATGTTTTCACTTTTTTAACAATGTGTCATATATGTGCTTGTTCTATTTATTTTTATTTAATCTTAAACCTTTAATGTGTATTAGCTTTTAGGATATTTCTACATATCATTGAAGAAGATGAGAGGTTGTTACGAGGATGATTGATATATTGAATTGGTATATGCTTGAGGACAAGCGTGAGTTCCATGTGGAGGAATTTGATAAGATATTATTTGATTATGTTAATTGGAATCATCTCTTTTATTTTGACTATATTTTGGTGCTTAAAAATAAATTTTAATATTTTTTTTGTTTTAGAAGATGGAAAGCAGAGATTGAATCAAATTAGAGTATTATTGGTCAAAATCACAAATTTTGAGAAAAGTGGATAGATTACTACAATAGATAATTTGAGATCACGACTAATTCCATATTCACTTCAAGAATTAGAATTCAATTAGGAAAATTACTTAGGTTTGTTTTAGATATGAATATTTGAAAAATAGAAGTAGTCCAGGTTTTAAGTAGGAAAATGAAAGAAAAATACATATGCTAGAGTGATATCCATCAGAGAGTGTCAAGTCTTGATTCATTTGATTTTAATAAAATAATGAGATGTTATGTTTTCATTTTTTAACAATGTGTCATATATGTGCTTGTTCTCTTTATTTTTATTTAATCTTAAACCTTTAATGTGTATTATCTTTTAGGATATTTCTACATATCATTGAAGAAGATGAGAGGTTGTTACGAGGATGATTGATATATTGAATTGGTATATGCTTGAGGATAAGCGTGAGTTCCATATAGAGGAATTTGATAAGATATTATTTGATTATGTTAATTGGAATCATCTCTTTTGTTTTGACTATATTTTAGTGCTTAAATATAAATTTTAATATTTGTTTTGTTTTAGAAGATGGAAAGCAGAGATTGAATCAAATTAGAGTATTATTGGTCAAAATCACAAATTTTGAGAAAAGTGGATAGATTACTACAATAGATAATTTGAGATCACGACTAATTCCATATTCACTTCAAGAATTAGAATTCAATTAGGAAAATTACTTAGGTTTGTTTTAGATATGAATATTTGAAAAATAGAAGTAGTCCAGGTTTTAAGTAGGAAAATAAAAGAAAAACACATCTGCCACCTTCTCTAACATTCTCTTTTTGTTTTCTTAGTAGTTTCTCTCAATCTTTCATCTTTTCTTCTACTTTTGGGGTTAAAACTAAGCCATGTATGGCTAAATCCAAATATTTCGATTTAAGGGGATTCGAAACTCTAATTGCAACCTTGTGAGGTTTTGTTATGAACTTATGTTTATGTTTTAATTCAAGTATTTCTTGTATTTGTATTCTTATACTTAATAAACAATTAATATTAGTTGATCTGAAAAATTAATTTAACGTTAATTATTCTATATTTATCCATGAATTCAATGATATTGTCGTGAAGGATTGGTACATGTAACAAATAGGTTATTTTTTAATATGCATATTTAACTAATGAGAAACAAGAAAATTAAGTAGAATAGTTGTAGGCTGTCTCAAGTATTTAATTTATAATCTAGTCTTTTTTATTAAGCTTATTCCTATCAATTAATTGATATGGATTGCTACCATATCCAATCAATTGATGGTAAGTTTTGATTTGAATGATGAGTTTAAACTAATTAATTTAGAAAAATTTGAGACCTATGATGACTATTGTAATATGTTTCAGACTAACTGCTTGAATTGGAAAAAATATTCTTTTTAGACCAATGATCAATGTTATAATTAGATGAGATATTTCCCTTCAATCGGAAATAAGCACTCTTGAATTTCTTACTTTTGAGACCTATTATGACTATTGTAATATGTTTTAGATAATTGCTTGAATTATGAAAAATATTTTTTTAGATCAGTGATCAATGTTATAATTAGATGAGATCTTTCCCTTGAATCGGAGATAAGTACTCTTGAATTTCTTACTTTTGAGACCTATTATGACTATTGTAATATGTTTCAAACTAACTGTTTGAATTGTGAAAATTAATTTTTTAGACCAATGATCAATGTTATAATTAGATGAGATCTTTCCTTTGAATCGAAGATAGGTACTCTTGAATTTTTTTCTTTTATATTCAGTTGATTTAATTTGATTCTTTATTAATTTTATTTAATTAGTTAATTAATCATAAGCCTCCAATTTGTTTTGTTACTTGTTAAGAAACTAGTTTTTACTTTTTAGTTCTATTAAGATTTGACCTGATTCTATAACTATTATAAGAAATTAGAGAATCATAATTAATTTTAAGGACTTCAACAATTCGATCAAGTTCCTCTATGCTGAGAAATGATTGCACAAAGGTTGTAATTCACCTTGTTTGTTGAACTACTATAAAGTGGCGTGCATTCTCTCTTTCCTATCATTTTTAAATTATAATTTATTTTTTTTATTGATTTATATTAAGTAATTTTTTATTCTTATATATATTAATTGTTGTTAAATTGAGTTCATTAGCTAAAATTTTTGTTAAATTTTTTGGATAAATGAACGTTTAGGCCCCCTCCTTTAACTTGTTTGTCCAAAACATTTTCTTCGCACATAAGTTGTATTCTTGTGCTACACCATTGGGTACTAAATAGGTTTTAGTCTTTATAATGTGAGGAGTATTAGTCAAAGACTTGAGTTGCTCGTCCGTTGTATATTAGTGAGAGGTTGGACCAAAGCCAACTCCTCGTAGGCACCACCCGCCAGCTCGATCTGGCCCTGACTGATGCTATTATGCTAACGCTCTCCAAATTTGCTCCACAATCTCTGACCTCACTCACAAATTCTTCTCCCACGTTTTGATTTGGTATCTATGTGAAAAACCGAAGGGGGTTAAATAGTTTCGCAAACTTTCCGATTTGTTCCTAGCAAATAAATAAAATCAGAAAAATAAAAAGAACCAAAAAATAAATCAACACCAGAAATTTGATAACGCAGTTCGGCACACCTTGCCTACGTCTGCGGGGCCCTCACCCAGCTTAATCACTTTCACCGAAATACAATAGTTTTACCCAAGGCTTTACTGAGCCGACACCACTCAACCCTTAGCACTATCTCTCAACCTCACTTCACGTGAAAGAATTCACACCCAATAGTACGACCGCCTCGTACTAACCTCAACAGAGGATTTTTCTCAACAGTATTTAATAATAAAGATAAATAAACGAACAACTCAAGTGATTAAAATAATAAAGAGCGAAAACTAAAATACACTTGAGATAGACAAGAACAACTTCCCTATAAGTTTCGCTCCACTGAAATAGATCTAGAAGTTGTTGCAACAGCAACGGGCCAATCACGACAACACATCAAACGCAGCATAAAACCATTCAGCTCAAGTGATGTAATCCACAGAGAAATTCCAGCACAAAGATAACCAAGTGATTCTCACAATTCCTTAAGCTATATATATATGGAGACATGCTCAATTAACACCTTTGCAAGACACTCACGCATACACAAAAAATTCCAGCAACAACTTTATCTCTTATCCCTCAAAGCCATCAACCCAAAAACCAACGTGAGCTATAATTTTCAAGTGAGTCATTAATACCCACTAAACCTCCACCAAGTTTTCTCTCGCACACACATCAAAAAGATAACATAAGACTAATTCAAGATGTGTTATTCAGCTCAAAGTGCTCATATGCGCAGCCAGCAAAATCCTCTTGAACGTGACCAACACCCTCAACAACAAAAAGACTGCAGATATATTTTTTTAGGTTTTCATCCTTATCACATATATATCTTAAACTCCTTTTTCAAATTAAATAGAAATCCACACAGCCCATTATCTAATTGGATTTCTAATAAAACAAATCCACGCAGATACCATATCCCATTAGTTATTTGGACTTCTGATAAAACACAAAATCCACCACTTATATGTCCAATTTAAAAAATGCCAAAACCAAATAAAGAATATATAAAATATATTCTAACAATCTCCCCCTTTTTGGCATTTTTGTCACAACTCTAGCACTCCACATAAATAATCATATTTGGACATATAAAGATAAGATTCACGTTGCTCCCCCTTCATCAAACCTCTAGTTTCAAAGAACACCAATCATCCAAATTTCTCCCCCTTGGGACACAAAGATGTCAAAAAGTAAGACGAATAATCAAACAAATACCTGAAATCTCCCCCTGAATGGAACATTCATCATAAACAATCTGATGTCTACCTCTTGAAACAAAATCACAATCATGATAATCACCAATAGATGCAGCGGAAGAATCATAAACATGTCAAAAAGATAATTTACCACCATCCAAAACACATGCCAACATATCACTACTTACTTCAATTCCATCTTCATCATACTGATCAAATTCATAAACCCAAGCAATGAACTATAAGTGTAGTCGGTGTAGTGAAAGAGAAAGATACCCGAGAGAGATCCATACCGATGAGAGAGCTGAGAAGCCTTCGATGGAGCCAAATAGAAGTCCAAATAGAAGTCACAGTGCAAACTAATAAAAAGATGAAACGATAATAGCAACAAAAAAAAGACTAAAGAACTAAAGAAAACATTTTCTTTTTTTGTCTTTTTTTTTACAACACAAAAATACTTCAAAAATATAAAGCACACTGTCTCTGTGCTCTTCGAAAAATCTCAAACTTGGTGTTTTTCTTTGGCTCGAATGAAGATGTATAACACAAGTTTCCTGTAAGTTCTTGATAATCAACCCTTTTTCTTTCTCTTGTTTTTCTTCTTTCACTCACATCCTCTACAACATTTTCTTCTGATTGGTTTCTTCGGGTTTGAGATGAAGAGCCCCGGTTTAGATTGTCTTCTAGTGATTTAGCTATATCATCATCTGAAGTAACTGAAATTTCTCCTGATTTTGCAGTTACTTCCTTAACAGTAACTAACTGCAAATCTGGGTATTTTCTGGTTTTCCCTTCACTACATTTTTGTGCTTGTACTTGACCCTTTCTAATCCAAGCCTGCTTCAATACCATGGGATGCTGTTGGAAACTTAATGGAGAATGTCTAGATTTTCGATTTTGGCCCATTTGAAATATCATTTGTAATAATTGATAACACCTTGGCCTTATATGTCCAATGACTCCACAAAAATGACATGTAGGTATAAATCTATCACTCTTTTTCAGTGCTTCTACTTCTTGGGCTGATCTGAATATATCCGAGTTTCCTTCATTAACTTTCGAATACTCACCTTTGTAACCGATGCCTTCAAATTTTCCTTTAGCCTTACCGGTTTCAATCAACTTATCAAGTTTTTCGGTGCCTCCATTTAACATCCTTAATCCCTTTTCAATACTCACCAATTTCATTCTAGTTTCACCAAGCTCATTCGAAGTCAACATTAAATTTCTTTCTAACTCTTGGATAGTGTTCTTCATGGAGAGATTCTCTTCCTTCAATCTTTCATTCTTTCTACATATTTTCACCCATTTTTCGTACATTAATTCATAAGCCTCATAGATGTTCTCCATTTTATCACTTGACCCACTTCCATCACTGTCATAATCTGAGATTGAGCTTGGAGCTGAATCATTTGCATTTTTCCTGAAATTTCCAGATTTACTCACTTTTTCGTCTCCAGTTACTTCCTTCTCGGTTACTGTTAAACAAGTAACTGGACTTTTGCTGTACAAAGTAACTAAAGCGTCATTCTTCACAACTTCTTCTTCACTTCCGGATTCGTTGTCACTCCAAGTGCTCGTATAAGATTTTCCTTTTCTCTTCTTCATAGTATTAGCACACTCTGCTTGAACATGTCCGAAGCCTTGACACTCGTGGCATTGAATTCTATTTAGCTTTCTTTCTCCTTTTTTAGTTTTGGCTTGTTTGAAGTTGTTGTTCGATGAACTCCCACCTTTTTGCCTAAACTCGGGTCTAATAATCGATGCTCCATCTCTTATAGCCATGTTTGCGAAACTAGGATCTGCACCAACTTGCTACCAAGTTCTGAATTGGTGACCTAGCTCTGATACCAATTGAAAAACCGAAGGGGGTTAAATAGTTTCGCAAACTTTTCGATTTGTTCCTAGCAAATAAATAAAATCAGAAAAATAAAAAGAACCAAAAAATAAATCAACACCAGAATTTAGAACGAGTCAAGACACCTTGCCTACGTCTGCGGGGCCTCACCCAAATTTTAATCACTTTCACCAAAGTCAATAGTTTTACCCAGGCTTTCTTGGTAAAACCACTCAACCCTTAAAGACTATCTCTCAACCTCACTTCCGTGAAAGAATTCACACCCAATAGTACGACCACCTCGTACTAACCTCAACAGAGGATTTTCTCAACGAGATTTAATAATAAAGATAAATAAATGAACAACTCAGTGATTAAAATAATAAAGAGCGAAAACTAAAATACACTTGAGATGAGACAAGAACAACTTCCTATAAGTTTCGCTCCATCGAAATAGATCTAGAAGTTGTCGCAACAAAGAACGGCAAATCACGACAACACATCAAACGCAAAGATAAAACCATTCATTTCAGTGATGTAATCCACAGAGAAATTCCAGACAAAGATAACCAAGTGATTCTCACAATTCCTTAAGCTATATATATATGGAGACATGCTCAATTAACACCTTTGCAAGACACTCACGCATACACAAAAAATTCCAGCAACAACTTTATCTCTTATCCCTCAAAGCCATCAACCCAAAAACCAACGTGAGCTATAATTTTCAAGTGAGTCATTAATACCCACTAAACCTCCACCAAGTTTTCTCTCGCACGCACATCAAAAAGATAACATAAGACTAATTCAAGATGTGTTATTCAGCTCAAAGTGCTCATATGCGCAGCCAGCAAAATCCTCTTGAACGTGACCAACACCCTCAACAACAAAAAGACTGCAGATATATTTTTTTAGGTTTTCATCCTTATCACATATATATCTTAAACTCCTTTTTCAAATTAAATAGAAATCCACACAGCCCATTATCTAATTGGATTTCTAATAAAACAAATCCACGCAGATACCATATCCCATTAGTTATTTGGACTTCTAATAAAACACAAAATCCACCACTTATATGTCCAATTTAAAAAATGTCAAAACCAAATAAAGAATATATAAAATATATTCTAACACTATGTATTAGTTTGCCAGATATTCTTTTCGAAGGAAACTTCTTGTTCTTGATCTAAAACAAAATTCTATTGACCATTGTATTCTACGAGTTGCAAATCTTTCGTCTCATAGGTACTAGTTGAGTTTAGGGACTAGTTGAGATAACCTTAAGAAGCAAATGGCATGCCCGCACAGGTAGCTCAACTGATTATTAACAAGGAAATTGAGTGCAAAGGTCTCAGATTTGAAATTTGGCAGCGACAGGGTGAGAGTTCATCCAATGTGGTAACCCTTTGTGCATACTGAGAAAAAAAGTCCGTCTTAGTAATAACTTAAGTGAGATTAAACCGTGATTTACTACCTTCACAACTCTGTCAAGCCGAAGTGTAAGGATAACTAGAGTAGACAATTTCACCATTGGAGTGCAAAGGAAGCAAACGACATCATTGATTACATCACGATTGTGCCATATTTTGCTTTCGAAGTTAAAGCTCCTATCATCTCTTTTCTTTACTTTTGTTTTACTTGCATACTTTTGCGACACTACCTTCTTTATAAAAGGAAAAACGTAACCCCGTCACTTTCTCCCCTGCTAGAGGCCTTCATATTTATATTTCACGTCATCCTGCAGTAGTCAAATTTTGTGTAATAAGCGTATAAAATCTATCCAAACTTTAGATACCAAAGTTGCAAACTCATACGAACTTGTGAATTTACAGGTTAGTTTAGGGTGTCTAATTTGGTTGAGGGGAAAAAAAACTCAAAATCTTCACTCTTACCAGTTGCCGAATGGAAAAAGTAACTGAACTTTATAAGTTTCCTTGGCAGCAACAAGTTACAAGAAGTAATTACAGTCGTCCTAGTTAATTTTGATCTAACACGCGACTCTTCAGTAGACAAAGGTGCTTATTCGATCAACTTAACGACTACGTACAGTCTATGGACATGAACTGCCGATTGACACCTCACTTGCTATGATAGCACCTCTTTGTTTTGCCATGTAAAGTCCAACATGATGCATTAACCCCTGCCAGAAATCAAAAGTAAAGAAAGATTTTTGCCCATACATCAAAGCTGCCATGAAAGTGATTACCTGGGGATGATGATTTTTTGCTATATATGAAGATGCCTGATGTTTGATTGATGATTACCTGGGGATGAGTTAAAGCACCTTTGGAGGCGTGAAGTGGAACATCGAAGGTAGCACAACCATCAGAATACACCACCACCTCCTTCAGAGGGGTAAGAAGTCCCAGATTTCTGGCCGACAATGTTGAACAGACAAAGTCCAGCACGCAAATGTCTGTGCATATACCCACAACCACTATCTGCAGTTATGTCATCAGGTATCAGATGATCGACGACCACTGTTTGGTATTTCCAGCGGAAGAGATGGGTATTGTCCACTTACAGTTTTTATTTGGTTGTTTTTCAACCAGTCAACGAAAACATTGGAACCATCATCCTGGATCGACCCCAGAAATCCGTCGAAGCAGTCTTTGCGCCTGATTGTTACGTTCGCTTCTTTTTCTAACCACTGCAAAGCTGCATAGGATAAGAAATCAAACATCAGAGGGAGAAACAGAGAAACTAAGTACTCCCATGATTAGAGATAGTAACTCGTAAGAAGCAACAAAGACTCTACTTTGAGAAGTTCAGAAAATACCGGGAACTAAATTAGATTCGTCAGTGCCAGCAATACAGTGTGGAGGATAAGGGTCCTCAGGCTTGTCAGGATGATGAGAGTCAAGAAACGCCATTACAGGCCACCCCTTCTCACAGAACTGCTTGGCAAGCCTTGCTGATTCGTTAATCATTCCTGTAATCTGCCTATCTGGCTCTCTTGGAGCCTGAAAAAACAAATAATTACACTCAAAATAAGCAAATTCTTAGCCATCATAAAGATATGAGTGAAGCTAAAAGAAGGAACTCGAGCTCTGCAGAGTAGTGTTCTTATGATCATATTCAACAGAGGAAAGAAAGCTATTTAGGCTTGTGAAAGATTGAGAACAAGTTAAATACCAAATTTCCAGCTCCAACAGTGCAAAAGCCATTAATGATGTCTACAAGAACGAGGCCAATCACGCCATCTTCAGGCAAAATCACTGTTTCCAGATCAAGAGGAAGCTCTTTTTTGACAAGTTCAGTGGCTTCAGATACCATTTTCACTTAGAACACCGACGTAAAAGTGAAACGCAGTGATTACGAACTCCACTTTCATAACCAATATAAAGACTTTTGAAGTGGAAGAGCACACAAGCATATCCTTACCACATATCTGTCCAAACGTCAAGTCCTTCCATTGTTATCATAAACCTGTAACAAGATGATAATCATTTACCACAAGCCAACAAAACTTCCATGTCACACCAGTCCTAAATTACTGCAACCTCCAATGAGGTATGTATGACTTCAGCGATCAATTATAGAAAATAATATGTGATCAGGCTCCACCAAATAAAAAGAATCTCAGACTGGTCCATTCACCGGTAATCCATTAACCTCATAATTACTTATTAGCCTCCATTAAGCTGTCATAACCGTTGATTTTAAGCTACTCGTAGTGGGAACGCAGTCAACGTATGTTTCATTGCAATGCGCAAGTATATTAATTATTTTTATATTGGAAACTCCCATTTTTATTGTGCATCCACTAACCCTGGAGCCCTTAAGAGATGTGACTCGATAGTTGAGAGCAGAGTTTAACTTTGGTTAGATCTCAGGTTCGATTCTATGTTAGCGTCTTGTAGAAGCTTGAAAGGCGTAGAGTTTCTACCTTGTAGATGAAGAAGCCAATTAGCCTCAATAATGAGGTGTCTTGCTTGTTCATTTTAGAAGGTGGTGCAAGGCCAATTAAACCCTTAGAAAGATATCTTTTAACTCTTTGCATGAGATTTCTCGAATATAAAAAAACAAAAAATCCACTAACCCTGTTGATAACTGATGTCCTGCAAATCAGGCTATTCAAGTAGGTTACTTAACAAACTAATCATTTCATTTAGATAAATACATTAAAATGGGCTATTCAAGTAGGTTATTTAATAAATTAATCATTAAAATGCAAATCACAAATTAATCAATTCCTTTAGATACATGTATTATTTAAGTTAGATAATTAACAAACCATGTAATTCAAATAAATTATTTACAAACCTAATTATATACCGCTCAATTCAAAAGGCAAATAGTGGACCATATGCCGGGATTGGATCTGGACCACTTTGACTTTTGACGAATAAATAGTATAACGAATTGCCTTCGTACAAATAGGCAAGCTGATTGCGGGCCGCACCATATGCGACAAATGCTTGTGGAGTTGAGGAAGCCTACTTAAGTTCCGCATTCACATAGCCACCGAGTTGAAACGGTCCAAATACTAGCGCGTAGCATTAGAGTGGTAAATAAGGACAACATAAAGTGTTTAAAATGTTAAAATTTTATTATATAATAAGTAATAATTACATTAAAATATTGAATAAAAATAATAATAAATATTCATGACTCTCTAATAATTACAATTTACAACAAAAATTCATGTTGAGGAAATAACCAACTAGAAGTGAAACTTGGAACAAAAATATTTATAATTATATTTATATTGCAAAATGTATATACAGAATTTAATATATACATCAAATATAAGTGAAATTAAAAGAAGATAAGAAATAAAACTAGAACTTTATTCAATCGAATACATGCTTAAAGAGCATCGACTCTAATTCTCATTTAATACAAAATCTTTATTATTGAGAAGAGACTCATCATCACCATCATTCAAATTTATTACACTAAATGATATGTTATTACTTTCTTATCCAAGATTATCTTCCAAGTCACTCTAATTTATCAAATTCGATTCATCATAAATTTAATCTGCCAAAAGATTGATATGATCAAGTTAAATTAAATCTATAGAACTATGTGTTTTATTAAGATTATTAGTAAAAAATTAAATTAAATTATTAAAAATTACAAGAAAGTATATCTAATTTAAATATTGATAATAACATACCTTTTTTGAAACTTTAAATTGTATCGAACAAAAATCAAGTTGTTCGATCTTTTATCCTCCAATATATTCATTTTTTGGAATCGATAAATTTAAAAGATCAACTCCTTCAACCTTTTGAGAAGTAGGGGGGATCGGCTTAACAATAGGTGGGATAAATGTTTATTTTTTATTTACACTTTAGTCCAACATTTTTAAAAAATGACATTTTAGTTACCAAGTGTATAAGATCATTTTCTAAGGAAAGTTACGTTCAAGTAATCACCGCGTCTGTAACTCCCGCATCGCCGAGTATGTCATCGGTGATGACACCAGCACTATTCTCTTCTCCGCTCACAATGATCAAGGTCGGTGATATTTACCATATCATGTTTCTCTAGCAAATGCTCATCTGGGTCGGCTTATTGCTGGGTCTCACAACAGGAATAAGTGTGTGCTCGTTAATGCTAATGAGAATGCGAGAACAGGTGGAATCTTTTAAAATAGCTACTCTTTAATTTCAGCCGGTAGCTTAACAGGTATTTGTCGGTCTGATTATCATTAATTATATCTCTTTGTTATATCTTATTTATTTATGTATTTTTTATAATTTTATTTACATAATAATTTCATATGGTTGGTTGTTATTTCCTTTTCCTATTGGTCCAAAGTACTTGTATAGGCTTTGAGTCTTCTAACTATTTTCTTACGTTACCTTCTCATTTACGTTTCTGTCTTTCATGCCTAAATTGTTCACTACTGCTGAAGATACTATCACTGTTATCGGGTACTAGTTTGATTATTATTTTTATTGATTATATTAACATTAACTTTTGTTTTGTTTTATTTTGTTTGTTTTGTTTTGTTTTATTTTTGTTTTGTTTTGTTTTTATTTATTTATTTATTAACTTTATCTTCTCTTTTATCAATATTTTCACTATTATTATTATTGTTGTTGTTGTTGTTGTTGTTGTCATTATTTATCATCTACTTTTATCCTTTTATTGATTTTCGTATTACCTTTTTTAATTGTATTGTTATTCTATTTTTTTAATTTTATCTCTCTGCATCATTTTTATATTGTCTCATTTGCATGTAGGTTCACCGGAAACAGTCTCTCTACTAGTAGGGGTAAGGTCGCGTACTATCGAACTTCTCCAGACTCCGCTTCATTGCGAGATTTCGAACTGAGTGATGATGATAATGATGATGATGACATTTTAGTCTTGAAATTTTACTGATATTTTGATATCAATTGGTACCAACTAACGGTACAAAATGAGTAGGTACTATACTATTTTCTAACCTGTACGGTACAGTACCCACATCTCTGGTTGTAGCAAGTGAAAGCAGATAGTTTAGTGTTTCTAGTATACATAAAATGAGTTGATATTAAACATTTATTTTTACTTTTTGATATGAGTAATAATGTGTAAAATATGAAAATTTAATAAAATAATAAAAAGTTTTACAATTTTATTTACTAATAACAGTAATCAATCAAATCAATTACTAATTTTATGTAAAAATAAAGATAAAAACAAATTTGATAATCTTATTTAATAGTATGTTATATAAGAAATTTTTAATAAATTAATAAATATATTATCAATCATTAATTAATCATGAAACAACAAAACAATCTCATTTTATTGATACTATCATTACCCCCAAAAAATTAGACATGCAACTCGTAATCGCAACGACTCAATTGCAAGAGCAAAGCTCTGTCACCTGAACTATATCCTCCCACACCAAGTGAAGCGTGTATGAAAGAGTCATATGCTTATTCTATTCTTTTCTTTGACGCAATCGGGCTATCCTAGACTTGAACTAGAGATTTCACCTGTGAAGTAAATCATCGCACCTACGATCCATTCAATTGGGAGAGAATCAATAGATTCCTTTTCGGGAGTGATTCATCATTCTTAAATGCAGCATACAACTCTCCGTTGTATCGCACTCTCTAAGTGTGCTTAGATCAAAAAATTCCAATAAAAAAACAAAGGAGATTTGTGATGATTTTGAAATCTTTTATATTAGGTAATCTAGTATCCTTATACTTGAAGATAATCAATTCAGTTGTTGTGGTTGGACCTTATTATGAATTTCTGACCACATTCCTCATGTGACCTTCTTATCTATTACTTCTTTGAGCTCAGTTTATAGAAAAAGGAGACGAAGATATCAACAACAACAGGATTTACTACAGGGGCTCATGATGTTTATATCGATCTATTATACGTCTCTGCGTCTAGCATTAGGTAGAACTTATATAATAATTGTCCTAGTTCTACCATATTTTTTATTTCATTTCTTATGGAACAATCAGAAATACTTTTTTGATTATGGATCTACTCCTAAAAATTCAATGCATAATCTTAGCATTCAATGTGTATTCTTGAATAATCTCATTTTTTAATTATTCAACCATTTGATTTTACCAAGTTTCATGTTAGTCAACTTTTAAATGTTTAAATGCAACAATAAAATGTTATTTGTAACAAGTAGTTTTGTTGGTTGATTAATTGGTCACATTTTATTCATGCAATGGGTTAGATTGATATTAATCAGGATACGACAAAATAATTTTATTAGATCTAATGTACTTATTCTATCGAATATATAGAATAAGTACATTCGATCTAATAGAATTATTTTGTTGTATCCAGTACCTTGTGTCTACGACTCTTGAAACAACCCATGTCATACTCTCAGGAAAAGCTCAAACGACTTTCAATAAAAAAAATACCTGTATCAGAAACTGACACAAGTGAGCAGGTAAAGAAAATCTAGGGGCACGAGACAACTCTCTTTAAGGAACTTAGCAAAATAGCCCTATAACTTCGGGAGAAGGGGTGCCTCCTCATAAAGTGGGTCGTAGTGACTAAGTCCGGGCAGCTGTTTACCAAAAACATAGGTATCTGCAAAGTCATAAGATCATGTATGGGGGTCGACGATTGCCCAGTGCCAGAAGGTCAAGGAAGTTGATGACATGATGACAAGGAAGTCGGCGACCGAAGCCCCAGTGAGCAGTAACCATAACTATAACGATGCTAAAGTAGCGAAATTCCTTGTTTGGTAAGTTCTGACCCACACAAAAAGCTTAACGATTTGGATACTGTCACGGAAAGATACTCGATGAAATAAACATGTTTGTGAAGATGTGGACTATCTGCATCTAGATAGAAAAACCTTATGAAGCTTCATTGTTCCCTAGGATTGATTTTGGGCCTTTCCCGTGCAACTTAGGTAAAAGGTGAAGAAGACCCTCTTCCAGGAGGTCTAAGCCATCAGTATGATACCACTCTAGAAGCGCTAGAATTCTAACTTTGTGTCAGGAACTATGGGCCAAGGACAGTCAAGAAATAGTTAACATATTCAAGATGATTATGTATGTAGACAATTCAGATAAGATTTCTTTCTTAAACAAAAATCTATTTTTTGATTGTTTCATCTCTTTTATGATCAAAATTTGGGTGGGTACACATTAGGCCACAATTTTGAATCAAAATAAAGATGTTAAGAAATAGTAGATCTATTCACTCTATCAATAACCAAGCTAGATTTGATGTATCATAGCCTTTTTTTATTGATTCCTACGGATTGCATCAAAAACAATTATTAATGAGGTATTTCCTGTTTTGTTGCCCTCACTATTCCCAGGTAGAGAGGCAGAATGGGCCAAAGAATTCTCAATTTTGATGACCGCACGTTGCTCATGATGCTGTATTCAGCATAGCTACAGATTGTTGATGAACTACTGTGTTGCGGATTCACATGGAAACAGAATTAAGAACCAGAGTATCGAAGTCCAAGTTCAGAAGAACCAGGATAAAGTATTTATGTCTGCCATTCTGTTGAAAGGACCACAAATGAGTAACTGTAAAGACACTAACAAGAAACCATTTCTTTACTGTTGACATTCAAAATTTACAGTATATACGCAAAAGGTGAAGAAAGAAGGAAGCGTATAATCATAGAAGAGGTTCAGAAAGTTCCATCTCATTGGAATTCTGCGGCTGTGTTTCATGTTTATTCATGCCAACAAAGTCTATTCCAAGCCATTGCCAGGGCCAGCAAGCATATCTGGTATTGCGTGAGTCTTCTCGGGTTTCCAACCCTTCAAGCTGATTACTGAGTTCTTCTAACCTATCCCTGAACCTCGATGCTCTTACGTCGGCTAAGCTCAACGACTTCTCTGCAGCCTCTCTGGCTGCCATTGCAGCTGTTGCTGTTTCTTCTTTGAATTTAAGCTTCTTCTCTGATTCTAACAAGGCTTGCCTAGCCTCTTCAAGTTCCTGCTTAACGGTAGACAACTGCATTGCCAGAAAAGGTTAATTAGCTTCCTAGTCTTTTCTTAGATGTCAAACAGTGGCATTAACAGGGCATCATCACTATATCATGATCTAACTTAAGGGTCCTTGAGCGTGTAGTTTCAAAATTCTCAGACATCATAATCCCAAAGTTTTGTTTCCAAGATCCAGAATAGCATAGCATAAACTCAATTACTCTCTCCGTTAAGGCCACCCCTTCTCTAGTTTCACAAATATTGTTGGAAATTCTTTCTTACAAGAAACTACTGTTTGTATGACCTTCAAGATGTCTGTCAAATATGCAGGCCGATATTGTGGTGGAGCCCAAAACCAAATGGGTCAGCTGTACGAGAGAGGGGACTGATTAGTAGGGCAGGTGGTTACGTAGGGAGGACAGAAAGGTAGTAGAGTGTGGAATCGGCCTTTGGCTTGGAACTTCATAGCTCTGGGAGCTTGATGTTATAACATATTGCTTACGGCTAACCTAGAGTGCATACCTGAGCCACAAACTCTTCTTCAACCGCTCTGCCTGCAGCAGCTTCTTGCTCTGCTGCTATTTTCCACCTTGAAATTTCTTCTTCAGCAGCAGCTATATCCATCATCAGCCCCTCAATCTGCAATTTCACAGAAGCCACATGAATATAAGCCCAAGAGAATTTTTGACGTACTCATGAGTCTCTCGAGTTAATGAATGCAGAAAACTGACTCCCACACAGGTTCCAATGGTAAAAGCACCATGCAAGATAATGTTGACTTACACTTTCATTTGCCACCCTTTCCTTCTCTTCAAGTTCATCCATCATGAGCTTTCTATGGTTTAGCTCCTTGGCTTGACTCTCCACGTGTTCTTTAAGTAACCTCGACTCTGCCCTTAATACAGTAAAGTGGGTAAGCCAGAAGACTGCACTGTAAGTTGAGATCACATAGTGCCCTCACTCTATGATAACCTTAAGGAAGCTCAAAGTACCTCAATTCCTCCACAGAATGCCGGAGCTCAATGATGTCAAGCTGAGATTCCTTGACAATATTCTCCAAAGCACCAGCCTACGATCAATAGGATTGCATAAGGATTTTTAAACGAACACGACTTGAAGGTATATCAAAGATGAAACTTGAGACTAACCAAAGTGTATATTTCATCCTCCTCCTTGTCCAAAGAGCCCCGATCAGTTGAAACCTTACTATCTCCAATGATCTTACCGAATTTGAAATCTATTCCAGACTCCCCCAAACCATTCTCTGCAGCTTGACTAAATTCATTTGGTTTTGAATATTCATCAAATAAAATATTCTGAGATAAAGCCCCTCTAAGTAATGAGTTGATATGCTCTTTCTCCTTAACCAATACACTCACTGTTTCATTCAAAGCTCTCACTTCATTACTCTTTTCCTCCATTAAATGCCCTGCTTTTTCAACAACAACTCCAGTCAACTCGTAAATTGATTCCATCCCTGCCAAAGAAGCGCGGATATTCTCCTCCATGTCCATTTGCTGCGGTAGGAAAAGGGATTCTGACAACTCTGAATCAGAATGATTCGCATCAATTATCTTAATCACCTCAAAAAGATGATCATGAATTTTTGCCACCAAATTCAACTGATCAACCAACAACGGCCTTTGCAACTCAATATTCGACTCCAAATTTCTCAACTTGACATCATACTCATCAACCAATCCTCTCAACTCTAAAGTTTCCTTCTCAACCAAACTAGACTTCTCCAACAAATCATTCTCAATCTCATTCACCTTCCCCTCCTTCTCCACCATAACTTTCTCCAACTTCTCAACCAAAGAGGCTTTCTTCGCAACCTCATCTCTTAACCCACTAATCGTAGCTTCGAGCTGCGAAACCTCAATAGCAACCTCGTAATTCCTCTGCTCCATCTGCTCTCTAGCCTCATTCCTAGACTTGTTCGTTACATCAATCTGTTTCACAAGCTCCTCAACAATCTCATTCGTCCTCCTAATAACCCCGTAAGCAATTGCTTGCAATCCATTATATTTGTGCGACCTGGGTAATCCATTAGCTGCAAAATTTTTGAAGATACTAACTTTCCCGGAAATTTTCTCGATTCCACTCACAAGCATATGCCTCGAATTCTCAATTTCAACTTCCAACCATTCCCTAACCTTAACCGCCTCATCAAGTTGCCTCGTAATTTCATTCTTCAACTTACTAATCTCGCTCAATTCAACAGAAGCCCTATCTTTAGCTCTCAAAGCCTCTTCCTTTTCTCTCAAAGCTTCGTCTCGTTGCCTCGCGAACTCGTCTCTCTTCTTAATTGCGTCGTGAGCCAAAGCCTTTAACCTACTGAACGAGACTTGGAGCTCCGATTTCGAGCTCTCAGCGGCTTCGCGCAAGGCTCGCTCGCGATCAAGCTCGGCGACGAGCTCCCGAAACTTCTCGACGGAGACACCTTCAGTGCTTTCGATAGGAATGGGATCCTCTCCCTCTAGGTCGCTCAGCACCACGTCCTCGCCACCGGCGGCTTGCGACATGTGGGAAGAAACAAACGAATATTACAATGGTCGGTCAATGGAACACGGGCCGGTCAACAACAGTAACAATAAGAACAGAAACAGCTTGGTTAGATCAATTAGATCAAATCGTATTGGAGAAGCGACGGAAATCGGGAACAAGACAACAGCTTTGCGATGACTTGCAAAAAACGGCAAAGTTTGGAGGAACCAAAGAATGGAACTTTGAAGACGAAACGATTTCAACTTAAACTTTATGGGATTGAGATTTTTGGGTTTTGGAGAAACCAAATAAAAATAGAGATCATCAACAAAAAACTGAACAAAGACGTAAGCTCTTTACCAACCAGACTCTGGCTCAGTCTGTCTCTAGTTCTTTACGCTTCTGTTTATGTTTTACGTTTCTGTTTGAAAGCAAGGAAATAAGGAAGAAGCCTATAAGTGATTGAAAAGTTTTTGAGGGAACGTCAACTAACAGCACGATACAAGCCCAACAAGATTTTGACAGAACTCCAATAGTTAGGGAGCATCCTTATTCTTGACTGGATTGGACTTCTACATCTAACAAGTTAAACTAGGGAATGGGCCTTATTGTCTTGAATGTTTTAAAGCGAATCAGATTAGGCTTTGTCTGGAAGTAAATTTGGTCCCTTAATATTTTTCTAAAAGCACGCAATTTCCTATAACGGTGTTGTGGTGACGTGTTACCTACTAAAGATAATCTGCAACTTCGAGGAGTGAACGTTAACTTACGTTGCTTGTTTTTGTCATGAATATGAATCCATGCAGCATGTGTTCCTTGACTGTCCTATGACAAAAGAGTTATGGAGGTTAGCGGACTTAGTTCTACCATCCTCTTTATCATCTTTTCAGGATTTTTTTGCCTATGCCCTCGAGATAGCAGGAAGAGATCGTGCCACTAGAATCGGGATACAGGCATGGCAGCTTTAGTTAGCGCGAAATGACACGTTATGGCATGATAAACGAGTCACGCCACACCAGATTCATATACAAGCTAATTCTTACTATTCGGACTTCCAGGAGATCTTGTCGGGTGGTACTACCCGAACTGTTGCTTTTTCGCTACCATTGTGTTTTCGAGCAACTGCCGTGATGACGTTGTCCTCTCATTGGTTGGCTTTCATTGATGGTTCAATCTTTGCTGATGGTGGCCTTCTTGGGTTTGGCATTTTATTTGAAGACGGTGAAGGATCTTTTTCATTAGCCCTTTCGGGCTACGAGGACGGCAGTGACAGTCCTGCAATGGCAGAGGCGTTTGCTCTTCGACAGTGTTTGTTATTTGCTCGCGATGGTATGCTACAAACAGACTTTATTTTTACCAATGTTTTAAAAACCGAACCGAACATCGAACCGGTCGAAGGAAATGTTTAAGATTTAGAGGTTCAACCGGTAGTGAACCGCTATCAAACCAGAATATAATAAATAATATGAAAATTTTATAAGAATAAATAAAAATAAAATATTTTATTGAAATGAAAAATACACCAATGTTTATTATTATCTAATGAACTAAAAATAAATAAATATGAGTCCAATATAAAACTTAAAATAACATTTAAGAGAAAAATTGTATTTCTGAAGGAGGTTGCGTCTCATCATCGTCAAAAGCTCCAAATTCTCCAACGCTATTTAAAGATTATAAGTGTATAACTAAACTCCATCCTAATGCAACTCTAATAATCCATTCTTAATTAAAAAACCTTTTTTTAGTTAATAGTCCATTCTTAACTTAAAGTCCATTTTTAACTAAAAATTGGACTATTAGTTGCGTGAGGATGAGCTTTTTGTTTAGGAAACGGTGCCCTCCTTCAAACTCATCCTCACGCAAATCTAAAACACCTAAACCGCACGCATACTCCTTTCATGTTTAGGTCCTTTAGGATGACGGTGCCCTCCTCCATTTTTTTTTCTAGAGCTTATGTAGCAGGTTCTTCCTTCTGTTTCTCCTTGCTGATGAATTCCTTTTTGCTTTTATTATCAGGAAAGGCTTCGCTGGAGGTGTATGGATGGTTGGAATAGTTGACACAAAAACCCAGTAATAGTTGACACAAAAACCCTCTTCGAGATGTACTCCCTTCTGAACCACAAAGGAGAAACGGAAGGTGTCCAAGTTCATGACTTTCTTTCGAAGTGTGGCCACAAACACCGGAAAATGCTCGGATCCGGGTTGTTTACGATCCGATCAAGTTCGTCCATGGATCATTTATTGACTTACCGTATCGTCTTTCTTCTCATCTTCTTGTACGTTGTTTTTTTTCATTTGAGCAGATTTGATGATGTTGTGCTTGGGCATCCATGGAAGCCAAAGAGGAGAAGAAGACGAGATACAAGTAGGAAATTAGGCCGGAAAGGAGACCACCGTCACCACCGAGCTTAGACGACGATCAGAGGAACGAAAAGGGTTTTTAACTTGAAATTCGGTTATCAACTAACCGGTTTCTAAGAAAACCGGTCAGTTCTCTGATAAACCGACCGGTTTTGATGTTCAGGGGTTAATAACAATAACCGAACCGGAAACATGGCCGGTTCAGACGATTTTCGGTCAGACCGGCTAGTCCGGACCGGTTTTAACATCATTGATTTTTACTGATAATCAACTCCTTATCCATGCTTTGAACTCTAGATCTTTGGATTTTTCTTATTTTGGTCTTATTATTTCAGACTGTAAGGATATTTTATGCTCTAGAACCGATATCTTTGTTTCTTGGATTAGGCGTTCGACGAATGGGGGAGCCCATTCTCTTGCTCGGACATCTGCTCTCTATAGCCGTTTTCAGGTGTAGGTTGATATACCTGCCTGTATTTTGGATTATTATTCCTCGAGATAATAGCTATTTCTCTCTTTTCAAAAAAAAAATCAGTCATTATCTATTTTATTAAATTTTATCTATATATTTACGTAAAATCTAGATAAATATGTGAATAAAATTAAGAGAGCGATCGGTTCGTACAGAAAAATGGTAATAAAATGGGAGTTAATAAGAAGAGAATGAATATTATCATTATAATTATGATGATTAGTTAAGAGGAAGAAATGATTACTATTATCATTGATAGTTGATTTATAAAATACTAATCATTGATAGTTGATTTATAAAAATACTAAGAAATAAAAATTATTATAATTAATTTATTATATTATATTATATTATATTAATTATATGGTAGCTAATTAATATTATTTAAATTACAATATTTTAATTAATGAATAATTATATTTTAATTACTTATATTGTAATTAATTAATTAATTATATTTTAATTAATAATAATAATATTTTAGTTAATTATATTGTAATTAATTAATTACAATATTTAATTAATAAAAGAATTATATTTTAATTAATTATATTGTAGTTAATTAATTATATTGTAATTAATTAATTATAATTTTAATTAATTAATAATTATAATTTAATTAATAGTAAAAAGTACACTCTTGCGTAACAATGATACTCATTTCTCTAAATTAGGAAAAGAATGAGGTATTATTCAAAAATAGGTAATCAAAATAATAATTTTATAATTATAGTCTCTTATCAAATTCAATTTTTCGTTTCACGTTCATTTCTTTTTTTTTTTTCATACCGAACAGAGAAGCGGATCCTCAATGGCATAAGGCTAGAAGATCTTAATAGAAACAGGGTAAGGGTACTCCAACCCTGTTTCCAAGTGTCGATGACATGAAGGGGTGAGCATTCGGTAATTGGATAGAAATTTCTTGTTAGGACTGACACAGATTACAAATTTTTTCATCTTACCCGGTCCAAACTTGAACTTTTTCTTACCCGAGCTTACCCGACCCGAATTACCCGAAATTTTGTTCAGCTTTACCCGAATTACCCGAAGTTGTTTTTTTTATAATTTTTATTAAAAAAAACCCAAAATTTTGTATTTTTATAATCTAATTCGGATAATTGGGTCGGCCCGAAATTTTTTGAAATTATCCGACCTCAGCCCGAAAATAATTCGGGTAATACCCGAATTACCAGAAATTTGAAATTTGTTTACCCGAATTAATTCGGACCGGGCCAGGTAATCGGGCCGGGCCGAATAATGCTCACCCCTAAACGTGACAACTGCCTTGTGCCCAGTTTTTTTTTAGTATGTCAAATCTGTCATGGACAAATTCCTGTTTCCCTATACTTATTCTATTATATGACCATACATTCATTTAATAAATATGACCAAGAGAAATTAAATGGATGGATATTTATAAAATATAGTATGCATAAAATAATTGGACCAAGTGATCCGACTCTATGTATTAACAAAATATAAAAGATAGACTTTTAATTCGTTGGACTACGTCAAGTGGACGAGTTGGCAGCTTCCACCTTTTGGACGAAGCAATACAAGTCAACCTCTAGACTCAATTACGCTGACTTTATTGCATAGTTCCTTTGTTTCCTTGCAATCGCTCAAGTTCTTCCCCGCTGAATTTTGTTTTTGTTAAATTGCCAACCAAAATTGAATACTATTGAATTCTACATCTAGTCTAAGAAAATATTTTATTATTAATAAAAGATCTTATTAATAAATAAATTTAAAGTTTTATTATATAATTTACAGCTAGAATCTTGTTATTATAGGTTTAGAAAATATTTTATAATAAAAATACTTATAAAATAATAGTATAAAGTAATTATATCTTTATTCTTCCTGACCTTGAAAGAGATCCTTTGACCTAGAATTCCTAACAAGGAGTTTTTATGACAAAATAGGAATTTAATGTTCATGTAAGATTCCATGCAATTTCTCACGGTGGATGACGATGGGTATCTTACATTTGGCATGTCAGCAGCATTGACGGACAAGTGAGAAATGACCCTCTCCATTATTTGATTATGATGGAAGAAACTTGTTAATTTTCATATCCCACCAACGGTGATTTTTTTAATTGTTTTTAGTTTTTATTTTTAAGGAAAAAAACTTATTTAATTATCAATATCAATCTAATTATACTTTATTACTGATAATATTAAATTATTTAATTAAGTAAAATATTTACTATTTATTAATAAATATTTTATTAGCAAGGCCACATATCTTTAGTTTTTGTTATCCTCGTATGCTCTCTGACCAAGGGTTGCCTATATAGTATTAGAGCCAGTAAGTTTTATTGATTGTACCTTCATTATTCTTGATAAAAATTAGTACGGAGATCTTATTATATATCATGAATGACTCTTTACCTCGCAACCATATTTATCTCTCGTCAACTTTTTTAATAACAAATCTTCCCTCTAATGTTAAACGTATCTTTTCAATAAAATAGAAAATCTAGTAGAGACTATTCATCTCCCTAAGGAAAGTTAGATCTATGATACTTCTTTAAGCCTGTTAAGTCCTTATAATATATATTAACGTAACCACTCTTAGATCAGAAGTATTCAGATTATCCTTACTGTAACATCTCATCACCGATGGGAATGATAAATTGGTCATTTGGGACAGATTAGGCGAGTATAAATATACCTTGGTATGTTCATGCATCATATAGCCTCTATATAGATATGAATGGTAATTTTTGCACATACACATGATTGTACATGCATTCATGACATTTCCCGGCATTTGTGTCTAAATGTAAACTTTTATGAAATATGTGATAATTGTGTTTGAAAAATTGAATTGTAGTGATTTATGTGTGTTTTACATTTTTAGAGACTTTTAGAAATTTTTGGAAAAAAATATCCGGACCGAAAAAATTGTCAAATAGCAGACGGATTGAATTTTCGGTACTGAAAATGACTGTCCAATGGTATTGGATTATTAGAGATATGATTTTAGGAATTATAAACTTTGAGTCATTAGAATTTGGAGACAAATTGGACTAGAAATTGAATTGAAAGGAGAAAGAACCTAAAGATTGTAGGAAAAAGACAAGTGGCAAGTGACACATGTCACTTGCCTACTTAGTCTTAGACTTTAAGATTTTTAAATTAACCTAAGTGCTTTAGTCTTCCACGACTCTCTCCTTAAAAGCTCTAAAAAAATCACTTTGAAAGTTTTAAAAGTTCTCTCATCCGTAGGTGTTCTTCCTCTCTTTCTTCGTTGGTGTGCTTCATCCATACAAGAAATTTTCTTGTCTACTTGCTTGCTCCTCCTTTATTCACCCATAAATCAAAACCTAGGCCTTGTGATGATGATTGCCGTGGGTATGAGAAGTGAAGTAGGAAAGTTGGTGAGTTGGTGAAGATTGAAAGATTGGAGCTTAAATAGGTAAATCTTGTGTTTTATGGTAGTTAGAAGCATTTATTGTGTTTTATAGTGCATTAATTTCATGAGGTTTGTGTGTTGATTGTATGGGTAGAAGATTATGTTTGTGTAAGGATTAATGATGTTTAACATGTGTAGTGTGTGAATTGTGTGTTTTGAAGTGTTTTAATGATGTTAGATGAGTAATGCTTAAAAGGAAATGATTGAGTATTTGTGCTGGAATTTTGTGGGGGTTATGTTCAAGTGAATGTCTTGATGATTTTGTGGCTGAATTGTATGAATGGGTTCCAAATAGCTTCCAAGCTAGTGCCGGGAATGTCATGAACATGTATTGTACATATCTAAATTGCTACATGTGCATTATTTAATATTTCTGATTGTGCATTTGGTAAGGTGTGAATATTTTGAATGTTATAGAGGCACAGTTGGAACGTCATTTCACGGACGTTGCCGAGACTTCCCGGCATTAACTCAGAAGCTATTTGGTGAGTAACCTAGATGGTTTCTCAATTATTATTTGTTTCTTATTTTGCAATTATAACACTGTGGAGAAGAATGGTGGGCTTGTGCATTTATTTATGACTGGATTCCAGGCAGGAGGTCCGATGTACTGGGAGAGTATGACATAGAAGTGCTATATGTGATTTTAATGTGATTAATTGTGAACTACATGTGTAAATGTGTTAATTTGGGATTGATTATGATGTTGGCTTTACTTTATTTCGACATATGCATTCCATGCATAAAGGCATGATCAGTAATTGACAGTTGTGACCGGAGTAGCCACCGAGAGCTTAAAGCTCAACGTAATTGGGCCTCGAGCTCACAGTGATTCAGAGCCTCAGGCTCACCGATTAATGCGCCCTTATTGGGATAGATTAGGCGCTCGATCACAACAATGAAATAAACTGGAAAAGAGTCACATGCGCATTACATATGCATTTGATTGAATGTCTTGATTGAGTGAAAGGCAAAACGCCTTGTGTTCATGTGAATCATCATGTGGTACTTCTGAATAGGCTATTATGATATAACTGAGCTCTGTTTGACTATTGCATGAATTGGGTGAACCATCGATGATGGTTCCTCACTGAGTTCACAAACTCACCCAAAATTGTAAATTATTTTTCAGGACCGAGAGAGTAGACTCCTAGCTCCAGAGAGACTTTTCCTGCCGTGTAGATCGTGTTGGTAAGAGAAGTCATGGCTCACAGGTCGGTCAGCTGGCATTTTTGAGGGATGACCTAGTTAGGCTTTTTGTAGTAGATTTCTTTTGGAGTAATGTACAGACAGTGAAAAACTAACAGTTATGTAAATTACTGCTTTTGATGAAATGAAATGAGAAAAATTTATGGTTTCAAAAATTAGTGATTTTCAATATTGATGCTTTATGATTATTGATGTCATGAGAGGTACAGTAGTGATTGTTCGTAGTTCATCCTTATCGTAGGATATGTATCGGAATGACCTACGGGCATCCCGGTGTATACCCTATGGTAAGAGGGTGCTACACTTACTACAAATAGTATAAAAGTAAAAGAGATCATCCAAAGTTCTCGTTTAGAACAATGAAGCTTAAAGGTTATAACAACAAATAGTATGTCAAATTGGAGATTCCAAAGGAACTCATTTCTATGTTGGAGCCATCAAACTTGTTCTTACTCTCCACGGACGAAAAGGAATTATAGTCACTACTATGATCTTTATTCTTGACACTGCTTACAATACGTACCAAAATGTACTAGTTGGTACTTTGTTAAAAACTCTTAATAATGAAAGTATCATTTTTACTATAGCTCCTGATTTTATTATCAAGTTAGATACTTTATCGGAAAGACTCTAAATCTAAATCCAGATCACTGGAACAGAATCAAAACCTACAACAAACATGACTACTTTGCATCACCAAATGATTTGCCACCTACATAACTATGTTGTAGATATTAATTTTCCGAAGTATACTTCTGATTCTCTGTATATGATAGCAAATTGATCTCATGATCAGACTACTATCATTCAAATCTTGAAATAATTGATACCAATGGAACTTAAACAGCTAATGCCAACATAATGGATCACTAACTATCAGAAGGTGTTCCATACCCATCACAGACCTGCTTTTCACTCAACTACTCCCCCTATTCTTAGGACATTAAGAGATGGATCGGTAAAATTCATTTACACTAGACCCAATGAAGACTAGCTTGGACCTTCAAACATATTTGGATCCATTTTAAAGCTTCAACTAATGGACCTACAATCCATTATGTCAAACTTAATAGAGAACTTGTGTACATCAGTCATCATCGTGGATATTTCACATGGGATATGGATCCATTCATATATGAGTTGGATTGCAAAATATGTCCAACACTCAACTATGATGACATAGACAATGAGGATAAAGTCTATATTCAAAAAAGAAAGAATTTTTTTGACTAAGGCAACAATTAAGAGAAATCCATCATTGTTGACCTTCCCAAGACTTTTATCCTAAAAAAGATAATCACGATCGAAGTTCAAGACCTTGGGTTGAGCTTAAAAACCCACAACCTAGACCTAAGACTTTTCAAAAACTATTCAAAGCTATTGGAAAGGAACATTTGTTCCTTAAAGAACCAATTTCCGACAGTCCTCTGCTTGTTATTTCTTTCATTATTGTTACTACTCCAATACCAATTCCTTGTATGATCATGAGATCATATGATGATGAATTTCCTCTATTTAAGATTTGCATAAATGATGCATAAAGAGTTATCTCTAACCTTTATATTCATTTTACGGGAATCACCTCTCATGGTACCTTTATTTCCAATCTTACAGATGAAGTACTCAACTAGCACACTGATAATATTATGGCCTAAACCAAGTTCTTTGCCACATAAATACTAAGGTTGATGGACTTAATCAATAGACTAAGTAACTTTAAAAAGGGTAGAAATAGTCTCCTCTTATATATAAAAACTATACATATCTTTGAAAGAACAGATGGCTCAACTTAATGTTGATCTCAAGTGATTTATTGAAAAGCAATATTTTGTACATGTTTTCATAAACAAAAAATAAGAACTTCAGAGAGTGAAAGAAGTACTTTAAAGAATGAAAGCTGACATGTAAACAAAATATTCTAAGACTATTTATGGAGCTTATTATATGTCTTTTCCAGTTATACAACCCATATATTCATCCTTAACCTATCTCGAAGTCGTTGATCATGAGAAAATGTTCGAGATGAACTATCCTGTAATTAGGCAACATATTTATCCTACTACCAAAGTCAAACCACCAAACTTATGAAGCCCAAAACTGATAAAATTCACGATCCATTACCTTCATATTTCAATCATGTCGATCTATGGACAAAAACTTTTTAGATTAAAACTCCACCTTTCTTACCACCAAAAACACAACATTCTCCATCTACTGAAAAAGATAAAGTCCCTCAATAAGAATTTATTGCAACTCTTGCACCAGTGCCTAATCCAGACAAATTTGGAGAATACACACCTGATTATTCTGACATATCTGAACAATCCTTTGAGATGTTTGAATAATCTTCAGAAGAGAAATTTGCTAATTTATCTTAATTAGCTCAAATCATGGTAATTACACCTGAACCAACTGAAGTTGAACTAGATATCAATGAAGTTGAATATATAGGAACTGAACCATTCAGACCCTTACCACCACTAGCACAAGTATCACCAACCAAACCTACTTAGGACCTTGATTTACTTTTAATCATCTTTCACCAAAAAAATGGAGAGAACGTCTCCATGAATTTAGAGATTTGATTGATTTATAGATGACTCGTCCAAATAATCTCTTACCGGATATTTTGTTTGAGTTTACTTCTCGTTTTATCGATACTTTACAAGAATGGTCTAGATGACTATTTTATACTTCAGTATATTCCTATCACTTCTGCAGGAATTCTTCTCAGAGTCATCCATAAAGAATTCATTGGAGATTTCTAGCTTATTGACAAACAAATAGGAGAATGATACTTTGAAATAAATTGTTGTTCATTTGGAAGAAGAGATTTACAAACACATTTTCAACATATGATAAAGAGATATTATCTGCGTAATGATTTTAATGATTTCAATCTTAATTATACCCTCATTTCATCTCTTCTAGAAGAATCACAACCTGAACTCTAAAGAACTATTGCAACTCTAAGAAGAGATATGGAATAAATATCTTTTGGAGAAATCTATCTGTTTGCCTTAACTTCTCTTAATAAACTATGTGATCAACATGCTTTTTCAAGAAAATGATCAAAAGTGGTCCTCTGTTAAAAAAGGCTTGTAAAAAGCCTTATCTGAAGATCAAGTGTAAGGAGAAAAAAGACTACGAATGTCATACAAAAAAGAAGTATCATCATAAGACATTCTCTTATAAAAAGTTTCCTAAATGTCACCTAAAGAGTTATCATAAGCCATTCAAAGGGAGAAAATGACATCGATTTTTTTGTCTCTTTAAAAGAAGAGCTCCATAAGCAAAAAAGATAGATCAATGTTTTATTTGTGACAAACCAGGATATTATGCTCGTTAATGTCCTAACAAAAACAAAAGAGATTTGAAATTGTTGGAGTCCATCAAAACCTATCCATGACAATGGTAAAATTAATGACTTCATTAAAGAACAATCCAGTGAAGATGAGAAAACAAAGTTTGTTATTTCAATCAACTCTTCTAATGATGAGTTTTAATCTTTCGATGACCTAATTGATGAAGCTACTGAGGATGATTACTTATACATGCTACAACAAAAATGTCTGAAGGTAGATTCGACACACATCACTATTCCTTGTCCTTATATCCATATCCAATTATTACAATGCGATAAATATGATAAACCAATCAAGGCTATTGGATATATAGATATTTGATCTTGTCAAAGTATTATGAAATCCAACTTCTTACCTCCTAAAGACTAGATATTCCATGACAAATATTTCACAACTGCTAATGGAAATTCTTTCAAAATTGGGCTTATCACTAAAAGGAAAATATGGGTAAGATTTTTCCCTTATTGTGTTATATAGACTAAAGTTCTTAGCAGTCATCTATCTGGCCTAAATATCCTAATTGGTATGGATGTCTATTGCAAAGCCTCTCCATTGCAAATCCTACCCAAAGGGATTAAAGGTCAAGCTAAGTTAGTGCCTACATAGATATACTAAATGTGCTTGAACTTACCCAAGTACCTCCTTCCTATGAGGCACTAAGGGATCAATTTTTAGAGCATAGTTCTCACACCCCAATCCTCTTTGAAAAAATATACAATTTTTCATTCATCTACCATTCAAGCATAATGAAAACATCAATCCTACCTATCAAGGCTACTCACCCTGGCATGAATTTTGATGATTTAAAGTTAGCATGAGAAGAAAGTGCTATTATTCTCCAACAAGGATTAATTAAGCCCACAAAATCATACTGGGCATGCCAAGCTTTCTATGTAAACAAGAAAGCCTAATAAAAGAGAGGAAAAATGTTGGTAATCGATTATAAACCTATAAATGCATTCCTTCTAGATGATAAATTCCCACTACCCAAGATCAATACGCAAGTCTTATTTCATAAAGAGACAACATTTTTTTCAAAATTTGATTTAAAATCAGGATTTTGGCTATTAAGTATAGATTTAAATGAGAGATACAAGATTGCTTTCTACATTCCTAATGCCTAATATCAATTGACGGTAATGTCATTTGGGCCCAAGGTTGCTCCATTATTATTCAAAATAGCCATGACAAAAATTTATGAGTTCATTCTTTCCGGTTCCTTAGTCTACATTGATGAAATTCTCTTATACTCCAAAATCCATGAAGATCATAAGGCTTTACTCTAATCATTTTTTAATCTTACAAAGTAATATAGAATCATGCTCTTAGCTAAGAAAAGTCATATTGGGACAACTTAAATAGAGTTTTTAGGTATGAATTTCTATAATAACTTTTACCAGCCTGTTCCATATACAGCTAATGAGCTATTATATTTTCATGATGAAAATATCACCACAAAGCAAATTCAGCAGTTCCTTGGAACTATAAACTACATCCAAGATTTCATCCCCATATGGATTATTATACAACTCCTTTATCCAAATTTCTTACAAAGAATCCACTATCATAGACTAAAGAACAAACTAGAGTTGTCCAGCATTTAAGACAAGTCAAAATCTACCCCTTTATAGATTCTTGACAAAGGATAATGCATCTTCCAGAAGCTAGTGACCATTATTGAGGTGTCATTTTGATCGAAGAGATTGATGGGAGAAGACATTACTCTGGCCATGCTAAAATCAAAGAATCAGAAAAACATTACCACATCGTTTATAAGGAAATCTTGGTGCTAAAAAAGGACATCAAAAAATTCAATTCCCACGTTAGCCTTTATCATTTTCTGATTGAAATGGACAACATATATTTTTCAAAGATCCTTGAGCTTACTAAAAAGATATTGTTGATAGCCAATTACTTCATTAGCAAGATATGTTTTCACGCTATAAATTCACTGTCTACCATATCAAAGATCATCACAACATCCTTGCAAATTTTCTACTGTGACCAAGGAAACCATTCTAATTGCTCTCTCACATATTTAAAAATCGAATTCCTCTTGTCCTTTTCATCATGGGGTTCCCCAGGATGCTAGGATTTAAGAATCTTTCTCTCCTATTACCAAAACTCCTCTAACCGCATTAGATGAAATTATTGTTCTCCTTAGGAAAAGTTTGTTTATTACCTCCATCTTGTTCTCACAAACTCTAAATATTTCACCACACCCCCATCACTTTAACACCTTACCAAATGCTTTACCATCTTTATGACTCCCTTTCTGAGCCAACACTATGGCACATATGGGCTTTAGATGCCCAATATCCATGCCTCATTTCTCTCTCTCCTTTACCTATGTATAAGTATTTTGCCAATCCAACCAATGTTAGTTCTCTCCTATGGATATTCCTTGAATGGTTCCAACCTTTACCTAAATGACGCATTCAACTTACCTATATCCTCAACATATATCAGCTATAGGATATTCCTTTGTTTCATAAAAAAGCTCAATATATCTCGATCATCCACTAGCAATATAGCTTTAGAGGGACTAGATACATTTGCACCATTAATCATTTCCAACTTTGGCGAACTTCCATTAATTGGCAAACACATTAGAAAGACTTACTACATGATTTATACCATTTCTTAGTTCGCCTAAATCACATCCTAAAACTACCAAGCCAACTACGTATACATCTTTGGGACCATACCGAGGTGACTTTGCTCTTCAAAAGCTCATTTCTCCAACTGCTATATATTGTTCCTCTATTGACCAATTTGCTTACATGACATTTAACATTATGGCAGGAGAACTATCATGTCCACTTGACTTTAAGCTCAAGAAATGTTTTAAAATTAGACAAACTACCTGAGCCTACACTCCTTGAGCATTTTCAAGACGCCCAAGTTCTATGGTCTCTTGTTTAGATTGAAAAGGAAAAGCCCATTTCCTTAAAGAGCCACAACAAAATGATGGCATGTTTGATTATGTTGACAATGGTGGACCTCGATCTCTTTCTACACCTCCCTATTGATATATTCCTTCTTATCTTCTAATAATATTAATATGGCCTCGTGTTTTCAATAATTTTCACTTTTGATGCACACTTGTGTCTTCTAGTTTCAATTATTGTACTTCATGAGAATCTTTTCTCAAAGTTTTTGTCCTTATTTCCCTTTTTTCGTCAATAAAAGCAAGGTTTCTTTTTAGTTATAGATCATCAGAAAAATAAATAAAAATATTGTGTATTTTGTATTTTATGGCTTCTTTCTAAGTCCTTCTTCTCTTGAAAGTTTGATTCTTAAATAATGTAACTACAATTACACAGAAAGACAAGTATCTACAATTGTCTCTTCAAGAGAATCGTGTATATTAGAAAGTCTTAAGCTATAGATCTTGCATGAGATTTTAGTTAAACGGGGAAAGATTGGTCGGTTTAGACTCCTAAAATACATACATTGAGAATTGAAGCCCAGATAGAAGAGAAGGGCTTGTATCTCGACTAGCATATTTGAATTATAAGCTACAGTCAACCTTTGTTTATCTTTGATCTCTTATGTAAATCTGTTCTGTAAACCAATATATAAACCTATAATGTAGTTTCCTTGAGACTTATCAGTGAAATATTCTACGAACGTAACTCTAGCCTTTTTCGATTCATATGGTCTAACAACTCTAGCCTTTTTCGATTCATATGGTCTAATAATGCTACATACTCTTGTCTATGTTATCCCCATATGCCCTTTGAGTAAATAGGTTCAATTTTTGTAAAAATATTTTAATTATTGAAGTTATTGTTTATCAAATGTTTAATTTTTTTTTTTTGCAAAATAAGCATTGTAAAATATTGAAAGTTAATAAAAACATATTTATTAAATAGTTATTGGATTTGAAATATTAAATTCTAAATTAATTATAAAGTTAACAAATAACTAAATATTTAAAATTTAGTATTCATAATTATAATTAAATAATATAATTATTTTTATTATAAATTAGATTATGATAAAAATGAAAGTCAAGTATAAAAATTTATAAAAAATAGAAGAAGCTAAAATAAAAAAAAAAGAAATAAAATTTAAAGTAAAATCGAAGGGATCATGAACTTTAAAACTTTTGAACCAGTCAGTCTACTCTTTCAAATACCTAACCGTCAGGAAATTGCGGCAGAAGTGCGTGGCACTTGCAGGTAACGTGGATTAAGGACATTTGTTGCTTCTTTCTCTTTATCATCTGAACGTACGTTTGGTTGTTGATGATTGGACCCCGAGGTCCTAAAAGTTATGATGTGACTCCACTTCTTTATCGTCTAAAGAAGTTTTTACTTTTCGATAACTTCCCAGGGACGGAGATGGAGCTATCTGTATCTGTTAGGGTATTTTATGAAATACCTTCCCCAGATACGACCAGTTCCACTCTATGAAAAGGAATCTTAAAAGCCAATAAGCCATTCCGAAACCTTATTTGACGTTATCAGCATTAACTCATTTGATTTGACTCTCTGCAAAATGTAATTCCACCCGTCACACATCTCCATTTTCCTTACCTGCCATTAAATTTTCTCCAACTCAATACCAAACCCATGTTTAATCCGCCCCGCTCCAAAGGTTTTATGATCAGCGTATCCTTTTTTCTTGCTTCAAAGGTCAGGAAGGATGGAGGCAGAAACTATAATAAATTGAAGTGGAAATTCTTTTATTGTTTAACGTGTCAACCAGGTTTAAATTTAATACAGGATAGAGACTAAAATAACCATTGAAGACCGCGACCCCGGATTCTAAGATATAAAATTTGCGTTTGAAGGATTTACATCCAGATTCCAGACAATTATTGCATGATGTAGTCAATTGTAAAGGTGACCCCACATCAAGTAGCTTTACATTTTATGGTTAGAAAAGTATGTGAAACTTGACGGAGTACAGAGCCAATTAGTAGTTGACTATGAAACATTACAGTCTGGTTTTGCTTGCTCGTGACTTTACGTTCTAGATTTCTTTAGAAAGACTTCACAAGTTCCATTACTTGCGTGTTCATCTCTCATAGCCCAGTTGGCTTCCAAACTTTGTGTTCCTGTTTTGAGGGTTTGACGGTTTTCTGAGGGTTTCACTTGAAGAATTACATTGTAACTGCTAATTATGCATAATCAGCTATGATATTATATAGTCGGCGGCAACTGTTTAACTGGTCATATCCTTAGCCGCCATCTAATTTTCTTGGTCTATGTTTCACATCGCCGTCACAGAAACTTCGTTTCAATTTTATGGCAATCTCAATCGAAGACTTCAGTTTCCATAAAACCCAGACCCAGTAGTTTATAGCCTCCAAAGATACACCTTTAGATTGCCCAAGTCTTTATTTTTTGCGTGTTTCAGGTATTGCATCGATAGTGGAAGAACTGGGAATGAATCTTTTCTTGAAGATTAATGGTTTATGATAATTTTGCAGGTGGAGATAGTGAAATAGGTGCCCAATTGAGATAGACAAGGAAAGAGTTGAGATTTGAAGAATCTTGTAGCTGATGGGAGGTAAGAGCTCAAAAGGCTCGAGTGGGAGGGATTATTCATTCAGTGGGTCTGCAAATTCATCTTCCTCTTGGAATCAATACGGGTATCAGCAAGCATCACCATATCCATACCCACCTGGCCAACAGCACTCCTATTATACGCCTCAAAATTCATACGCTCAACCACCGGTTTCTTCTTATGGTTATGAACCAGATAGGCCACAGCCTCAGAGGAGGTTGGAGAGGAAGTACTCGAGAATAGCTGATAATTACCAGAGCTTGGATCAGGTTGGAGAATATATATCATCTGTTTTCAAGTGGTATTTTCCGTTTGTTTGACTTCTGTGATATAAAACACTTGGAAGATGTAGGGCAAGCAAGAAAACTTTCTTGAATTGACATGACAACTTCCGTTGGTAACTAAAACGTCAACGATGTGTAAATATAAGATACGCATGCTGTCCAAAACATCTCGTCGTGTTGTCTTTAAAGTGCAATCCAGAATGTGTGGTGAATTCTTCTGGTTGGACTGTTGGCGACATTAAATGTTTGAGAAACAATTCCAGAAATAAAAAACATTCTTTTCAATATTCTTTGAGGAGATTTAAGCCGACTGTTGCAAGCATAATCAGAGTGCTCGTTACCATCATTTCAAGCACAACCAGATTAATACGGTCGATGACAACCAAATCTTTTATGAAGACTCTTTATTTTAAGGAAAATTCTTGAAGAACATGTTCAAACAAATTTGATTGCCATCAAAATAATACCTTCTTCTGATTGAATTCTGCTTTCAATGATAAAATGTTGGATGATCATCCAAAGAACATTGAGGTTAAGCTGAACGACGAAAATTTCCAACTTTTGGCAAGAATTAGCTGCAGAACTTTGAACTCAAGGAGTACAGGTCGTGGCATCATCTGATCAATTATGAAACTTGTCAAAATAGATTTTCCTTATTTTCTCTGTCCTGCTTATTTCTGGCTGCTTGGCAGGCTTACTTGCCACACTTGCTTTGTTTATGATATGAATGTTTGGCTAGTAGTTTCTGAACGTTATGCAATTTGAGTCTTTCATAACTATGGGAACTATTGACTACAGGTTACAACTGCTCTTGCGCAAGCTGGCCTAGAATCTTCTAACCTCATTGTTGGCATTGATTTCACAAAGAGCAATGAATGGACAGGTCTATTCTCATCTTAATGCTTGGAGTGAACTGCATCATCATCCTGCAGTATACTTAATTTTATCTAATAATCAGGTGCAAGATCCTTCAACAGAAAAAGTTTACATCACCTTGGCAGTGGACAAAACCCATACGAGCAAGCGATTTCAATTATTGGGAGTACACTATCAGCATTTGACGAGGACAACAAGATTCCTTGTTTTGGATTTGGAGATGGTGATTTTAACTTAAGTATTCTTGTTGAATTACTACATGATTTATAACTGGGCTACAAACATGATACTCTCTCGTTTTGTATTTGCAGCATCGACACATGACCAAGAAGTCTTCAGTTTCCATCCAGATGAGAGAGTATGCAATGGATTTGAGGAAGTACTGTCACGATACAGGGAAATTGTTCCCCAACTTCGACTTGCAGGCATGACATGCTCCATCATATCCAGTCCAAAATGGAATACAATTATTTACTAATTGATTATGTATTCTCATGACAGGACCAACATCATTTGCACCGATCATAGAGATGGCAATTACCATAGTTGAGCAAAGTGGCGGTCAGTATCATGTTTTACTGATAATTGCAGATGGGCAGGTAATTATTTTACAAGATGGATCTCTACTGGAATTGCATTAGCATTATGTCTGATCTGCCAGTTTTCTTACTACTTTCAGCCATCAGGAACGGCTGAATCATACACTGGATATATCATTCAATCAATATTATAATTCTGTGGGAGCTATATGTCCAAACCAGCATGCCACTTCCCTCTTTTGGCTTGAATTCCGTTCTCTTTTTCCCCATAAAGTTGTTTATTTTCTAATGGTCTTGCCATGACTTATTGACATAATAGTTATACAAGCATAACATGTAGAGATAAAGCCTACAGTTAATACAGCTTTGAACATTTAACTGAGCATACGTGTGACCTGGTTCGCCAAGCTATATATTTTGTCTAAATCTTTTGGTATGTCAGTGTTTTTTTTTTCTAAGTCTTTGAAATTTATCATGATAGGTGACAAGAAGTATTGACACACTGCATGGCCAGCTCAGTCCACAGGAGAAAAAAACAATTGATGCAATTGTCAAAGCAAGGTAAACCTAAAGAGTGGAATAACATGGAAGGATGTGGATTCAAGATCTTCAACAATTCATTGGTTTGTCTGACGTTATGTTGGTTGTTTCATTGCAGTGAATACCCTTTATCGATAGTTTTAGTTGGAGTTGGAGATGGGCCTTGGGACATGATGAGAGAGTTTGATGATAACATCCCTGCTCGAGCCTTTGACAACTTTCAAGTAAGCTACAATTTCAGTCAATGGTTTGTTACATAATTCACATTTATTTCACAGTCAATTAAGCTTGAGCAACTACTTCTCTTCGTTTGTGTTAGTTTGTCAATTTTACAGATATAATGCTGAAGAATGTAAATCAATCCAGAAAAGAGACGGAATTTGCTCTGTCAGCTCTGATGGAAATACCTGCTCAGTATAAGGCAACTATTGAGCTTGGCATATTGGGGTAACTATTGCATAGTTTTGAATTGCTCTTTTTACTGGTGTAGCGTCTCATAAATGGCATTTGCTTGCTCATTTTGGTAGAAACAATAGGTGGAGAGGGAGTTCTCTTGAAAGGGTTCCTTTACCCCCACCACTTTATGGTGCATCTTTCAGCAATATCTCAAAACCTTCCAGCACAAACAGCTTTCAACCACATAAACCTTCCTATTCTGGATATGATACACAATTTGGTGGATACGATACTCCTGTTGCTGGATATGATACATCAGTCAGCTCAGCTCCGCCTTCAAGTTCCTATGATAATCAGGTGCTAAAATTGTAGTGTAATTGTTGCAGTATGATCAACTGGTCCGTCATAATGTGGATCTATTTAAAAAATGTGTTAATCCTTTCCATTTCTTTTTCTATGACAGGCTTGCCCCATATGCCTTACTAATCCAAAGGACATGGCCTTTGGCTGTGGACATCAGGTAAATGATTATTCATCTGCAGTTAGATCATGTAGTGGTGTCTTAGCTGACAAAATGCTTTGATGACTAATTTACAGACGTGTTGCGATTGTGGGGAAGACCTCCAATCATGCCCCATTTGTCGAAGCCCAATAAACACTCGAATTAGGCTCTATTAAGACAACCTTGGCTGCAAATTTCAGACCAGCTGTCTCTTCAGGAGGTGGCTTGATCTCATTCTAGCCTGGATCAAATGTCTATTTTCCTGAAGCAGAGATTGGTCAGCCACTGACAAGCATCCCTGAAGGCCCCCAAGTTATAAGAAATTGAGGTGTAAGTGGTGAAGAAACAGAACCCCCCAGCATTCGTTCCTTGTATATTGTCTTTTATCCATGAACCATCTTCGGTTTCTAGGTTAGGTTCACGGAGAAAGAAAAAAACAAAAAACAAATACACCATGTACAGCGTGAACATCTGCATCTTTCTGGATATATTCATTGGCCTGAGATGTATCAAAAATCATGTCAGGCAAAGGATGTTTTAGAGTGCTGGTAGAGACTGTAGGCGGCAATCCGAATGATCAAATTCATGATTTGTTTAGTTCTTCAAGGATTTCTAGACTGGGAATATGGTTGCTTGCTAGAGGCTTCGATGACCAAAGATTAGGGTTCACATTTGTCAAAGGAAAATAAGAATGAGCAGTGGCTTTAAGAAACTAGACTTCAGCAGTTTTGTTAGTGCGTATGCTTCGTGTTTGATTAAATGACCCAAGTATTTTCATAATTTGACACATCAGGAATTGTTGCGTCTAAGCAACTCGTTTTGTCTAAGCAAGCGCCTGACTTAAAATGTTTTCAAGGCAAGCCAGCACTAACCACAAACCCCCACGCAGTAATAATACACGTCGCACAAGCATGCGTTAAAAGTAATTCTTCGACGCTGCATCCATAATATATGCTTGGCTGAAAGTTTGTTCATCGAAGTTACAGAAATTGCATCCATTGAAGAAAACGGTTTCCGACAATAAGTGATAAAAATTGCCCTCAGTTTCTTCTGAAATATGTGGAGAAACTAAGTAGAACTAGTAGTAATGAGCTCTCCCCGAGTCTAACTCAGGCACCGCTGTGCTTGACAGCAGCTGTTCCTGCATGGTACTTCCTTCTGGTTTCTGAAGGAATTTATCATCTTCTATGTAGGACTGGATCTCAATAATTATCGGATTCAGCTCTGGATCTTCACGTTCCCTTAATGCTTTCAGATACTCTCTTGAGATAATGTTGAGCATCTTCCTAAACTGAGATTTGTATCTTCTGAACAGAGTATATCCTGCTGTCTGCACAACAGAATATTTTGAGTCCATGTCATTTCAAGTCGTCCTAGCTTGCCACTGTTTGATAAACATTACAGATCAACTTACCTGCAGGAATGCATTCAACGCAACAGCTGTATACATATTTGCAGGGAGACAATTCAAGAACCTAGCAAGCCATGCCCAACCTTCATTTGGACCATGAATGTTCTGAACACCAGGAACTTCTGTCTGCCAAACGAACATGTAAGGTATTTCTCTTGAATGCCTTGTAATACTTCAGAAGTTGTGCCATATAATATTTGCTCAAAGCTGGATTCTGGTCTTTTGATTTTTAAGACCGCAAGATAGAGGGAGACAAACCTGAACTAAAGCTCCATAAAGTCTCATGTAGGATGCTAATCGTTTCATATAATTTTCGCCACTCTCAAATTTTCCATCATCTTCCTGGAATCCAATGGCTTTGTAATAAGCCTCTTTTGATCCAAATACCGACTGTATAAGAAAGGAAATGGTCATTGTACAAAAGCAGCAGCAGCAACAAAATAAATATATACATATATATCACAAGCAAAGTGTATAGACTCTTGTAATCATTTCATAACATTGGCAGAATACAGATGCACCAAAAAATAGCTATTACCAACCACAGTCATGAATAATTCAAGTGAAATAAAAGAAGGATCACCTTTGAGTACATTATATGCTTTGGGACAGTGTAGATACAAGCTTTATGGAACTCAGCAAGAAGAAGATCCATTACTTGTGGAATCTGATTCACAATTAACCATTTGTCAGAAGCAGAAGAACAGAGCAACAACAAATCAGTCATTTCTTAGCAGTTTAGACTTCAAGCCTCCTAGCGAAGCTCACACTAAAAGCCAAAGTCACTTCAAAATTGCATACAAGGACTAATAGCTCTGTCAGTTCTTTTGACAACTCTGGCGCTAGATAAACGTCATTTAGCTGAAGTGATAACGCATCTGCCCACCAACCCTCACGACTGCACCCATTCTTTCCTTCCCCTCCTCTCACCAAACAAAAAAAAAAAAGGCAAGCACATAAATACAGATTGCATTGATGATCACAATGGGAAAACCTGTACCTTTGATGTAACTAGAACAATGACATGGGCACATGCAAAGGCAGCATTATCAGGGCTCTCACAATGAGAAACAACCTGTGAGAGAAAAAGACAAAACATGAAGTATTCCATAAAAGTAGACATTTTGCATTCATACAAGCTAAAGAAGGATCATTAAATAAATTAAAAATTTTAAAGCTAGTGTACTTAATATGAATTATGGAAAAGAAAACTGTGTCACCGTAAGCTTATTAACATTGAAATAAGGATATATAAGATAATTCACCTGTGATATCCTTCAGCATGCACGCTTGAGACTTACACAGTTTCTCAATTCTCTTACTTGTCGTATAAAAACTAAGGAAATAGGAGTGCAAAATGATGTGCGTCTTCTAGGAAAAGTACTCACTTACCTTCTTGGCAAATGATGTAATGCTGATGGATTGAGGGCATGAAGGACTTATTAAAAGTTTGAGAAGTTCGCTTGCTTTTGCTCTGCAAAGGCAGGCACAGTGAAAGGAGTTTAAAGGAGAATCGAGCATTCATATGGTCATATTTCTGGACAAAACAAACGTACAACATATCTAGCTTACCTTACATTCTCTTTGGTCCCCCTTATTTGTCTGATCAACCTTGCGATATGTCTCTCATGGGAGCTAAAATCCTGACAAAAATAAAAGATAGCAATTAACAGTGTAAACTGAAAGATGTAGACTTGGATGAAGCCTCCTAACTCATTTTGAATGATAAATACAAGCTAGATTACAGATAGAAGTTCCATCGGAAGAGTAATAGCAAATAAATAACACTAGAAACAACAAACAGTCAATCATTGGGAATAACATATAAAAAAACCAAGGACAATATATCTCCTTAACAACAGCATTACACTTAAACACCAAAGTTAAAGTATTTTGCTATAAATGTTGTCAACTTAGAGTGGACATCAAATATGATATCTTAATTGAACCATGATAAAATTTACAGCTGTTAGCAAACAATAAGTTGCTATTAATACCATGTTGGTACTTGCTATGACCGACTCATTTTGTCTGCTCAACTCTGTAAGCTTTAGTAGTCTTCTTTGTTCTAGACCAAGAGCACTCTGTGCAGCCCTCACAACATCACCTGCCATAAAATGCCCAGTTGAGACCATCATGTGAAGAAGAATATTTAAACAAAATGGAAATTCATAAGATATATACTTTAGCAGAAGAAAGAAGTGTAAGAGATATGAAGGTCATGGTAATCTCATATGTGCCAAAGTATTAATAGAGCACCTGTTGACTGTGGTTTCTTATTAGAACCAGAAGCCCCCGAGTGAAGATTTTGAGCTCCTGAATTGGCACTTGCTTGGTGTGATACACCCTCCTCTAGTGAGACTACGGCGATTCCCTTCTTTGAGGTTTCAATAGCTTCCTTTTCAGCAGTTTCTTTGGCTGTTTTCCTTTCTGCTTCTAAAGCAGCTATTTTAGCTTCTTCAGCTCTCATTTTAGCCTATATTCAGGAACTTAGTTATCACTAGACTTGTGACATATTTCTTAGTAAACGAGTTCTTAATAACTGTTATTGGCCTGGATGTTTCCATGAATTGACTCAGAGAAAAATATCTGTTCATAATAAATGTGACTTACAAGCCCACAAAACTTCCAATGCTTGAATGACAGGATATTACATTATGCCCCAAGTAATGCAGGAAGAACCAGAGACATAGAGATAAATAACATAAATTCTTGTAGATTACATAAATTAAAGAGAATATGAAGTACATCAAGAGAATGCAAATGAATTAGAAACCATAAATCCACAAACCTCTGCTTCTGCTCTATTTCTTTCCAGACGTAGTTTTTCCTCTTGAAGAGCCTTTTTCTTTGCCTCCTCATTGGCAGCATCACTTCTTATTTTTCTTTCTTCTATCTGTGATTTGAGTTCATGATACTGTTGCACTTCAGTTAAGTGTTTATCAAGTGCTTCTGCACTACATCAAATACAAAGTGGTGTCATTAATAGTTTCAAGTTTCTCTGATTGAAGGCTTAATCAATATTTCCCAGACCAAAATTCTCCAAAGAAAGTCCTGTTTTGATAGCTTTAATGTTTGTATTTCAGGTTGATTACCAAGATTAACACAATCTTAAACAGGGCAACGCACCAAAAGAGCAACATTACAGCTCCATTATTCCTTGGACTGGTAGAATTTATTAGAAGAAACATAAATAGATAATGCTTTTCTGAAAATCATTGCAAAAGAAAGCTAGATAAATGAAACAAAAGAATTAGCCATCTTACATCTTGCGCTGATATTGAGTATCAAGTTTCCTGTCCACCTCCCTCCTGGCTTCCTTATACTTTCCAATTCGAGCCAAAGCAGCAGTGAACTTTTCATTTTCACTCATTAATTCTGACTCTAGTTCAGAGATTTTATTCCTAATCCCTTCCTGTTGATTAACCAACTTAGTAAACTTTTAAAAAATCAGCATAGACAGGCACAAGGCCCAGCATACATTCTTTATCAACTTGCAAAGGTAAAAATGATGGCAAGAACACAACATGACCCAAATAAAATATTAGTAGCTTAAACAACCACAAGCACAAGTTTTGCATTATACTATATCTACAAACCTTGATGGCAAGTTGATGATTGTGACTTAAGTCAAACATAGAGCCTTCAAGCAAACCCACTTCATCCATCAAGTAGGACTTAGCATTCAGACTTAATTGGCCATCAGAGTCTTCACCGTCACTGAAGCATAAAACAGATGGAAATAAAATTTGAGATATCAAAAACCTAGAAAAAGAATAAAACACTCTTGATAAAGTCCAAAATAAAGAAGAAAACCAATCAAAAAGATTTCTTTACATATTGACAACCATTTAGAAAACATTTATACCTTGCAGACATATCATCACAGCCAAAACATTTAGCCGCCAACGATCTTACATATTTATCCTCCTCGCCCTCACTTTCAGACTCCTCCATCTCATCATCTGACACTCGCATTACAAAGGCCACTGGCCTCCTCTGCACACTCTTCCTATTCATTCATTATCCAGCATAATTAGCAGCGAATTGAAAACATTCAAAGGAAATAATCGTTCGCCACAAATAAAAACCAAAGCATCCTTACCAACATTGTGTTTTGGTAAACGCCAATGGAGTCTTTGATGAGGAGGCGTTGAATTCTTCTCAAGTCGATTGAGCTCCGATAACAGAGTATCAAAGCTCCAATCTGGGTCTGGGTCGGCTGTGACTTCATCAATCTTCTGTGGGCATTTAAGCTCCAATTTAAGAGCTCCCATGTGATCACCAACAATTTTGAATCCAAACTGAAAGCAAAAATCCGAAGGATTTTCATGAGAATAGAGCTAAAACAACAACCTGGAGAAAAGATCAAAACTTACATTAACTGATTGTTATTCCTTGGAAATAATTGCGAGATTCGTGAATGGAAGTTTGGGGGGTTTCTAGGGCTAGTGAGTTAAAGCCTGAAAAGCCAGGGCTTGACAAGGAGGGGCTAAACCCTAGATGCTCCATAACTGGGAAATTGAAGAGAAAAAAGAAGGGGATTAACATCCCTGGAACTTGAAGAAGTAAAAGAAGCCAGGAAGAATCAAGAATAATTGAACCAATATTCATTTTCTAAATTCAAGTAGAAGAATTGCAATATTCAACTTTCACAAACAGACATCATTCTAGAAATAAAAACATACTTTCACCAGTAACCCCCAGATTCCGAAACAATAAAATTATACCTTTGATAGTTAAAGCTAAGCAGTTGATCAAATAGACATAGAGTAAAGCGTAAAAAGAGAGAGCAATTAGGAGAATACAGAGGTGTTGGTGGGGACATCTAATTGAATGAGATGACGAAAATGAGAGTAATCTTTGAGCCAATCGTAGTACTTTTCAGTAGAGAATCTCTCAACTCTAATCAAAAAATCGACATTTATCAGCATGAAACACTTATGTTCCGGGGTACGTATATAAAAGAATAATGACAAACAATTTACTCTAGAAAATAATAGTCCCTTTAATAAAAAAAACTGAAAAATTAAATCAGGATTCTGTGAAGTTAGGGTTGTGAGACTCGGAATGTTAAGACAAAAGAAATTAGCTGACTGGTTAATCCATGCTCCACTGATGCTGATACGGATCGAGTTTTTGAGGAGTGGAGTAGGAATGTGGTCAAGGTTTTGAAGGATGGAGTTTATGGTAAATGGGTTTGCTGTTGTTGGAAGTGACAACAGAAATCCATAAGACAAGACACTTGACGAGGACCCAAACATAAACGTACTGTTTGGTTAGCGTCTTCAACATGCAGAGATAGAACGAGACAGAATAAAACAAGACGAGCGAGTAATGTTGAAAACGATGAGATGTTTGGTTGCGGTGAATGAGCGTAAAAATTGTCTTCGTCACAGGATGAAATATGTTTAATTGTAGAGGACAGAACAAAAAATAGTGTTAATGACCGAAATACCTCTGTAGTATAATATGAAGAGTAGATGTAATTCATTGATCATTTTATAATTGTATCAATATTTATGTTACAATATTTAATTATGTTATTATTAACTTGTAACTCTAATAAAATTTAAGTTGTGTGATTATTGCTAATAATAATAATAATAATATTATTATTATTATTTTATTATTATTATTACAATTAAAAATTTTGTACCTATTATGACTAATATTTGTTATTGTTGTTATTTTTAGTATGATATTTGTTATATAAATTTAATTATGTTATTATAATGAATATTATTATTATTATTATTAATTATTGTTATTATTAGTAAGATGTATTATAAATTTTGTAATAACAATAAAATAATTATTATTAGTATTATTAATTATTCTCATTGCTTTTATTATCAATTATTATATTATGATTATAAATATTATACATAATTAATGTAAGTATTATTATTATGATTATAAATATTATACATAATTAATTATCTCTTCCTCCTCCTCCACCTCCTCCTCATGATGATGATGATGATGATGATGATGATGATGATGATTATGATTATGATTATTATTATTATTATTATGATTATTATTATGACTATTATTATTATGATTATTATGATTATTATTATTATGATGATGATGATGATGATTTTTTAGGGTTATGATTATGATTATTATTATTATTATTATGATTATGATGATTATGATTATTATTATCATTATTATGATTATTATGATTATGATTATGATGATTATGATAATGATAATGATAATTATGATTATTATTATTATTATTATTATTATTATTATTATTATTATTATTATTATTATTATTATTATTTGCTTTGTCAAATTCCACATCTGTCTCCAATAGTCATCTGTATCGAGAACTTCCTTCTTAGCTCATGTGTGTTGAATTGAATAATCTAATCTTAATTTTGATTCTATTAATATGCTTTTTTTTCCAAAAAAAGAACATTAAGAATGAAACTAGACTACGGTACCTTTTACTAAAATTAAAACAGAGCAGGGTGCTCCAAAAAAGTTCATAACGATTTGTATATGATCTACACCATACTTTTCGACAACAAATACAGTTATTTTTCAAGATTAAAGCCTACACCCTTCCGTCAGGAACATCTATGGTCTAGCTTCCTCATAAAAGTTATCATTATTACACACCGAGTTGCGACAAATCTTAACTTTTCTAAACTTTATTACGCACATAACTATTTCATACTTCATAAAATTTCCACCAATCACTATTCATGAACAAGAGGAATTAAAAAATAAAGAGATGGATGGTTTCACTCATCAATCTTATTGAGCAGCAAGCAGTTAAAAAGTTCAGGACAAAGGAGTGCATACGAACTGACCAATTTTCAGTATACGGTCTTATGATCAAAAAAAGACAATTAATAATGATAACATCAACAATAGCATCCACAGTAGTGTAGCTGATTTGATAACTTCTGCTGGAGCAAGGAGAAGGAACGCACGATCAATTATTTAATGATGCTTAATCTCAAAGAGTCCATCTGGTCCTGTGTTCACAAAGTTATATCTGAGACAAGGAATCAAGCAAAATCTCTGGTCTTAACACCAAAAGGAGATATGTAAGCCATAGAGAAAGAATATGAACACCTAGTACAAGGCTTTTTCAAGTAAAAAATTCTTAAGCCTACTCCAAACTATGCTTGGACATGCTCACAACTTCAATATCCCAACCAATTAAATATTGTGGGATTAAGCAGAACTAAAGACCAATTATTAAGCCAAACAATGCATCCACAAACAAGAGATAAAACAATCTGCTCCCTAAACATGATAAAACATACTTATTAAAACAAAACGAGTATTCAACACTATTGACTTCTAGCAAGCTGAAAGTTATACCCTCCAACTTAACATATTCTTGAGCCATCATAATCAGAATGGACAATAATGAAGTAAATAAGTTTTAATTGCATGGGGGAACAGAAAATAGATCCAGGAACGTGACTGAAAAGTAGTACATACCCCATGGAAACTCCTTGTTACAAATGTGTAAGTAAGGATAAGCCTGTATCAACAAGGAATCATTTAGAAGACAATTGCCAGATTCAAAATTGTTGATATTCAAATGTCGAGAGTAAATCCCAACTAAAAACTGAGAAAGAAAATTAAACAGAAGAGCTTAAATCATGATATTCAGATGCTACAGTTTTCGAACACAAGAATGAATCTCAGGACATTCTTAATAAAAGCAAGTGGAAGACTTATATGAATAAAGCCGAAAGCTCATAGGAGGCTCGTCAAAGTGATGATGACCCCTTATTAGAGAGGTTATAAATTGACAAGATAGTGCATGTAGCAATGCCCACAATATGTAATCTTCTCCCACTTAGCCGCCTCCTCTATCAGAAACGAATACTAGAAAGAAATAGAACATACAATTAATTTTAAGATAGTCGAATTGAAATCATATACTATACACTAATGTTTCGCTCTTTATACAAAATGTGAAATCTTAACCATCACTGGAACTTCACTAGTAATAATTCCCCTTATCATTCCTAACATATCTCATCAGCCAAACAGCAAAGTAATTCACAAACAAAACGTAAAGAAAACCCTGAAAATCAAATACCGAAACCCGATACATCCATAAGTAACTGGAATTCTTCAGCTAAAACTTAACTAGATTCACATTCAAAAGTGACCAAAATCAAAACCTAAACGCAATAAAGATAACGAGAAGCGGATTTACGAGCATCATCGTGATGAGCAGAGGAAGCAAATCCTCACTTCGGAGGAGCAGGTCAGGCTCTAGAGCCGCCACGGAGAGCTGCCCGGAGAGCACCAGATCGGATCAACGCCATCGCCATTTTTTAGTGAGAGAATGCAAACCCATTACCCATACCTTAGAAAAACAAAATCGATGGCATGAAAGAGACTTACCGAGAAGAGAGGAGAGTGGTTGAAGGGAGACTGCGCGTTTCTGGAGAAGACGATCTGGAGGTAGACAAAGTGAAAAATAAGCAAAGTTCTGTCCAATCTCCTCTCGTCAACAGATAAAACAAATATTTACCTTTCACTGTAGAGACGAAGCAGAGAAAAGAAGGAGAGTATTTTTCATACCTTTCACTGGGGAGACGAAGCACAGAGGGAAGAAGGAGACCGAGGACAGCGCTTTGCGAAGGTTTCGTCAGTAATGAGAGGGTTATTTTCGTCATTTCCATTTTTTGTCCTTAGGACAAGAATTTCTGTACCTCAGTTTTGGAAAGAATAAAAATTTCTGTCTTCATCCTTTGAGGACAGAACAAAAATAGATGAGGACAATAAGCAAACGCTACGAAAGACAGAACTTTTATGTTCTTATCTTCCGTCCTCACATCTGAGGATGCTAACCAAACGCAGGGAAAGACTATATGCCAGACACGAATATTAGATTTGTGCTTGCTTATAACTCTGTGGGTTAAGTTTAAAGCCTCGACGGTAAAGGTATATTGAACAAGGAAAATGTGAAAAGAAAATTGTCCCGAGACTAAAGATGGCCTCGATTTTTTTTTTGGTGTTTGGTTAGAAAAAGAGAGTTAGAATAGTTATTCTGAGGTTTAGTTATTCCCGAAGCTTGGAGAATAATTAAGTATAAGTAAAAGGATATATATAGCAGTATATATAGCAATACATAGCATAATATATGTAAAGAGATATTAGATGAATACACGTGGGTGAACACATAGCGGTATAATTAGTCACTAGCCACGCACGGGGTGACTAATTAAGTCAACCCCGTGACTAGCTACGCACGAGAGTGATTAATTAAGTTACCCCGTGACTATCATTTAAGTTAAATGCTAGTCATACAAGGCGGTAACTTACAAACATATATGATGATAGTTTGAAGGTGAAATGATCATGTTAGTATAGTAGAATGTGTGTAGAAATTTGATGAATGTATGTATACATTAATGTTTTGTTTTTGTGTTTATGATCAAGGTATGCAACTGTCTCAAGCATAAGTAAAGGGGTATATATAATAGTACATAGCAGTATATATGTAAAGGGATATTAGATGAACACAGGGGATGTACACATAATGGTATAATTAGTCACTAACTACGCACGAGGGTGACTTAAGTAACTAATTAAGTCACCCTCGTGACTAGCATTTAAGTTAAATGCTAGTCATGCACAGTGTGACTTAACTGGCATTTAACTTAAATGCTGGTCATACACGGTGGTGACTTAAAAACATATATGATGATAGTTTAAAGGTGAAATGATCATAATAGTGGAGTAGAATGTGTGCAGAAATTTAATGAATGTATGTATATGCTCATGTTCTGTTTTTTTGTTTATGATTAAGGTATACACGTTATCTCAAGCATAAGTAAAAAAAAATATAGCAATACATAGCAGTATATATGTAAAGGGATATTAGATGAACACACGGGGGTAAACACATAGTAGTATAACTATTCACTAGTCACGCACACCCCCGTGACTAGCCACGCACGGAATTAATCACTCCCATGACTAGCATTTAAGTTAAATGTTAGTCATGCACGGACTTACAAACATATATGACGATAGTTTGAAGGTGAAATGATAATGATAGTGGAGTAAAATGTGTGCAGAAATTTGATGAATGTATGTAGACGATGATGTTTTGTTTTTGTGTTTATGATCAAGGTATGCACACTGTCTCAAGCATAAATAAAGGGATATATATAGCAGTATATATGTAAAGGGATATTAGAGAAACACACGGGGTGAACACATAATAATATAATTACTCACTAGCCATATATGAGGGTGACCAATTAAGTCACCCCTGTGACTAGCTTTAAGTTAAATGCTAGTCATGCACGGTGGTGACTAACATTTAAGTTAAACGCTAGTCATGCACAATGGTGACTTACAAATATATATGATGATAGTTTGAATGTGAAATGATCATGATAGTAGAGTAGAATGTGTGCAGAAATTTGATGAATGTATGTATATGTTAATCTTCTATTTTTGTGTTTAAGATTAAGGTATGCACACTGTCTCAAGCATAAGTAAAGGGATATATATAGCAGTAAACGTTCACTGTCAAGACTCAAAAACCTCCTCTTGAAGAATTTGGTTTATTTACAACAGAGACTTACGTCCTCTTGGCGAGCCTCAACAGGTTAGTTCTTTGGATCTCTCTGTTCTTGACGTTTCTCTTTGTAATTTCTTTTTTATTCTGTTTCTACCTTCTCGGCGTCGCTCCTGAAGATTTCCTTAAGGTCATTTCCTTCTTAGTGTTTGAGCTCTTAGTTGTTCTATTTCTATTGTTTAGATCTAGTTTTGATTTTGGTAGTCATTTCTTATTTTTACTACTTTTGTTCTGGCGTTGTGAGAAGTGGTGGAGGATTATTATTCTCCGAAAAAGGGGTTTTAAGAAAACAAATCTTTTTTTTGATTCTTTTATTCGAAAATAACTCTCTTTCTGTTTTATCATGAAAACTTCGTCTTTTGGGATCCTTTAGGGTTTGGATTCTTCTGGGTTTTGAAGGTTTGATTGATTTAATGCCCTTTTTATGTTCTCTTTTTCGTTTCCCTATTTTCCATTTGCGAAGAGAAGAAATAAGAGGAAGATGTGTGGTAATGTTAAGATTTTTAAGGTAAAGCTTTGAACTACCTTCTATTTCTTTGTGAAGTTTACAACATTTCTCTTTATTCCTCTGCTTTCTGGGCTATGTTTTTGATAATATCGTGATCTCGTCGTGTCTTGCTCTTCCTCTTCTAGGTTTCAAGGTTGTTCGTTTAGGATACTCAAAAGCACTAATCTGGGTGCTTTTGAGATCTAATATTCAAAATCAACAACAAAGTAAATAACTTTATTGTCTCTTTATCCTCTACTTTTTGATAATATTATGATCTTGTCATTTTTTACTTTTGTTTGTTACCGGGGTAATCCTCATTTGTTACTTTCGTTTCTAGGGTTGGTTTTGAGATCTAAAGTTTAGATTTCAACAACAAAGTTTGTGTTTTTTCCCCTTCATGAAGCCAAAAAAAAAATCTCCATATTTTTTGAATATGTTGATTGCATATATTTGTTCAGTTGTAGTAATGCTTGCTTTTGGTTTCTTTGATATGCATCTCACTCGTTAAGTCCTTTTGTTTCGAAAATGCTACTTTCTGGTTGCTCTTGAGGAGCTTAAAGTTGCTTATATGGAAACTTACTAATCGGTTAAATCGGGCTTCTATTTACTGCTGTCTTTGTTTTAGCTTGGTTGGGTGCAGCTCGTTTGGGATAAGTATCTCGTAGATATGAGCTTTTGGCAAATATAAGTTTTCCAAGTTTGGAACTTTACAAATGAATGCTATACATGTGTCGTTATTGTTGTTCAACATTTTGTTATAAGTTAGTAAACATGTATTTGATTAGCTTTTTCAGCTTTCTCTTCCATTTCTTCTCGTATTGCCCCTTATTTCTAATACCAACAACTTATAATCTTCTCAAAGTTAAGATTTCTTCAAAGATTTTGAGGTTCTGGAAATGGTTGAAAATGATGCTATACTTGTTTTCGTTTTGGTCTTTGTTTCTTTTACATGGCTGGGTTTATGATTGAAGTTTCATGTTTTCGCCGATTTAGTCATTTGCTAAGACCAAAAGGATTCTAAAATGGATATAAATCATTTGTATGGATTCATAAGGCATCCAAGTTGTTGCCTTTTTCTTTTATGTTTTTCATAATGATAGTAGAGCAACGAGCACCAAAAAGTTAGACACTAATGATGATGATGAAGGAGCAAAAGATCTCTGCTAATCCTCTTGGCCCTTTTCTTCATGAAGGCTATGCACTCTTCTTTAACGATATGTAAATAAGCGGTTACTTTTTTTTAGGATTGAACAAGAGGTATGTAAAAGTTGCTCTACGCTCTCGCTCTCTCGTCCTTCTCCTTCTCTACGGCCCCCTCTTTTCGTGTATGGCTCTTGATTAATCAATCTCCGCTGCTTGAGTATTTTATAGGTTTTCTGAAATTTCTTCTCTTAATGTTTTTTGTTTGTGATATTAGCTTTTTTGTTTGATATATACTGCTAGTTTTTACATAGTTACTCTTTTAACTGCATCACTATTATCTTGTCACATCTACATGTGGGTCTACTAGAAACAGTTTTTTCATTATATAGGTGTAAGGTTGCATACTACCTGACCCTCCTAGACCCCGCTTCACTGTAGGACTTCGGGGTTTAATGATGATGATAGTAGTATGTTGGAACCCCACCCCTGCGAGTCACGTGCCCGACGTCCTACGTAACATTTGGACGTGCATCCCACAAGGGAGGAATCCCACACCAAGCCAAACCTCAACAAAAATACCCAAATCATATACTTCCAAACAAATTTGAAAATTTAAAAGTATTGAGTCCTAAATTGAAAATTGATTCCTCTCACTTTAATTCAATTCATCTTTTCCAAATCAATCTCAAAAGCTATATTTTTTTTTGGAGAGGTAGAGGAAAGTCTTAAAAATCCAACGCTTCAAAAATCAGGTCAATCGGAGGTCGGACAAAAAAGTTATAGCCAAAAGAGTGGAGAGAGGTCAAGTAGCCCTCGCGACCAGGTCGCGAGGCGACCGCGTCACACTCATGACGCGTCACAATCATGATGTGTCGCCCTCGCGACGTGCGCAAGTGCGCAACGTCGCACTTGCAACACGCGCGACCCCTGGTCCCTCTTCCCCGACTACCTAACTTGCAAAATTTATATCTTTTGACCCAGAACTCCACAATTTGCAAATTTGTAATCACTAAAAAGCTAAAAGGAAGTTCTAAAACTTCCATAAAGGACTTAAAAACCAAATTAACCTCTAAAGGATTCAAAAATTCACCTCAAAGTGGCTACTGGGAAAAAGTCATCCTAAACAATAATAGAACTTCTAAGCATCATAACTTTCTACTCCATTGTCCAAAAATGTCATACTTTGTATCAACGGAAAGATAAAAAGACAATCTACAACTTTTATGAAGACCCTAAGAACAATTTCTAACTCTATAAGGGTCAACAATTCACTCAAATTTTCTGTCCCGAAATTTGCCAATCTTGACAACACCTGCACCCAACTTCAACAATTTACATCTTTCAACTCCCACATCCAAAAATAGCATATTATACATTGTTGGAAAGCTATGAAATTCTTCTATAAATTTTAAGAAGGATACTTGATCCAATTCAATCCATATCAGTCCAAAATTTGTCTCAAAGCACAGCATACACAAACCTACCCTTATGGACATTTTCAAAAACAATGCAAAGCAACTTTTGGAACATGCATCTACAAAACACAATCAAACTTGAATATCTTGCAATAATATCAAAATATGAGTTCTTACAAAGCTTTAGTAGGCATTTCTAGCCCCATTACATTAAAGTCTCGAAAATTCAAATTTCAAAGAAAAGAAACCACATGAACAGTAATTTTGTTCCAAAAATGCAACTAAAGCTTTGTTTACAAAATATAGCTTCAAAATCAAAAGGCAAACGAGAGTGATGCCTTGACCTCGGTTCGGTCACTCATTTTCTTGCTCATCGCCTGTGGATGGGAGGAAAGAAGGGGGTGAGCTCGACGGCTCGTGAGTGACATGCTTATAACTAAGAAACAAGCAAAAACCATTGAATCATTTATTTCCAAAGCAAAATTTACATTGAAAACCATGCAACACATATTTCTCAAATTCACAACTTATCAAGAAATTAATAACGTCAAACATAACGAATGCATCAAAATGATCACAAACTATAAACACATAGACATCGGAAATGGTTCGGGTGGATCCAAAACAAAACGTACTACACATTTTTGCATAACGGTTTTGTTTAGCCGTGAACTTAGGGGAATCCATGAGGAGCTTCATGTCACTAGCGGACAGGCGGGAGAAGCCTATAGACAAGTACACTTGACTTTTTTAAGAGACCACCATACACCCATATAAGCATACATTTCACATTTTTTTCAAACATATTGGCCAAAATGATCCCTTTCCGAAAGGCAATTTTATAACCATTGCATTCTTTCAAAAATCACTTTCTTTTTACACTCATCAACACAATAAGAAAACATTTTCACAATTTATTCATAAGAAAAAGACATATGTCACATTCTCAAATCATCCTAAAGAGTAATAAATACACATTTTCAAAGTTGTTAGAAAGCATTAAATTCCATTTATTGAAAATTATTTGAACTAGCTCATTTCTCAATTATAAAGATGTTACCCACCTTAAAATCCCTTGCTTTAGACTTGCTCAAGATGCCTTTCCTCTAGCTCCTCTTGCCTCCCTTGAGCTTCTTCACAATCACAAAAACCCAAATCAAGAGAGATTTTAAAATTGAAAAACCTAAGGAAACAAAAACATGAAATTTATCCTGGAATACTCATACCCATACTTTTTCTAAGCCATTTGAACCAAAAACCCTTCAAAATTCTAAAAGATTTGAAACAACTTACCTTGAATCTCCACCTACGATTTTTGCTCTTTGTCTTTAATGGAAGATCAAGTCTTCCTCTTTCTTTTTCCTTCTTGAAAAACTCTTAAAATCACTCTTCTAAAGCAAAGAAAGGTGAAACCCTAAGTTCTTCGTCTTCTTCTCTTCTTTTTCCTCTCAACCGAAACTCTCACCCTCCTTTCACTCAAAATTTTCGTTCCTTCTTTCCAAAACAAGACAAAAATGCTTTTGTTTCTTTCTTTCTTTTAACGAAGCTTAAAAGACCAAATTATCCCTCTTTGTAAGCCTTATACCTTTTAACCTTAAGTGATCTTCTCATTTTGTCCTTATACATTCTTATTCCTTCAATTTAACTAACACCATACTATACTCTAACTAAATCTTAATTTTTTCATTTAATACTTCTAATTCCATCAATCTAAGCAATAAATCCTTCAACCATTTATATGCTAATTAAACTATAACCAAAAGCAATTAATCAAATAAAACCTCAAAAATAAATTGGGATCATGCTTATTCAATAAAAAAGAATTTGGGGGCCAACATTTCTCCCCCTCTTAAAATAATTTCGTCCTCGAAATTCTTACCTGTGTCATTGAAGAGATGCGGATACTTCTCTTTCATAGCTTCTAATGGCTCCCACGTGGCCTCTTCCACTGAATGATTTCTTCATAGGACTTTGACTAGTTGAACTGTCTTGTTTCTGAGGACCTTCTCTTTAGTATCCAAAATCTCCACTGGAATCTTCTCATAACTCAGATCATCTCTCAACTGAACCTCAGGGGTCTGAATGATATGAGAAGGATCCGATCTATACCTCCTCAGCATGGAGACATGAAAAACATCATGTATTTGTGATAACTCAGGTGGCAGTGCTAACTTGTAAGCTAATTGGCCAACTCTCTCAAGAATCTCATAAGGTCACACAAATCCTGGACTCAACTTACCCTTCTTGCCAAATCTCATAATTCCTTTCCAAGGAGATGCCTTAAGGAAGACTTTTTCACCGACTTCATACTCCATTTCCTTTCGGTGAGCATCTACATAACTTTTCATCCTGTCCTGAACTGCTTGAAGCCTTTGCTTAACTAATTTGACCTTGTCAATTATCATCTGAATTAACTCTGGTCCCAAAAGTTTCCTTTCTCCTTCTTCATCCCAGCATATCGGAGTTCTACATCTCCTCCCATACAGTGCTTCATAAGGAGCCATCTGAATGCTTGAATGATACGAATTATTGTAAGCAAATTCGATCAATGGCAAATGTTCATCCTAAGCTCCTCTAAAATCTATCACACATACCCTGAGCATTCCCTCAAAGGTCCGAATGGTCCTCTCATATTGTCCATCTGTCTAATGATGAAAATCAGTGCTAAAATTCAGTCTGGTTCCTAAAGCTTCCTGCAAGTTTTCCCAAAATCTCAAAGTGAAATGAGGATCCCTGTCAGAAACTATAGAATCTGGAATCCCATGCAGTCTCACAATCTCATCAATGTACTTCTTGGCTAACACATGCAGAGAATCGGTCTGTTTGATTGCCAGGAAATGGGTTGACTTCGTCAATCTATCCACAATAACCCATATGGCATCATGCTTCTTACTGGTCTTAGGCAACTCCATCAAAAAGTCCGTAGTCACCCTTTGCCACTTCCACTCAGGAATGGACAATGGCCTTAACTTGCCTGAAAGTGCCTGATATTCAGCCTTAACTTACTGACACACTAGACACTTACTTGCATAATCCGCCACATCTTTCTTCATACCTTTCCACCAGAAATGCTCCTTTAGATCTCTGTACATCCTAGTGCTACCTGGGTGCATAGCATAAGGTGCATTATACGCCTCATCCAGTATCTCATCTTTCACTTCCTTGGCATTTGGGATACAAAGCCTATTCCCTACAGTCATGAGTCCATCATCTCTCACTACCTCTTCAGACTTCTTTCCCTTCTGAATCTCTTCTCGGAGCTTACTTAGTTCTGCATCATGTGCTTGTAACTCCCTAACCCTTTCTCTGAGTATCGACCTCACTCTAAAGATAGCAACAACACAATTAGGCTCCTCGTGTTTCAAACTAATTATGAGCTTGGCCATCTCTTCCAATGACGGTAGATAAATTGCCTGAATATGGGCTATGGAAGACTTCCCACTCAAGGCATCTACTACGACATTTGCCTTGTTTGGATGGTACTCAATCAACAAATCATAATCCTTGAGCAATTCAATCCACATTCTTTGTCTCAAATTCAACTCCTTCTGACTCAACAGGTACTTGAGACTTTTATGGTCAGTAAAGATCTTCGTCTGAACCCCATACAAATAATGTCTCCAGATCTTCAAGACAAAAATCACAGCTGCCAATTCCAAATCATGGGTCGGATCATTCAACTCATAAGGCTTTAGCTGCCGCGAGGCATATGCTATTACCCTGTCTCCTTGCATCAGTACACAACCCAACCCCTTTCTTGAAGCATCACTATGCACTGTATAACCTTCCTCTCTTGTGGGCAAAGTTAAAACTGGAGTACTTGTCAATCTGTGCTTGAGCTCCTCAAAGCTTTTCTGACATTCATCACTCCAGACAAATATTTGATTCTTCCTTAATAACTTAGTTAGTGGAGCAGTAATCATGAAGAATTCTTCCACAAATCTCCTATAGAAACCTGCTAGACCCAGAAAACTCCTCACTTCTGTCACTGTCGTCGGGGCATACCAATTCACTACTGTTTCAATTTTTTTTGGATCCACATGCACCCCATTTTTAGAAATTATATACCTAAGGAAAACCACTTCATGAAGCCAAAATTCACATTTGCTGAATTTGGCGTAAAGCTCCATCTCCCTCAATCTCTGTAATACTATCCTTAGGTGCTCCTCATGCTCTCTTGCATTCTTCGAATACACTAGAATGTCATCGATAAACACTATCACAAACTGATCCAAATACTCCTTGAAGACCCTATTCATAAGATCCATGAAAGCAGCTGGAGTATTGGTCAGTCCAAAAGGCATAACTAAAAATTCATAATTCCCATACCGTGTTCTAAAGATTGTCTTGCTTACATCAGACTCCTTAATTCTGAGTTGATGATAGCTAACCCTGAGATCAATCTTTGAGAAGACTGTTGCTCCTTGCAGCTGATCAAACAAATCATCTATCCGGGGCAAGGGATACTTGTTCTTAACGGTCACCTTGTTGAGTTTTCGATAATCAATACACATCCTCCAGATTTCATCCTTCTTCTTAACAAATAGAACCGGTGCTCCCCAAGGTGACGAACTTGGCCTTATGAACCCCTTCTCTAATAACTCTTCCAACTGTTCCTTAAGCTCCTTCAGTTCAGCTGGAGCCATTCTGTATGGTGGTATAGAAATAGGGATGTTATGAAAATCAAGTCAATGGCAAACTCGATCTCCCTTACCGGTGGCAAACCAGGTAATTCCTCCGAGAACACGTCAAGAAATTCTCTCACAATCGAAGAATCCTCTAACCTGCTTTCATTCACACTAGTGTCCACAATATACGCCAAGAAGGCTTCACACCCCTTCCCCATCATTCTATTAGCTAATAAAGTCGAAATAATTCTTGACGGTGGTGTTTTTCTGTCCCCTCTGAAAATCACCTTCTTACCGTTGCCCATATCAAATTCTACCTCTTTAAGGTCACAATCTAACTTCGCCCGATACTTCTCCATAATATCCATCCCCACAATGACATCTAACCCTTTTAGGTCTAGAGGTAGCAAGTCCACTACCAGTCTAGATCCATCAATAAAGAGCTCACAGTCTCTAAATACTCGACTTACTATCACATTCCTCCCTAAAGGAGTGCTAACAATAAAAAAGTTATCCAAAAGAACCGAATTCATACCAGGTCATGCCATGCTTGCAGAAACAAAAGAATGGGTGGAACCAGAATCAATTAAAACATAAGCTTCATAATTAAATAGCTGATCCATACCCGTGACAACTTCAGGTGCGGCTGCAGCTTCCTCCCTCGTCATGGCGAACACTCTTGCCTATGCTTAACCCCTCTGTCTTCTCGGAGGAATAGCCTTCTTTACAGATCCAGAGCTGCCCACCCCAATAGCTGGCCTGGTTCCCACTGTTTTTGCTCTTCTTGGGGCTTAAAGCTGTGACCCTTCCTCTCTAGACATCTGAGGACAGTCCTTGATCATATGTCCCTTTTCTCTACATCGAAAATATGCTCCTAGCAGTTTGTAGCACTCACCCCTGTGTAGCTTCCCACAATGCTCACATTGGGGATTCAAGTTTCTACTCCTCTCTGCTCCGCTATTTCCTCCACTGAGGAGGCCTGCATTGATACTACCCTTGATTGCTTGCTCTTATTAGTGGTGCTATTGCCAACCTGACTTTGAGTGCGGAAACTCTTCTCACCCCTGTCAGTTATCGGAGCACTCACCCCTTTTCTGGAAAACTGACCTCTATCCTTCCTCTTCCTACTCACCTCTTACCTGATATTTTTCAACTTTTCAGCCTAAAGTGCAACATCTACCAACTGCTGGTAGTCACAGAAATTGTGAATAAGCACCTTTTCCTTGATCCCCAGATGGAGACCTCCCACAAACTTGCGACATTTGTCTTCTTCATTTGCCACAATGTTAGTTGCATACCTAGAAAGCTGGGTGAACTTCAGTTCATACTCGCTCATGCTCATATCCCTCTGTGTGAGATTCAAAAACTCCCTGACCTTCTCTTGGATATACACCCCAGAGAGGTATTTCTTCCTGAATACTTCCCCAAAATCTCTCCATGTCAGCACTGGAGGCACAACCTGACTTTGGGGCACTGATTCCCACCAATGGAGTGCATCCCCTGCAGCAAACTGACTGCATAATCCAGCTTCTCTTCATCATCACATTTCATCTGCACTAGGACCCTCTCTGTCCTCTTTAGCCATGCTTCAGCCTCTTTAGGATTGGTGGTTCTGCTAAAATCCACCGCTCCATACTTGCGAAGCTTATCATACTGCCCGCCCCTAACCACTGGAGCTGGAATTGGAGCTTGTGACCCTTGGCTTATGGCATAAGTAAAGGCTTGAAAGAACTGCGGATCCATAGTAGACATAAGAGGAGGAGGAGGCGGAGGCACTTCGTGCTGCACACTAGGTGTCTCCGAATCAGGAGCAGAATGTGTCCCCGTCTCTTGTGGGACATGTGATTCATCCGTGCTCCCCTGACGAGAGCTAGATGGAGGCAAAGCTCCTCGAGTTCTGTTCTGAGGCGGCATAGTCACTCCTTCAATATAAAACCATTGAAAAAATTTTAGTTCATGAAAAACAATTTTCAAAGTATGTAAAATGGTCCAAATCATATAAAACAATTTCAAAACATGTAAAACAATTTAAAACAATGCAAGTAGTTCATTTAAAACAATGCATGTACATTTCATAACTTAACCTACCCATTTTGTGTTTAGGATAGCCCTAAACATGATCCTACAGCTGGATCTAAACCTAGTCTCTCTGATACCATAAGTGTTGGAACCTCACCCTTGCGAGTCACGTGCTCGACGTCCTACGTGACATCTGGACGCGCATCCCACAAGGGAGGAATCCCACTCCAAGCCAAACCTCAACAAAAATACCCAAATCACATACTTCCGAACATATTTGAAAATTTGAAAGTCTTGAGTCCTAAATTGAAAATTGATTCCTTTCACTTTAATTCAATTCATCTTTCTCAAATCAATCTCAAAAGCTATAATTTTTTTTATGGAGAGGTAGAGGAAAGTCTTAAAAATCTAACGCTTCAAAAATTAGGTCAATCGGAGGTCGGACAAAAAAGTTATGGCCAAAAGAGTGGAGAGAGGTCAGGTCGCCCTCAAGACCAGGTCGCGAGGCGACCGCGTTGCACTCGTGACTCGTCGCCCTCGGGACGTGCCCAAGTGCGCAGCGTCGCACTCGCGACGCGTGCGACCCCTGGTCTCTCTTCCCTGACTACCTAGCTTCCGAAATTCAGATTTTTTGACTCAGAACTCCACAATTTGCAAATTTTGTATCAATGAAAAGCTAAAAGGAAGCTCTACAACTTTTATGAAGGACTTAAAAACCAATTTGGCCTATAAAGGAGTCAAAAATCCACCTCAAAGTGGCTGCCTGGAAAAAATCATCCTAAACAGTAATAGAACTTCTAAGCATCATAACTTTCTACTCCATTTTCCAAAAATATCATACTTTGTATAAACGGAAAGATAAAAAGACAATCTACAACTTTTATGAAGACCATAAGAACAATTTCTAACTCTATAAGGGTCAAAAATTTACTCAAAGTTTATATCTCGAAATTTGTCATTCTTGACAGCACCTGCACTCAACTTCAACAATTCACATCTTTCAACTCCCACATCCAAAAATAGCATATTATACATAGTTGGAAAGCTATGAAATTCCTCTATAACTTTTAAGAAGGCTACTTGATCCAATTTAATCCTTATCAGTCTAGAATTTTCCTCAAAGCACAACATACACAAACCTACCCTTATGGACATTTTCAAAAACGATGCAAAGCAACCTTTGGAACATGCATCAACAAAACACAATCAAACTTGAATATCTTTCAATAATATCAAAATATGAGTTCTTACAAATCTATAGTGGGTATTTTTAGCCCCATTACATTAAAGTCTCGAAAATTCAAATTTCAAAGAAAAGAAACCACATGAACAATAATTTTGCTCCAAAAATGCAACTAAAGCTTTGTTTACAAAATATAGCTTCAAAATCAAAAGGCAAACGAGAGTGATGCCTTGACCTCGGTTCGGTCACTCATTTTCTTGCTCATCGCCTGTGGATGGGAGGAAAGAAGGGGGTGAGCTCGTGAGTAACATGCTTATAACTAAGAAACAAGCAAAAACCATTGAATCATTTATTTCCATAGCAAAATTTACATTGAAAATCATGCAACACATATTTCCCAAATTCACAACTTATCAAGAAAGTCATAACATCAAACATAACGAATGCATCAAAATGATCACAAATCATAAACACATAAACATCATAAATGGTTCGAGTGGATCCAAAACAGAACGTACTACACATTTTCACATAGCGATCTTGTGTAGCCATGAACTTAGGGGAGTCCATAAGAAGCACTATGCCACTAGCGAGCAGGTGGGAGAAGCCTATAGACAAGTGCACTTGACTTTCTTAAGGGACCACCATAAACCCATATAAGCATACATTTCACATTTTTTTCAAACATATTGGCCAAAATGACCCCTTTCCGAAAGGCAATTTTGTAACCATTGTATTCTTTCAAAAATCACTTTCTTTTTACAATCATCAACACAATAAGAAAACATTCTCACAATTTATTCACAAGAAAAAGACACATGTCACATTCTCAAATCATCCTAAAGAGTAATAAATACACATTTTCAAAGTTGTTGGAAATCATTAAATTCCATTTATTGAAAATTAATTGCACTAGCTCATTTCTCAATTATAAAGATGTTACCCACCTTAAAATCCTTTGCTTTAGACTTGCTCAAGATGTCTTTTCTCTAGCTCCTCTTGCCTCCCTTAAACTTCTTCACAATCACAAAAACCCAAATCAAGAGAGATTTTAAAATTGAAAAACCTAAGGAAACAAAAACATGAAATTTATCCTGGAATACTCATACCCATACTTTTCCTAAGCCATTTGAACAAAAAATCCTTCAAAATTCTAAAAGATTTGAAACAACTTACCTTGAATCTCTACCCATGATTTTTTCTCTTTGGCTCTAATGGAAGATCAAGTTTTCCTCTTTCTTTTTCCTTCTTGAAAAACTCTTAAAATTACTCTTCTAAAGCAAAGAAAGGTGAAACCCTAAGTTCTTCTTCTTCTTCTCTTCTTTCTCCTCTCAATCGAAACTCTCACCCTTCTTTCACTCAAAATTTTCGTTCCTTCTTTCCAAAACAAGACAAAAATGCTTTTGTTTCTTTCTTTCTTTTAATGAAGCTTAAAAGACCAAATTACCCCTCCTTGTAAGCCTTATACCTTTTAACCTTAAGTGATCTTCCTATTTTGTCCTTATATATTCTTATTCCTTCAATTTAACTAACACCATACTATACTCTAACTTAATCTTAATTTCTCCATTTAATACTTCTAATTCCATCAATCTAAGCAATAAATCCTCCAACCATTTATATGCTAATTAAACTCTAACCAAAAGCAATTAATCAAAAAAAACCTCAAAAATAAATTGGGATCATGCTTATTCAATAAGAAAAGAATTTGGGGGCCAACATAGTATATATGTAAAGGGATATTAGATGAATATAATTGGTGAACACACAGTAGTATAATTAGTTACTAGCCACACACAATGGTGACTTAAGTGACTAATTAAGTCACCCCCATGACTAGCATTTAAGTTAAATGCAAGTCATGCACGGTGGTGACTTAACTAACATTTAACTTAAATGCTAGTCATGCACGGTGGTGACTTACAAACATATATGATGATAGTTTGAAGGTGAAATGATCATGATAATGGAGTAGAATGTGTGCAAAAATTTGATGAATGTATGTATACGATGATGTTTTGTTTTTGTGTTTATGATCAAGGTATGCACACTGTCTCAAGCACAAGTAAAGGGATATATATAGCAATACATAACAATATACATGTAAAGAGATATTAGATGAACATACTGGGGCAAACACTTAGCAGTGTAATTATTCACTAGCCACAGACACCCCCTTAACTAGCCACACATGGGGATGACTAATTAAGTCACCCTTGACTAACATTTAAGTTAAATGCTAGTCATGCACGATGTGACTTACCAAGTCACCCCGTGACTAGAATTTAACTTAAATGCTAGTCATGCACGGTGGTGACTTACAAACATATATGATGATAGTTTTAAGGTGAAATGATCATGATAGTAGAGTAAAATGTGTGCAGAAATTTGATAAATATATGTATACGATGATGTTCTGTTTTTATGTTTATGATCAAGGTATGGACATTGTCTCAAGCATAAGTAAAGGGATATATATAGCATTATATATAGCAGTATATAACAGTATATATGTAAAAGGATATTAGATGAACACAAGGTGAACATATAGCAGTATAATTAGTCAATAGCCACGCACAGGGGTGACTAAATGCTAGTCATGCACGGTGGAGACTGAACCAAGTCACCCCCATGACTAGCATTTAACTTAAATGCTAGTCATGCACAGTGGTGACTTACAAACATATATGATGATAGTTTGAAGGTGAAATGATCGCGATAGTGGAGTAGAATGTGTGCAGAAATTTGATGAATGTATGTATATGTTGATGCAAGTCACCCCGTGACTAGTATTTAACGTAAATGCTAGTCATGCACGATGGGGACTTACAAACATATATGATGATAGTTTGAAGGTGAAATGATCATAATAGTGGAGTAGAATGTATGTAGAAATTTGATGAATGTATATATATGTTGATGTTCTATTTTTGTGTTTATGATCAACCATAGTTTATAAGTTGTTTATGAATGATATTGATCTGAAATTGAGGTGAGAATGAAGATGAAATGATGTAGAGTTGATGAACTATGATCTGAATGTAACATATAGGAGTTGAAAATTTGGAAAAGTGAAAGAAGAATTTCTGGAGTATGTTAGCTATAATGTTTCCACTGAATATGCATCTGTATTTAGACCATATCTTGATCTTCAGACATCTAAATGGGATGAATTTAAGTTTATATTAAACTAGAGACATATGGCTATATTTTTTATGAAGAAATTGAATTTGAATTCTTTCTTTAAGAGTTTCAAAATTTGGTTTGAAGTTGGGTACAGTGTGTTGTCGCAATTTAAGAACATCTTGTAGTATTTTAAGTATAACTTGCAGAATACTGAACCAAACTACATGAAATTGGTGTCATTAGAAAAGACATAATGGAACATTTGTTTAAAAGAATGTGTTGCCTAAATATCTAATTATCTTTGTCAAAATGGCCATGAAAATTTGACCTGAAATTTGTTTTGAGAAATGAATAGGGGATCATCAGGTGGTGCACGATCGTGCAACACCCCGATGTTTCCTCTCTGTCACGATAATGCACTACCTGATGATACTCATTCAATAATATTAATAATAAGCAGACAAAAAATTATAAATCAACCTTCGATACCCTTCACCATAGGCCACGTGGCATTTCATATGTTATTTTTTTTCCCATTTCATAATTTTCCTTAAAAGTAAGAACTAAGTTTGCGTGTACCCCAAAATCATAGTACTACACTTACAAAGAAGGGAATGCACACCTTCAAATAATAAAGAAGATTTTGAAGCCCAATCCAATATAACGATCAGCATCAAACCTTGTTATAATGATAACCTAAAGGAAAGAAAATAGAAACCGTTGCTTCGGGATCCTCCATCTTTTCCTTTTAACTCTTTCTTCTTTATTCTTAAGTAAAAAACTGGCTTAACTTGATGTTAGACCCCGATCCCTTTTTTCCTATTAAATAGGTTTGCAATTTAAATTGTCTTTTGGTTAGTATGAAATTAGGGTTTTATTAGATTTCCTATTGGTTAGAATAATTTGAGATTTTAGTGCCATAATTATTAATTGAAGGAATTTAGTTAAATTAGAATTTTAATTTTGGTGTTAGATTTTAAAAGAATAAGAAAATGGTAGATGAGGCCATAAAATAGTGTTAGGATAAATTAGGAAGTGTTTAAAAGGTTTTAAGCCTTTAGGTTATTAAAGTGGGCTTATAGGCCTTTGGCATGTCTTTTAAATGAGGGGGAAAGCAAATAAGTGGGCTAGGGTTTTTAAGGTGAAGTAAATAAAAAAGAAAGGAAGCATTTGGGCTTTTTAGTGGGAGCCCACGAAATTATTAGATGATTGGAGGGAAAGATGAAAATTTGGGAAAGGTTATAAGGAGGGAAACTTCTTGGGCTTGAAGACTTGGGCTTAGGTTAAAAAGTTAGGTTTAAGTTAAAGAGTTAGGGTTAGGTTAAATTAAGAAGGATTAGGAAGTTTCTTAAGGCTTAAAAGAGTGACTAACGAAAATGCAAGGGAGAAGCTTAAGTGATGTCGTTTTTGCATAGGAAATAAGTGAGAAAGAAACAAAAACCTAGGTCATTTGTTAAGCCATCCGAAAGTTTCAAAGAGAGGAGAGAGTAAGAAGGTTTCGAAAGTTTCAAAGGAGAAAGAAGAGTGGAGAGGTCGGCCATCAAAGAAGAAGAAGGGAGGTAGGGTTTCTAAGGAGGATTCAAGTGGATTAAGTAAGAAGAAAGGAAGAGAAAGAGGTTTTCCATCTTTAGAAGCAAAAAGAAGAGATTTCGTGGGTGTTGAGAATGTAAGAGAAAATTTGAATTTCTTGGTTTTATGGTTAGGATTTGATCTTTCTTGTTTCATATTGGTGATTAGAAGAGTGATTAGAAGGATTTGTTGTGTTGGAGGAGAGGAGAAAAAAATCAGATTTGGGTAGGCTAGGGTTTCGAAATTTAAGAATTGATTTGGTAGGGTTTTGTTGTTAGCTTGATTAATAATGGTGGTTTGAAAGGTATTGGTGAAAAAAAGAAGAAGAAGTATAGTGGCTTAGTTTTAAAAAAAAATAGCATGGGTGTATGGCCCTAGGGATTAAGAATTTTCGAAAATAATGTAGTAAATTGATAGGGGTTATGGTTAGTATAGCTTAGGAAAGGTTTAGGAATGGTTAGGTTAGATTAAAGTCAAGTTTCTATAGTCTTGGAAAATTCCAGCATAGGTGCTTTTTATTAATTAACATTCTTATGCTTTGTTTTAGGTCATTTAAGGCGCTTGGAGATTGAGGAGGGTCGAGATAATCAATTGGGTCAAGATATCCAAGTTCCGAATCAAAGAAGTCAAGGTGGGTAACTTTTTAATACTTGAGTAATAGGCTACCTAAATATCTCTTAAATGTTTTCCTGTGATTTTCAAAGTTTGAATAAAGTGGTGTTTGTGATAGTTGAGAAATGGATTATGTGCCTTATTATGTAACTATATTGTGTAACTATTTGTAAATTGTTTGTCAAGATTGTGTGATTAATGACCATGCGTGGCGAATCTTTGTGAATAGTGTAAAGTATGGAAGAAGTATGGAAAATGATTGGAAAACTGATAGAAAGTGGAAAAAAGATTTGAGTATGTGATTTTGGATAAATGCCTAATGTGAATTGCATGATTAATTGAGTTTGTAGTGATCCCCTCTGTTAGCAAGTGCGCACTTGTCTGTTATAGCCTTCTCCCGGCTGCCTGTTAGTGCATAGGAGCTCCGATTTCGGACTCCCCTCTGTTCACGGCTACACATGGTCGCTTGTCGAACATGTGTAGTACGTCATGTTAGGATCACTGAAACTGTTTGTTATGTGATTATGTACTGTTGGATGATATTTGTTGCTCTATAAATGTTTCATTCATTAGTAAATGAGATTCCTTTGACTTGGAAAATTTAATTGTTGATGAATGTTTTAGCTTGTGCTTGGATATTAAATTGTTACCCGCGGAGCCGTCGTGCTCACACCCCCTTCCTCCCTCCACAGGTATTGAGCGAGAAACCGGGTCATCGCATCGGGAATGAGGCATTACTCCGATGTTTTTTTTTTTTTTTGGAAATTATACTTTTGAAACAAAGCTTTGGATATCATTTTGGCTAATGAATGTGGTTGTAAACTTTTTGAGCTTTCGTTGTATTCGGGCCAAAATGCCCTTTAAAGCTTTGTAACAATTATGTTTTTCATGTAATTATTAAGGTTTTGAAGTTTCAAATGTAATGTGTATTGTAAAAGTTTCCATATATATGGATGTATGGTTGTATGTTTGATAATGTTATAAGCAAGCATGATGAGTTGGAAATGAGGTAATGGTTAAGAGTTAGGTTAAAATGTTTGGGATGCCTATATTGTGATGCTGCCTTTGAGATTGGTGTTGAGATGTTTGTAGTTGGATGTTGTGAGAAATTGGAAGATAGAAGTGATTTTGTGTAGGTATGAAGTTTGGTTGGAAGGTGAAAATTTTGGCTAGAGCATTTTTAGGGGAAGTGCTGTCCATTTTTTTTTAAAATGGGCAGCCACCTTGCTTTGGGATTCAGGGCATGTTAGAGTAGGAATTTGAGTGAGAGGTATTTCTTACAGTTTGTAGAGCTTGTCAAGATCTTTAAAACGGTATAAAATAGGCTGAATTTCGACTTAGGATGAAAAAGTTATGGGTGTTGGAAATTTTTTAATCACTATTCATTTGGTCATTTTTACTATTCATTTGGTCATTTTCACTATTCATATGGTAATTAGCTAAACAACAACTTTAATCAAATCTTTACTTCTTTTAATGATTGAAATGACTTTTGTTTCTTCATGAAGTAAACAATAACTCTTCGCAATTCGAACTTGGGGTGAAAGGTTATAAAAATGTAAAATAAATTGATTTTAAAGCAAATATAATATCTTTTCTTATTTTCCTTGATTCTTATCCATTTGACCTCTGATTTGCATGAAATTTGAAGTATTGATTAACTAGTAACATTTTCTATTCATTTTTGGTAAAATGAGAGTGTCGGGTCTTCGTTGGACTTTATAGCCAATGTGTGTCGGTTTTGTGCGAAATTGCGTTTTTGTGAGATATAAAGATCCGATTGAGGCGTTTTCTGTTTTCATTCGACCTAGAGACATGGGATTTTGGATTAGCTTAGGCATAGGAGTAATTATGGGCCCTAAGCAGATCAAATTTTATTGGAGGATAATTAGGGTAAATTTATCAAGGTTTATTCGGATGGCGTGCACTTAAGTTCAATTCGAAGTTTCTTTCGTGGTGAGGAATCCCTCCCTCGTGGGATGCGCGTCCAAATGTCACGCAGGACGTCGGACACGTGTCGCACCAGGAAGGGGTTCCAACACTTATGGTATCAGAGCTTTCGGTTTAGATTCGAGTAGAATGAGAACTTTAGGGTTTTCATGATTTTTATTAAACTTACATGATTTGTGTTCTTTTGCATTGTTTTAATTGATTTTACATGCCTACATGGTGATTTCGACTAAATGATGATTTTAGATGATTATAACTTGAGTGTTGCACGATACTTTTGAATTAAAGTTTTTCACTGGTTTTATTTTGAAGGAGTAAATATGTCACCTCGGCGTAGATCCCGCAGAACTCGTTCTCGCTCTAGTTCCCGTCAGGGGAGCACAGATGAGTCGCATGTCCCACAAGATGCGGGGACAAACTCAGCTCCTGGCTCAGAGGCACCTAGTGTGCAACCTGAGGAGCAACCTCCTCCTCCTCCCGCTATGCCTGCGATGGATCCACAGTTTTTCCAGGCCTTTGCCCAGGCTTTCACCTTGGCCATGGGACAGGGATCTCAAGCTCCAGCGCCAGCTCCAGTGATTCGGGGCGGGCAGTATGACAAGTTACGGAAGTATGGTGCGGTGGACTTTCATGGTACCACCAATCTTGAGGAAGCTGAGGCTTGGATGAAAAGAACAGAGAGTCCTGGTGCAGATGAAATGCACAGATGAGGAGAAGCTTGAGTATGCAGTGAGTCTATTGCAGGGGAATGCCCTTCACTGGTGGGAGTCGGTGCCACAGAGTCAGGCTGTACCTCCCGTGTTATCATGGAGTGATTTTGGAGAATTATTCAGGAAAAAGTACTTCTCCCGGGTTTATATGCAAGAAAAGGCTAGAGAGTTTATGAATTTGGCTCAGAGAGAGCTGTCTGTTAGTGAGTATGAGCTGAGATTCAACCAACTGTCTCGATATGCAGCATATATGGTGGCTAATGAAGAAGACAAGTGTAGGAAGTTTGAAGGAGGCCTCCACCTGGGAATCAGGGAGAAGGTAGTGATTCATATTTTTTTTATTATCAGCAGTTGGTGGATGTGGCCCTCCAGGCAGAAAAATAGGAGAATATCAGACAGGAGGTGAGCAGGAAAAGAAAGGGCAGAGAGCAGTTTCCTAGGAGAGGGGGTAGTGTTCAGACAGCTTTCAGAGGTGAGAAGAGTTTTGTGTCTGCAGTCGGGGAGGCGGTGGTGCCCCTCGTGAGAAAGGTGCAATTGAGCGAGCAGTAGTCAAGCAGCCTCCTCAGTGAGAGGAAACAGCAGGACAGAGAGAAGCAAGAACCCGACCCCTCTATGTGAGCATTGTGGGAACCCCCATCGAGGTGAATGCCGTAAATTGTCAAGTGCTTGCTTCAAGTGTGGAGAGAAGGGACACATAATTAGAGACTGTCCTCGGTGGGCCCGAGGGGCAGGATCTCAGTCTCAGGCTCAGAGGAGAGTGGAGACAGTGGGGACCGACCGGAGTTCAGAATGGGCGATTCAGGTCGATGAAGAAGCCCATGCCGCCAGGGGGACCGAGAGGGTAAGCACAGGCTCGGGTATTTGCTATAACTCGAGAGGAGGCTGCAGCCGCACCGGAGGTTGTTACTGGTATGGCTCAGCTTTTTCATTATGATGTCTATGTTCTTTTTGATTCTGGTTCCACCCATTCTTTTGTCTCTGCGAGTATGCTATTGCCCAGTATGAAGTCAATTCTTTTGGATGAGTTTCTGTTTGTTAGTACTCCGTTAGGGAGGACTGTTATCGTGAGCCGGATCTTTCCGGATTGTGAGCTTGTGATTGATTGATCTAGTTTGGTAGTGGATCTGCTACCTCTAGATCTGAAGGGGTTAGATGTGATCGTCGGAATGGACGTGATGGAGAAGTATAAGGCGAAGCTGGATTGTGGTAAAAAGGAAGTGGAATTTGATCTGGGTGAGGGTCAGATAGTAGTTTTCAGAGGAGATAGAAAAGTGACACCGCCATACGGCTTGTTTGACTTTGTTAATCGATAGATCGATGGGAAGAGGTCATGAAGCCTTCTTGGCGTGTGTTCTGGATACCAGTGTGAAGGAGAGTAAGGTGGAGGATATTCCCATTGTGAGGGAATTTCCTGATGTGTTTCCTGAGGAGTTGCCCGGTTTGCCACCGGAGAGGGAGATTGAGTTTGCTATTGATTTGGCTCCCGAGACAACTCCTATTTTGATTCCACCTTACAGGATGGCTCCAGCTGAGCTGAAGGAGCTAAAAGAGCAATTGGAGGATTTGTTAGAGAAGGGATTCATTAGGTCGAGTTTCTCACCCCGGGAGCGCCGGTCTTGTTTGTTAGAAAAAGATGGAACACGGAGAATGTGCATTGACTACGGAGGCTAAATAAAGTGACAAAGTGAAAACAAGTATCCTTGCCCGGATAGATGACTTGTTTGATCATTTGCAAGGAGCAACGGTCTTCTCAAGATTGATCTCGTCCGCTACCATCAACTCGGGATTAAGGAGTCCGATGTGAGCAAGACACCTTCCGACTCGGTATGGCCATTATGAGTTTTTGGTTATGCCTTTCGGACTGACCAATGCTCCTGCTGCTTTTATGGATCTGATGAATAGGGTCTTTAAGGACTTTTTGGATCAGTTTGTTATCGTGTTTATCGATGACATTCTGGTGTATTCCAAGAGTGAGGGAGATCATGAGGAGCACTTGAGGATTGTATTGCAGAGACTGAGGGAGAGAGAATTGTATGCCAAATTCACGAAATGTGAATTTTGGCTGCGTGAGGTGGTCTTTCTTGGTCATATTGTTTCTGAGAATGGGGTGCATGTAGACCCAAAGAAAGTTGAAGCTGTAGTAAATTGGCACGCTCCGACGACAGTGAAAGAGGTGAGGAGCTTTCTGGGTTTAGCTGGTTACTATAGAAGATTTGTGGAGGGATTTTCCTTGATCACTGCTCCTTTGACTAAGTTGTTAAAAAAATCAGAAATTTGTCTGGAGTGATGAATGCCAGAGAAGTTTTGAGGAGCTGAAGCATATATTGACAAGTGCTCCAGTTCTAGCTTTGCCCACAGGAGATGGGAGTTTTTCTGTGTATAGTGATGCTTCCAGAAAGGGGTTAGGATGTGTGCTTATGCAGGAAGATAAAGTGATAGCATATGCCTCACGACAACTAAAACCTTATGAGGTGAATTATCCGACCCATGATCTGGAGTTAGCAACAGTGATCTTTGCTTTGAAGATATGGAGACATTATTTGTATGGAGTGCAAACCAGGATCTTCACAGATCACAAGAGTCTCAAATATCTGTTGAGTCAGAAGGAGTTGAATTTGAGATAGAGGCGATGGATTGAACTGCTCAAGGACTATGACCTGTTGATCGAGTATCATCCAAGTAAGGCAAATGTTGTTGCAGATGCCTTGAGCAGGAAGTCTTCCATAGCATATGTTCAGACAATATATATGCCGCTATTGGAAGAGATGGCTAAGCTCAGGATCAGTTTGACGCAGGAAGAGTCTGATTGCATGGTTGCTACCTTCAGGGTAAGACCGATCCTCAGAGAGAAAATGAAAGAGTTGCAGGGTCAGGATCTCGAGTTGAGTAAGCTGCGGGAAGAGGTGCAAAGGGGTAAGGAGTCCGATATGGTGCTAAGTGATGATGGACTCCTGACAGTCAAAAATAGGCTGTGCATTCCAAATGTCAAGGAGGTAAAGGATGAGATTCTGGATGAGGCGCACAATGCACCTTATGTTATGCACCCAGGCAGTACCAGGATGTACAGGGATCTCAGAGAACACTTTTGGTGGAGAGGTATGAAGAAAGATGTGGCTGAGTATGTGAGCAAGTGTCTGGTGTGCCAGCAAGTTAAGGCTGAACATCAGGCACCTTCAGGCTAGTTGAGGCCATTATCCATTCCTGAGTAGAAATGACAGAGAGTCACTATGAATTTTCTGATGGGATTGCCTAGGACCAGTAGGAGGCATGATGCCATATGGGTGATTGTAGATAGATTGACAAAATCAGCCCATTTTCTGGCAATCAAACAAACAGATCCTCTGCATGTGTTAGTTAAGAAGTATATTGATGAGGTGGTAAGATTGCATGGGATCCCGGATTCGATTGTGTCTGATAGGGATCCTCGCTTTACTTCGAGATTTTGGGGCAGTTTGCAGGAGGCTATGGGCACTAAGTTGAGTTTCAGTACTGCTTTCCATCCTCAGACCGATGGTCAGTCTGAGAGGACCATTCGGACTCTAGAGGGAATGCTCAGGGCTTGTGTGATGGATTTTAGTGGGGCATGAGATGAACACTTGCCTTTGATCGAATTTGCATATAATAATTCGTATCATTCGAGCATTCAGATGGCTCCTTATGAGGCTCTATATGGGAGGAGATGTAGGACTCCAGTGTGTTGGGATGCAGAGGGAGACAGCAGGCTTTTGGGTCCAGAGTTGATACAGATGACCGTTGATAAGGTCAATTTGATTAAGCACAGGCTGAAGGCAGCTTAGGACAAGATGAAGAGCTATGAGGATGCTCATAGGAAAGAGATGGAGTATGAGGTCGGCGATAAAGTGTTTCTTAAGACTTCTCCGTGGAAAGGGATTATGAGATTCGGCAAGAAGGGTAAAATGAGTCCGAGGTATGTGAGACCTTATGAGATACTGGAGAGGATTGGTCCGTTGGCTTACAGGTTAGCCTTGCCTCCAGAGTTATCTCAGATACATGATGTTTTTCATGTTTCTATGCTGATGAGATATCGATCAGATCCGTCCCATATCATTCAAGCTGATGAAGTTCAATTGAGTGAGGATTTGAGTTATGAAGAGCTTCCCGTGCAGATTCTGGATACAAAAGAAAAGGTTCTCAGAAATAAGACAGTGCAGTTAGTAAAAGTGTTATGGAGGAAGCATTCGGTAGAAGAGGCCACGTGGGAGCCAGTGGAAGCTATGAAGGAGAAGTATCCTCAGCTCTTCATTGATTCAAGTAAGAATTTCGAGGACGAAATTCTTTTAAAGGGGGAAGAAATGTTAGACCCCGATCCCTTTTTCCCTATTAAATAGGTTTGCAATTTAAATTGTCTTTTGGTTAGTATGAAATTAGGGTTTTATTAGATTTCCTATTGGTTAGAATAATTTGGGATTTTAGTGCCATAATTATTAATTGAAGGAATTTAGTTAAATTAGAATTTTAATTTTGGTGTTAGATTTTAAAAGAATAAGAAAATGGTAGATAAGGCCATAAAATAGTGTTAGGATAAATTAGGAAGTGTTTAAAAGGTTTTAAGCCTTTATGTTATTAAAGTGGGCTTTTAGGCCTTTGGCATGTCTTTTAAATGAGGGGGAAAGCAAATAAGTGGGCTAGGGTTTTTAATGTGAAGTAAATAAAAAAGAAAGGAAGCATTTGGGCTTTTTAGTGGGAGCCCACGAAATTATTAGATGATTGGAGGGAAAGATGAAATTTTGGGAAAGTTTAAGTTAGAAGGAGGGAAAGTTGGATTTTTGGGCTTTTAAGAGGGAGCCCACAAAAATTTAAGTTGGAAGGAGGGAAAATGAAAATTTGGGAAAGGTTCTAAGGAGGGAAACTTCTTGGGCTTGAAGACTTGGGCTTAGGTTAAAAAGTTAGGTTTAAGTTAAAGAGTTAGGGTTAGGTTAAATTAAGAAGGATTAGGAAGTTTCTTAAGGCTTAAAAGAGTGACTAACGAAAATGCAAGGGAGAAGCTTAAGTGATGTCGTTTTTGCATAGGAAATAAGTGAGAAAGAAACAAAAACCTCGGTCATTTGTTAAGCCATCCGAAAGTTTCAAAGAGAGGAGAGAGTAAGAAGGTTTCGAAAGTTTCAAAGGAGAAAGAAGAGTTGAGAGGTCGGCCATCAAAGAAGAAGAAGGGAGGTAGGGTTTCTAAGGAGGATTCAAGTGGATTAAGTAAGAAGAAAGGAAGAGAAAGAGGTTTTCCATCTTTAGAAGCAAAAAGAAGAGATTTCGTGGGTGTTGAGAAGGTAAGAGAAAATTCGAATTTCTTGGTTTTATGGTTAGGATTTAATCTTTCTTGTTTCATATTGGTGATTAGAAGAGTGATTAGAAGGATTTGTTGTGTTGGAGGAGAGGAGAAAAAAATCAGATTTGGGTAGGCTAGGGTTTCGAAATTTAAGAATTGATTTGGTAGGGTTTTGTTGTTAGCTTGATTAATAATGGTGGTTTGAAAGGTATTGGTGAAAAAAAGAAGAAGAAGTATAGTGGCTTAGTTAAAAAAAATCAGCATGGGTGTATGGCCCTAGGGATTAAGAATTTTCGAAAATAATGTAGTAAATTGATAGGGGTTATGGTTAGTATAGCTTAGGAAAGGTTTAGGAATGGTTAGGTTAGATTAAATTCAAGTTTCTATAGTCTTGGAAAATTCCAGCATAGGTGCTTTTTATTAATTAGCATTCTTATGCTTTGTTTTAGGTCATTTAAGGCGCTTGGAGATTGAGGAGGGTCGAGATAATCAATTGGGTCAAGATATCCAAGTTCCGAATCAAAGAAGTCAAGGTGGGTAACTTTTTAATACTTGAGTAATAGGCTACCTAAATATCTCTTAAATGTTTTCCTGTGATTTTCAAAGTTTGAATAAAGTGGTGTTTGTGATAGTTGAGAAATAGATTATGTGCCTTATTATGTAACTATATTGTGTAACTATTTATAAATTGTTTGTCAAGATTGTGTGATTAATGACCATGCGTGGCGAATCTTTGTGAATAGTGTAAAGTATGGAAGAAGTATGGAAAATGATTGGAAAACTGATAGAAAGTGGAAAAAAGATTTGAGTATGTGATTTTGGATAAATGCCTAATGTGAATTGCATGATTAATTGGGTTTGTAGTGATCCCTCATTATGAAGTGCGCATTTATGCATTACTGATCTTCTCCGGCTGCATAAGTGGCATAGGAGCTCCAATTTTGGACTCCCCTCATTCACGGACTACATGGTCGCTTGTCGAACATGTGTAATACGTCATGTTAGGATCATCAAACCGTTTGTTATGTGATTATGTCTTTGTTGGATGATATTTGTTGCTCTATAAATGTTTCATTCATTAGTAAATGAGATTCCTTTGACTTGGAAAATTTAATTGTTGATGAATGTTTTAGCTTGTGCTTGGATATTAAATCTGTTACCATGGAGTCGTCGTTACTCACACCCCTTCCTCCCTCCACGGTATTGAGCGAGAAACGGGTCATCGCATCGAATGAGGCATTACTCTGATGTTTTTTGGTTTTTTTGGAAATTATACTTTTGAAACAAAGCTTTGGATAGCATTTTGGCTAATGAATGTGGTTGTAAACTTTTTGAGCTTTCGTTGTATTCGGGCCAAAATGCCCTTTAAAGCTTTGTAACAATTATGTTTTTCATGTAATTATTAAGGTTTTGAAGTTTCAAATGTAATGTGTATTGTAAAAGTTTCCATATATATGGATGTATGGTTGTATGTTTGATAATGTTATAAGCAAGCATGATGAGTTGGAAATGAGGTAATGGTTAAGAGTTAGGTTAAAATGTTTGGGATGCCTATATTGTGATGCTGCCTTTGAGATTGGTGTTGAGATGTTTGTAGTTGGATGTTGTGAGAAATTGGAAGATAGAAGTGATTTTGTGTAGGTATGAAGTTTGGTTGGAAGGTGAAAATTTTGGCTAGAGCATTTTTAGGGGAGGTGCTGTCCATTTTTTTAAAAAAATGGGCAGCCACCTTACTTTAGATTTTAGGGCATGTTAGAGTAGGAATTTGAGTGAGAGATATTTCTTACATTTTGTAGAGCTTGTCAAGATCTTTAAAACGGTATAAAATAGGCTGAATTTCGACTTAGGATGAAAAAGTTATGGGCGTTGGAAAATTTCTGATCACTATTCATTTAGTCATTTTTACTATTCATTTGGTCATTTTCACTATTCATGTGGTAATTAGCTAAACAACAACTTTAATCAAATCTTTACTTCTTTTAATGATTGAAATGACTTTTGTTTCTTCATGAAATAAACAATAACTCTTCGCAATTCGAACTTGGGGTGAAAGGTTATAAAAATGTAAAATAAATTGATTTTAAAGCAAATATAATATCTTTTCTTATTTTCCTTGATTCTTATCCATTTGACCTCCGATTTGCATGAAATTTGAAGTATTGATTAACTAGTAACATTTTCTATTCATTTTTGGTCAAATGAGAGTGTCGGGTCTTCGTTGGACTTTATGGCCAATGTGTGTCGGTTTTGTGCGAAATTGCATTTTTGTGAGATATAAAGATCCGATTGAGGCGTTTTCTGTTTTCATTCGACCTAGAGACATGGGATTTTGGATTAGCTTAGGCATAGGAGTAATTATGGGCCCTAAGTAGTTCAAATTTTATTGGAGGATAATTAGGGTAAATTTATCAAGGTTTATTTGGATGGCGTGCACTTAAGTTCAATTCGAGGTTTCTTTCGTGGTGAGGAATCTCTTTCTCGTGGGATGCGAGTCCAGATGTTACGTAGGACGTCGGACACGTGTCGCACCAGGGAGGGGTTCCAACACTTGAACTCTACTTTACATAAGCTTTAAAAGGGCAAGCTTCCTTGCTCTCTCTTATTAAAAAGGTACTGTTAAAAATTTCAATTTGACTGTATAAATTAAGAATCCAGTAAAAGTTCATTTTTTTAGTTGCTTTTGGCTTGAGGGAAGAAGATGAAGAGAGTTGCAATAAGAGAGATAAAAGTAGGTGTTCTCTAGTATTGTCCTTTGTTATATCTATTTACGAGGATGTATATAAGTGGTTAAGTTTAATGTGGTTTTTCAAGGTAAAGATGTTGCACTTATGATATCGTCACTTGTTAAGCATGTAAAACTAGATTTATAAAAGGAACATGCCTATAATGTGGCTCAACCTTTTCTTTTAGTAACAAAGATCAACTTCCAATATGTCAACATTTCCCTCTACTTCAATACTAAATTTCTTAAGGCATCACTCTTTGTAATATGTGAGTACTACATATGCACGATAAGAAATCACCAAATTGAATCAAACGTTGAACATTAGAAAGAGGAAAGAAATCACCAAAGAAGGAGTTATTTTGTTCGAGAATTCAATTCTTTCTTTTAAAAGTAAAAATAGTAAATTATGGAAAGGGCTTGAGAAAGGCATTATAACAAAATATCCAGCTAAATCAACTCAAGATAACATAGGCAAAGCTAATTACAATAGAAAAATAATGGGAATTGGAAAACTAAGAGAACATAGGGATTGAGGAACAAAACAAACTTTATAGTCTGCATCTATTTGTTAAAGGCACACTTAATCCTATTACAAGCCTTTACCTAAAATTGAGTCCTTTAATCCACCAAATACGATTAATAAGAACTTGTTCTACATATCTAGATTTATTTTTCAAAGATCTATCGTTTCTCTCCTCATAAATGGTATAAACACAGTAACTAAGTGCTAGTTTAAAGCCTTGAATATAGAACCATTTTTTTACTATTAGTAAGATAAGAAGAGGAGATCTAGATAATGGTGGAGTCTTAACTATAGTTATAACACTCTGGTAATACCTTAAGGAAAGACATTTATACAACTCAAAGAGTTATTAGAAATAGAAGCCACACCCAACTACAAAACCTTAACCACTGGAACAATGTAAGTGAACCCATATATGAATTTGCATCTTTGTAAGCGAACCCATATATGAATTTGCATCTTTGCCACTTAAACTGTTGGAATTATGCCCATGACCCAATCGTTATATAATATATTGAACACCTTTGTTTTGTGATTATTAACTTTGTTTAATAACATGGAAAATGATTATATTATCATATTATGTTTATTGTTTTTATTCTAATATGATAAGTTCTTGATTAAATTTATACACTTGTCATCATAATGAAGATTATGATAATGAGAGTCAAGTCTTTAAGATTTAATCTAAAAGTGTTCTTGATTATATGATCATCAAATAAAGACTTTAATGATCCAGCTTAGATCAATATATATGTAATAGTATTTATTGGATGAATATTAGTATATCTCATTTACTAAATTACATATATAGATGATACATATAGATATATGATCATTGAACTGACCAAACTGAAAATTCCCAATGGTTAATACTACCTATGAACTGTCAAGTGAGATATTCTCATAAGAATTTAAATGTAGATTTTTTCTTTAACTTGAGATCATCATAGTAATCAATAGGTCACTTATTATGCTTTGATGTTGGAAACCTAGTGTGTAAAAATGTTAGTTAAATATAATTAAGTACCTATCTGATTAGTAGTGAGTTAAGATGGGATCCATCGACTCTAAGTAATGAGTTTGAGCTCTATATTGTCATTGATCTTAATGGTTGTTTCAAGACCTTGTCCAGGGCGATTGAATGAGTGAGGAAATGGAGTTTCTTAAGTCATTCACCAATCATTAGTTATCGACATGTAACATAGTTGGTTATCTAATATGGTTTGACAATTAAACCACATCTTAAGATAATCTAGAGTTGTAATGACCATGTGTGCACAACTAACCATAGAAAAAAAAGGGATTAATGTAAGTTGCCAGATCTTATCTTACATTGTGTGAGACCCTTAAGGTTGAGAAGAACCTCACTATATACCTTTATGACTCTTGTTTCATTCTTGAGAATTGAATTTAAGGTTTGCTATTTTAAGTTATTGCCAAAAGATCATGCAAGATGCGATCCTATAGAATAATTTTAGGAAAACAAATTAAATTTAATTAAAAAAATTGAGAACAGAGATCAATGACTCGCATGAAAAGCTTTCAAAGATGACCATAATCTCTTTAGTAGAAAACTTGAATACAGTCATGATATAATTAGAAACTAAATGAGATCAAAGAAAAGTGCAAATACGAGATATGATCTAGGATATAGCATACAATGTCTACTCAAGGACTCATAAGTTCTAGGATCAATTTGTTAATCGAGATGTCATATACTCCTAACAGATATATGGCAATGTGCTCTCGTCATATGTTGGTCGCACTTATTATTAAACAAGTACGAGCACTATAGAGTTTGTTTTTTTAATGAGATTAAACCCATCATGTGTTAGTGAGAGATAATGACTCATATACACTTATGAAGGGTATTATAGTCAATGTTCTTGAAATAACTACCAAAGGTAGTTAAGTTTATTAGTTGTATATGAAACCAATAATGAACTAAATGTAAAAAAAAAAGACATTTACATGTCTTTGTTTCTTCTTATTTCTTCCATCAATTTTACAAAAAAAAAAGAAAAATCTTAGCAGTAAAACTGATAGAATTATAATAAGAATCTAAGTACGTGATTTTTTGTTTTATATACATATGAAATATATCGTGTTTGACATAATCTATGTGATTGTATTATATTTTGATTATTTCTAACATAAGTATCGGAGGAGAAGGCGATGAAAGTGTTAGATTTTTACATTGATTTTACATTGAATTTTAGTTGTAGAGAAATCTTTGAAGGCAAGGAATACGAAGAACCCAAAACCAATAGCGGGAAATGAAGCAACAAATGTGAGAGCAAACAAAGAAGCATCTAAAAAAAAAAGGTATACCTTAAATAGAAAAATGAAGCAACAAATGTGAGAGCAAACAAAGAAGCATCAAAAAATAGAAAAAGGGTATACCTTATGGTTGGGTCGGCAATATTGGGCCCAAGTCCAATATTACGGGCCGATCGATCAATCTCACAACCATGGCTTAATCTGGGTCTAATCTATATATCCACAGCCCATTAGCATAGGAAAATCTCCCATGCACGTCACGTAAGAAACGTAAAGACCCAAAACCTAGCAGAAAACGTATATAAGGTATTATTCTCTTAACCAAGGTACAAGATCATAACCTAGTTGCTTTCTACGATCCAGATTAACCTTACCTCCACCAAAGACTTACTTGAAGCGTCGGAGGGCAAATCGGATTTCACCCCGACGTGCCTTCCATTGTTTTGCAGAGACTTTTCACCAAGATCGCTTCAATGTACATCGAGACATGGATCGAGCAGCGATAACCAATTCGGCGAATCCGTGAGAACCATTTGGCGCCCACCGTGGGGCCCGACGTCCGGAACCACGTCCGTAACCACTCAAATCAGCCATGCGGCGCAACGAATCTGGACGTAGCATTGTCGCGGCTCTGGCGATCTGGCGCTTAGGTTTGCAAACCGCTACCATTATACCGCTGCACGCATGTCTCACGCACGAATCCTCACATCCGAATGATCGGCGAACCTCGGACTTTTGAGCAAGAGGAACAGAGCGCGCATGGAGGATAATGTCGCGTTCGACACATACAAATCCCAACACCGATCGAGCGGACCCTCCTCCGGTCGTGCACACCACTTTGACTCGAAGCGGATAGAGGAGGCCGCGGTTTGTTGATCCGACAAATCTTGCGACCCTCGCCGCAACAAAGAACCACCCGAGACCGCCACAAGACGGCCAACCGCCTCGACAAACTAAGCGTGACAAGCGATCATCGCTATTTGAAGCCCTAGAAAAAACCGCGGATGATCGGTCTCACGCGCCATGAAGTTATCGAACAGAGCCTGTCGTCGCAATACTGACTCTCCTTTACTTTGGAGATCTTGGATAGTCTCGGTATACCGCACAAAAATACCAACACCCGAGAAGTATAATGGGAAACCGACCGGACTACATGCAAGACTTCCAATCCATGATGAGCCTACATTGCGTTCCGGACGCTATCCAATGCAAGGCTTTCATGCAACTTTCCAAGAGGGAGCTCGGCGATGGTTCAACAAATTACCCCAGTCAGATAACATGCTTCAAGATTTCAGATCGCTCTTCCGAACCAATTCGCCACCAAGAAGTTTATGGCGACAGAAGACGGCTTTGGAGGTGATGCAACTCACCCAAGGAAGGAATGAGAGTTTGCGGAGTTCATCACTCGGTTTAATAATGAAGCGGTCGAGGTACCCGACCTCACCGCTGCTCGTCTATCGCCGCCGCCCTCATGAGCAATACGAGACGAGGAGTTCAAAAGTCGCTAGCCCTCGATCAGCCCGATCTATTCAGAGATCGATGTCGAGCAGATAAGTACATTCACTCGAGGAGGTGTTAAAAACACAAACGCCGAAAGCGACGATCGCGGGCGAGTGGTAGGTCGGATGAGCCTCACAAAACAGAGAGACCAATCGACTGGAGAAAGCCGGCGGCGAGCATTGGAATCAACAAGACTTTACCCGCTTAACAAACGACACGCGGAAGTCTTGACGGCTATGATAGCGGAGGAAACTATCCGAGAGCCCGAAAATGAAAACCCCTACGAGGACGAAACACTAGTGTATTGCGCTTCCACAAAGAAGTCGGACATGACACTAAGATTGCTGCAATCAAGAAAGAGATTGAATTGCTCATACAGAAGGGAAGATTAGGCCGATTTGTGAAACAAGGGCAAAATGCCGACAGGGACAATCAGCGTAGAACAGGTCGGCCAAACAATAGGCGACCACCCTGGAGGCGAAATGACAGGAATGACGGGGGGAGGCAGAACACCAATGCCGATAACCAACAAGAAAGAAGAGGGCGGTCAAGGGAAAGAAACGACGGAAATGCCGAACAACAGGATGACCGACCAGCTGGGGTCATAAACACAATATTCGGTGGAAATGCGGCGGGGGGATCCACCACTAAAGGCAGGAAAAGATACGCCAAACAGGTCGGCGAAGACGTGCCCATCAAGAAGCCGAAAGAGAACGATGGAATGATTTCTTTCGACGAGTCAGACCTAAATGGAGTAAATTGCCCGCATGATGACGCCCTCGTCGTAAACCTTAATATGGACGGTTACGAGGTGAAACGGGTGATGATAGACACGGGCAGCTCGGTCGACCTGCTATATTACGAGGCTTTCAAGCGAGATGAAGGTGCGGAGCGCTACTACCTACGGACGGCCCCATCAAGGGAGTGACAGGGTCGGCTACCACCCGCTCGCCGTAAATTTGAAAGTGAAGTTCAAGGCGAAGCCATGTCAGTAGAAAGGAACGTTGAGTTCTTAGTCGTTAAATTCCATGGGCGCATAACGTGATAATCGGCGGGCTACACTAAATGCCCTTAGATCGGTCGCTCCACTTACCACTGTGTCATGAAATTTTCGACACCTCGGAGCCGGAGTTGTCGGGGCCAATGTAAAATTGCTAGAGAATGCTATTTAAGCGGAGACGAAGACATTAGATGGTACGGTAGTACTTACGAGCTCTCTTGATGTGAGAGCCGATTTAAAAGGTGGAAAGGATAAATCCGGTGGAAGAAACGCAAAGAGTCGTGCTGGATGAAGCCGACCTCTCTAAATTTACAAACCTAGGCTCCGGGCTGCAGGGAGACCTGGTTAAAGAAATCATGGACTGTCTGGCGGAAAATAAATCAGTCTTCGCCTGGGTACCAAGCGACATGCCCGGAATCTCTCGATCGGTCACATCTCACTCCCTCGGCATTCGGCATGACTATAAGCCGATCAGACAAAAGAAGCGATGCCACAGCAAAGAACGACAGGGGGTGATCAAGAAGGAAGTAGCGAAACTGCTAGAGGCCGGATTCATCAGAAGTCAAATACCGGAGTGGCTCGCCAACGTGGTGTTGGTAAAAAGAAGAACGGAAATGGAGAATGTGTATAGACTTCACCGACTGAACAAAGCGTGTCCAAAGGACTTCCACGCCTAAGATCGATCGGTTGGTGGACTCCACTTGAGGCACGAGTTGCTCGGCTTCTGGATGCCTTCTCGCTATCATCGATCCAAATGAGCACGGAAGACGAAGAAAAGATCGCCTTCATAACCACCAAGGCACTTTTGCTACCAAGTAATGCCTTTCGGTCTGAAAAACGCCGGGGCGACCTATCAACGGCTCGTCACAGAAGTCTTTAAACAATAGATAGGCCGGACGGTGGAAGCTTATGTGGATGATATGGTGATAAAGAGTAAGACGGCCATGAGCATGTGCGAGATCTCAAAGAAGTCTTCGGACTTTAAATAAGTTCTAGATGAAGCTAAACCCTAAAAATCGTCTTGAGGTAGCATCCGGAAAATTCCTGGGGTTTATGATCACTCAGCGGGGAATCGAAGCCAATCCCGAGAAGATTGAAGCCATCATACAGATGTCCTCGCCACAATGCTTGAAAGACGTGCTGATTCGACCGGTCGGGTAGTTTCACGAAAGCATTTATTTCTAGATTGGGAGACAAGTGCCTCCCATTTTCAAGGTCCCGAGGAAAGCAAATGTAACCCGGTTCAATGGCGGATGAGTGTGAAAAGCTTCCAACACTTGAAACAATATTTGTCTAGACCGCCTGCTCTGCAAAGCCCTACCGAGGGGGAAACCCCGATTCTATATTTGGCCGTCACGAAGGGTCGATCAACAGTACTTTATTCGATCCGAAGGAGGCAAGCAACATCCCGCCTACTACGCCAAAAAGTGTTGACCGCCGTAAACGCGACTGGCGCCCATAGAAAGCTAACACTCTTTTGATAATGGCGCCGTAAAGTCGAGACCTTACTTCCAAAGTCATACCGTTGAGGTATGGACCGATCAACCCTCGGCAAAGTGCCTCCAAAAGCTGAAACCTCGGGTTGGTGATAAAGTGGGCGGTAGAACTAGAGAGTTCGATATTCAATACAAGCCCATACGACCATCAAAGCACAAGTGTTGGCGATTTCATTGCGAGATGAGCCAACCGAGCTCGAAGGACGAGCGCCCCCCCGAATTTGTTAGTCGACGGGTCATCCAATGCCGAGGGATCGGAGGCGAGTAGTGCTAATTAGCCCGCATGTCGGATGAGAAAGTGGAGTACGCCTTCTACCGAATTCAAGGCCTCCAATAATGAAGCAGTCTACGAGGCTTTGATAGCCGCCTCAACTAGCCGAGGAGATGGAAATACGGCATTTGAAGATATATAGTGATAGCAGTGGTGGTCGGCCAAGTCACCGGGAGTATGAGGCCGCGGAAATAACATGATCAAGTATCTCGAAATGGTAAAGCAAGAATTGAGCAACTTCGGACAATATTCAATCAGCAGAGTAGAAGCGAGCTCGAACGCTAGTATGGACGCGCTCTCAAAAATAACTTCCGATCGTGATGTCAGAAACAATATTCTGGTCGAACGACTAGACCGTCCTAGCATCCAGAAAGCCGATGAAGTTCTTAACATAAATACTGATCGACCGGGCTGGACGGAACCGATCATGCAATACCTTTTAGAAGGAAAGCAACCAGAAGACCCATCAGAGTCCAGGAAGTTAAGGAGGAAGGCGGCCGAATATACGGTCGTCAATGATGTTCTGTATAAGCGGTCCTACGACTGGCCGCTACTTCGATGCCTGAATGAGGAAGAAGCCGAGTAGGCAATGGCCGAAGTCCATGAAGGATGTCGCGAAATCACATAGGGGCGGAGGTTAGCTCACGGTTGATCGACGAAGTACCATCGCCAACGATGAGAAGAGATTGTCGTAAAAGGTCGACCGACGCGAAGCTGCGCCAGAGAAACAATGACTGTCTCACCAACCGGCGAACGAATGATGATCGTAAGTCATCCTATCCCTTTCGCCAGATGGGGAATGGATATCTGGGGCCTTTCCCCTCGATCCCTGACAAAAGAAATTCTTGATAGTGGCGATGGAATATTTCACCAAGTGGGTAGAAGCGGAATGCATACAATAACCGAGGGAAAATGGAAAGCTTCATAAAGAAGAACATACGCGGCCGTTTTGGAATGCCTATGGTGTTGATCATGATAATGGCTGGCGGTTCGACAATGACAAATTTAGAGATTTCGCAATCGCCTAAAGATCGAGCTACGATTAACTTCGTCGCCCATCCCAAAGTAACGGTCTCGCAGAAACACCAACAAAAGATAATGAACGCCTCTCGAAGCGCTGAGACGGAGAAAGACTTGGGTAGAGGAAGTAGATGAAGTATTGTGGTATAGAACCACAATCGAACGGAGCCACAGGCGAAACGCCATTTCGGATGACCTTCGGAGCAGAAGCTTTGGTCCCGGTTGAGGCGGCATTGCCTAATCAGAGGGTGTCGGGTTACGAGGAAGAGCAAAATGACGAGGTCCGCAGAGCAGAGCTCGTTCTCCTTAGCGAGGACAGAGAAATGGCAGCCGCTCGCTCGGAAGCCATCAGGCAAAAGGCGACTAAGTTCTACAACAGAAGGGTCAAGCCGAGCAGTGTAAAGGTCGGAGGATACGTCCTACGAAAATCCGAGGCGGCTGGAAAGCATCCTGGAAAGCTCGGACAGACGTGGGAAGGACCCTATCGAGTGATTAAGCAAGCCGGGCATGGTTCTTACATCCTTAGCGATGAGAAAGGGAAAATTCTACCAAGGCCATGGAATTCACAGAACTTGAAAGCTTTCTACCAATAGATAAGTATTCATGCTAGTTAATCTTTCTTTGTTATCATTTCTGTATACATGTGGGTACCTTTTTGTCCCCTGCCAGGCAGGTTTTTAACGCCCACACCCTCATTATCATCAATAAAGGGTTTTTCGATTTCTTGGCAATAATAAAGTTACATTACATTTGGCAAAGAGTAGAAAATCCAATTAACCACCGCCAAGGCAAATCTCCATAGTCGACCTCGCCGATCGGTCGCCAGACGAGATCCCAGGGCGCCATCACTATGGCTCGGAACTCCTTAGATCGACCTCGGTCGATCGGTCGCCAGAGCGAGATCCTCGACGCCATCACTATGGCTCGGTAACTCCATAGTCGACCTCGCCGATCGGCCGCCAGACGAGATCCTCGGGCGCCATCACTATGGCTCGGTAACTCCATAGGTCGACCTCGACGATCGGTCGCCAGACGAGATCCTCGACGCCATCACTATGGCTCGGTAACTCCTTAGATCGACCTCGATCGATCGGTCGCCAGACGAGATCCTCGGGCGCCATCACTATGGCTCGGAACTCCATAGTCGACCTCGGTCGACGGTCGCCGTGACGAGATCACAGGATGCCATCACTATGGCTCGGAATTCCATAGGTCGACCTCGCCGATCGGTCGCCAGACGAGATCACAGACGCCATCACTATGGCTCGGTAATTCCATAGTCGACCTCGGTCGATCGGTCGCCAGACGAGATCCTCGAGACGCCATCACTATGGCTCGGAACTCCTTAGATCGACCTCGCCGATCGGTCGCCAGACGAGATCCTCGGGCGCCATCACTATGGCTCGGTAACTCCATAGATCGACCTCGCCGATCGGTCGCCAGACGAGATCCTCGACGCCATCACTATGGCTCGGTAACTCCATAGTCGACCTCGGTCGACGGTCGCCAGACGAGATCCTCGACGCCACCACTATGGCTCGGTAATTCCATAGGTCGACCTCGCCGATCGGTCGCTAGGACGAGATCCTCGACGCCATCACTATGGCTCAGTAACTCCATAGGTCGACCTCGGTCGATCGGTCGCCAGACGAGATCCTCGGGCGCCATCACTATGGCTCGGTAACTCCATAGTCGACCTCGGTCGATCGGTCGCCAGACGAGATCCCGGGCGCCATCACTATGGCTCGGAACTCCTTAGATCGACCTCGCCGATCGGTCGCCAGACGAGATCCTCGACGCCATTACTATGACTCGGTAATTCCATAGTCGACCTCGATCGATCGGTCGCCAGAGGCGAGATCCCAGGACACCATCACTTTGGCTCGGTATATCCATAGATCGACCTCATTCGACAGTCGCCAGACAAGATCCCCGACCTCGCCGGAAGTCTCCATAGATCGACTATCGTCGGTCGGGTCGCCAAAACGAGACTTCGAACCATCAATCGCCCTCACTTATCGCTGCTAGATCGCCAAGACAACTCTGAGACGACGATCGATCGCGGTCGATCGGTCGACATGACCTAACTTGCTCGGCCGTTAACTCACGAGTAACTTCATCGAAATTCTCCAAGTATAAAAAGCAAGAATACTAAAAAGACAAGCTAAAAAGAAGCAAAGATCACATTGAAGAAAATCGCCCAGTCACAAGCCCAACCAGTGAGCTTTACAATCAGGGGAAGAATACCCCGGGAACCTTGAGAAGCGGAGGAGAAGCCGAACCGAGGCGGGACCCGTGGGAGCAATCAGCTGAGTATCTTCATTAGAAAGATCTTCAGAGAGCAAATCAATAGGAGCAGAACCGGGAGCAATCAAGGAACATCTTCATATGGGACCTCCTCCCCCTCAGAGCTGAGATCTAGTTGCTCGTCCGGAACGTCTCTCGGCTCCCCCTCAACTCTTTTCTCCATCTCCTCCAAAGAGAGTCCGAGAGCCGCAGGAATAAGGGGCTCGGCACAATCTTCGAACGAGGGGCACATCGACCCCTCAGGAGCATAGAGCTCGTGACCCTTCCTCAGCACCGCGAGGGCTATATCGCAGGCGAGCTCCAAACTCTCCTCGTATAAGAACCTCCTTTTCCACCGCTTGATAGCTTCAACCCGTTGCTCCCGCATTGCATCGCCGCACCTCCTCCAAGGTTTTCGGCTTTGTCCCTACTGCCATGAACGGCAATCCGGGGGAGCCGCCTATTAAGCTCCCGCCCACTCTCACCGCCTTCCTCCACCCTTCGACCTCTACCTCCCTCTCCATCCTCTCCACCTCCCTCCCTTTCTTCTCGCCTCTCTCCCCCCCTACCGCATGTCAACCGAGTCACCAAGACCTTCTTTTCCTCTTCCAAGGACATATTCTTTGCTGGAGGAGATCCTTCCTCCTTTACAATGCATACTCGTCCTTCAAATCCTTCATTTGAACATGGAGATCCCGACTTCTGGTCCAGAGTCTCCACTACCGCAAAGACGGCAAGAAAGGACATCGTCGCAGCCAGCAAGATGCCGACACGAACAAGCCGAGATCCCAGCTCACGCTACCCTTCTTTCCATGAGCTGCTCCTCCACGGGGGGAGTGACCCTCTCGGCAAGATAGCGGGCCACCTCGAGATCCCCAAGCGTGGCATCCTCGGACAATTTCAGGGCAAGCTCCACCGCCCGATCTTGAGATTTTGCTTTCCCTTCCTCTCTTACGCTTACATGCCCGGCCTCACTGCCGGGCGGAAGATAGGTCACCCAACCGCACTAACTTCTTCCTCTTAAGAGGAGGACCCGGTCCTCCTCTTCCTCCGCTGGATTTGCCTGTCCCGCATCCGCTGTCACAATCGGCAATGGCTCGGACGCAACAGGAAGGTCCTCCACAGGGGAAACATCCGCCGACACTACCAAGGAGACCAACCCCGCGGACGAATCAGCACCCTCGCTCACCTTCCGGGAAGCCTCCTTCCTCGACGTAGAAGCTCGGGCTGGGGCACCTCCCATCCTCACCATAGCTGCACAACGAAAAATCGAGTTAGAAAATAAAACTAGCTCACCAAAGTCCAACAATTAAGTCCATCACAGGAGTCAACCGCCGAGGCGGTTTCCTCCTTAGCCCAGAACTGAAAGGGGATCGGCGAGGAAAGAAGTAGCCAAGCCCCCTGGGGTATCCTCGAATGAGACGAGTGAAGTCGATTCTGCCGAGCTCCTCGATGCACCAATCACCTCCAACTCATCTCTACCGAGGGACGGGGTCGACGCGTCATTCCACTTCTCGGCCAGAGGATACCTCCACTCGACACTCGAGGAACACTCTGGGGCTTTACTGAAAAAGTATTTGGTTCGCCAAGAGATCTTTGAGGGCGTCCGGCAGACGATACCGAGCGTCTCTATATTGCAAAATGGGATTCACGCCAGAGCTCGGACTATGGCTCATCCCGAGGAAGTGACGCAGACGCCGATGAAGTTTGATGGTCGAACTGGTGGCACAAAGAATGCCAATCCATTTATAAACCTCCAACTATTTGGAGGTATCCGACTCGCAACAACCCAAACATAGAGCACACCTCGTCAATGATCGGGCGATGGAAGCCTCATGCCGCCAATCGTAAAAAAGCGCGAGAGACGGCGACGTACCCACCGAAGTTCTTTGTGAATCCGCCATTTTCAAGGCCAATCGGGGCCTCCACGACGAAGGATGTTAAATTTAATGGCCAACCTGCTCAACTCCCCATAGGTCATCGACGATGCGGTCTTGGCGGTACCTCCACAACCAAACCGTCTTTCCTCTCTCTCATCGCCATCTCCTCCGCCACTCGACCATACTCCCGTAACTACCAGTTGACATGAAAAAGAAGAGGATGAAGAAAGGACGACCTAATCGGAGATTGGATACGGGAAAATCGGACGGTGGAGTATAAGGAAGTTTCGCAATCGCGAACAAGGAACAAAGGAAGGCAAAATGTAGGCAAGAAAACGAAAGCAAAAGGCATAAACTCACAACTCGTCGAGCATGGGTATTTATAGAAGGACGGGAGAAGGAGCGCTCCAAAGTGACCCAATCGGACTACGACGCGTGGAGAAAATCCGAGCCGTGCTCGGACACGCGGCATGATCTAAGCCGCAGGTTCGGTTATTCAAAATTTGGAGGGCGCGACAGTTGAAGGGACGACGGGAGACGGCCATAACGGTTAAAGACGATCGCTTGGATTCGAGCAATATCGCCGAGATCACGAACCGCCGATGAATAAGTATTTCACGAAGTCCAAGCGTCGCCAATGATGACCGCCGACATGCTATAAAGACCGGTTGTCACGCAATAAGCGGTGAAACCGATCAAGAGAGGGACCTCAACCAATCAATCCCAAAACAACCAGCCGAGACAACGAGTCGGCCAATACGAAAGAAGATTATACCAAAGAAGCTCAAGACCACCAATTTGAAATTACTGACCCAATGCTCGACCGATCGGCCACATCGCAGTCGCCCCGCTTCACATGTTACGGAAGCGGCGATTTAACTACAACAACGCATTCTTTCGACCCTTCTTCGCCGGACTCGAGGAGTAGGGGGCTTATGGTTGGTTCGCAATATTGGGCCCAAGTCCAATATTACGCCGATCGATCAATCTCACAACCACGGCTTAATCTGGTCTAATCTATATATCCACGTTTCATTAGCATAGAAAATCTCCCACGCACGCACGTAAGAAACGAAAGACCCAAAACCTAGCAGAAAACGATATAAGGTATTATTCTCTCTAACCAAGTCAAGATCATAACCTATTGCTTTCTACGATCAGATTAACCTTACCTCCACCAAAGACTTACTTGAAGGTTTGAGGCAAATCGGATTTCACCCCGACGTGCCTTCCATTTGTTTTCAGGAGACTTTTTCACCAAGATCGCTCAATGTACATCGTAGATACGTGATCGAGCATCAAGATAACCGGTTCGGTAGAATCCCAGAAACCACCTTAAATACAGAAATTGGAGCACAAAAGACGTTGAAGGTACATAAAATGCTAAAATCGTTGATGTGATGTTTTTTTAACCAAAAAAACTACTTTAAAAACACATGAAAATGTGATGTTTTTTAATGTATTCATAAAGTATTTGTAATTTTCTTATTTTTAAGCAAACAAATGATAACAACACTCAACTAAACCCGTCGTAGTGGGTTGTTTCTTTTTTATGAAATCGAAGAAAAACATAATCAAACATGTATCCTGAGTTAATAACATAGTATGAATATTTTCAACATTTCTATTTTAATATACATACTAAACCTACATGGCAAATATAAAAATTCTTTTCACTGTTCCAACTTTAATACGCATATAATTATCAAATATCATGAAATTAAATAAATAAATAATTCGTTTTAATTATTGAAAAAAGAAAAAGACATGAGAAGGAAACAGAAAGTGTAAGAAGTAGATGTATAGGCAATCATCATTGGAGGAGCTACAACTAATCACATGAATTTGCCTTGGAAGTACTGCCAACCGCCCAAGGTCTCCCAAGACGTTAACGCTCGACCTCGACGCAAAAGCTCCTATTGCTTTTGCCTAAAGGCAGTGGCTTGTCTGTTCTCCTCACTCTGACGTTTGTTTGCTCTCTTATCTTTACTTGATGAATGGGACATTGACTCATAGCTTGTAATTATCAGCAACATTGAATATGGTGGCCGTCACAATATTAATTATGTAGTAAAAGTATTATTGTTATGATGGTTAGGCAATTAGGACATAAATAAGCTGCAACCGTAAAGTCTCCTCTCTTCTATCAACCAGCAACCTGGAAGGCCACAGGTTCAAGATGATAGGAACTCCAGCAAGTTAAAGCAAGAAACTTTTGCACTCAATCTACTTCCTCTTTCGTTTCTTATAATGAAGTGACACGCTAAATTGCTGGGTGGGTCAGACCAAGTCCACTGTAGTCTGGTTTAAACAAGCTACTGGCTTCATTTTAAACCAATCTACTCCTCCATGAATATATAAAGGTAGCAACTTTGAGTTCCATGATGGCGGATATCAACATGGGGAAGTTAGTTGGGTTCTCCTTGCTCTTTGTTTTTGTTGTATTCACTGCCTTTATACCAAAACAACATGTCTCAGCTCTTCCTCTCTTCACAAACTCGCGGTGGATCGTCGACGAGAGTGGCCAGAGAGTAAAGCTTGCTTGTGTGAACTGGGTTTCACACCTTGAGGCCTTAGTCGCCGAGGGGCTCAGTAAACAGCCCATGGATGTGATTGCTAAGAGGATTGTGTCCATGGGGTTCAATTGTGTTAGACTCACTTGGCCACTGTACTTGGCCACTAATGACACTTTGAATTCGATCACTGTGAGGCAGTCATTCCAAAGTCTTGGCCTTGTCGAATCCATCTCTGGTGTTCAAGCCAACAACCCCTATATCATCGATCTTCCCCTCATCAAAGCTTACCAGGTAATTCAAGCTTTTTCCAGTGTTGTTCATTTTTCGTTTTGTTCCATCTCAAAAAGTTTTAGATCGGTACCCGGTAAATGATAGAATTTAGCAAGTAGTAATTCATTTATTGTCATCAGATTTCTGGCGTTTATCTTTGCCACTTTGCAGACCCCACTCGCACAGACAAACAAAATGGTCTAGAATTTCTGCATAATCTACTGTTTTACGGATTTCCCTAGTCTTCAATGGACAGGGCCAACAAATTTTATCCATGCAAGGATTCTATCTTAAGCCAAACTTGCTGCTTCTACATTATATATTGCAAAAACTTTTCGTTTTTCGTTTCTTTAGAAGACCTGCCTTAAGACATATAATAAGAGGATTGGAATTTTAGTATTATCTATCGGCGTGAGTTTTCATAGAGTGAAGCAATGGAGATAAAATAACTACGCAGCTCTCAATAAATTGAACTAATATTTCTATCTTGGGATCTTGTCTTGTCCGATCACAATACTTCACCTTGATCAGGATTATAGGATTACTAACACGCAAGATTGGCTGATACGGTCTAATGAGCCTGGGGTGGAGGAGGTTCTATTTTTAAGTCTTTCCTTAGTGTCTCATGGTGAATTTGTATGGAAGTACTCTACCATTAACTGAGGAATCTCATTTACAATAAATGAAAATGTGTGAGCTTTTTGATAGTTATGGATTGTCGTGGAAAGATTAGAAATGAGTTTAACTGAAAATTTCTATTCAGACTGTGGTATCAAGCCTTCGGGACAACAATGTTATGGTGATACTAGACAATCACATAAGCAAGCCTGGCTGGTGTTGCAGTAACTTCGATGGTAATGGCTTCTTTGGTGACCAACAGTTCAACCCTGATTTGTGGATCAAAGGCCTAAGTCGAATGGCCACCATGTTTAATGGTGTCCCTAATGTTATTGGAATGAGCCTGAGAAACGAGCTACGGGGCCCCAAACAGAATGTCAATGATTGGTACAGGTAGTGTTCTGCCTTTCTTTTCTTTTATTTTCTGATTGGAAGAATTAAATCTTGGATTTTATCATGTTTTCATCTTTTGTTGGCAATCCCTATTGGGTTCCACTAGAGGAAGGGAATCATAAAGTATGATCTATTATTTGTCATATGACTTGAGACAGGTACATGCAGAAAGGGGCTGAAGCAGTGCACTCAGCAAATCCAGATGTTCTGGTCATTTTATCAGGTCTGCGTTATGACAAGGACTTGTCGTTCCTGCACAATCGACCGGTGAATCTAACCTTCAGTGACAAGGTAGTATTTGAGATACACTGGTATGCATTTAGTGATGGGCAGGCCTGGGTAAATGGCAATCCGAATCAAGTTTGCGGAAGTGTAGTTGGCAACATGATGAGGATGTCAGGATTCTTGTTAGACCAAGGGTGGCCATTGTTTGTAAGCGAGTTTGGGGTGGACCAAAGAGGAAAAAATGTGAATGATAATAGATACTTGGGTTGTTTCCTTGGTATGGCTGCTGAGCTTGACTTCGATTGGGCATTGTGGACAATAGTTGGGAGTTATTATCTGAGGGAAGGTGTTGTGGGAACAAATGAGTATTACGGCTTGTTGGATTGGAATTGGCGTCAGGCTAGGAATTCAAGCTTCTTGCAGCAAATTTCTGCTATCCAGTTACCTTTCCAAGGTGAAACAACAGAGATTTATTTTCTTCTTCCCTTGCCAGTTATCTGTATTCATTGTGGTAGTTCCAACAATTTTATTCCTTTGGTTGCTTATCTTGAAGTAAAACTTAAGATTGTACTTGGTGACAAATGCAGGCCCTGGTTTTGCAGAAACTCGTACTCATAAAGTGATTTATCATCCCTCAACTGGGCTTTGTGTCCTAAGGAGAACACTTTTTGACCCATTAAAATTGGGTCCTTGCAGTCAATCCGATTCCTGGCAATATACTCCCCAGAAGACTATAACATTGAAGGGGACATACTTCTGCTTACAAGCAGATGAATTGGGCAAACCAGCAGAACTTGGTTTTATATGTACAGATTCTAATTCAAAATGGGAAGCCATTTCAGACTCTAAAATGCATCTTGCATCCAAGCTGGCCGACGGCACAACTGTTTGTCTTGACGTAGACTCCAACTATACCATTGTTACAAACAGTTGCAAATGCTTGAGCAAAGATAGTAGCTGTGACCCTGCAAGCCAATGGTTCAAGTTGATAAACAGCACTAGGCGTTCAGCTGCCATTGAATCCACTCTGCAGTTGGACACAATCCTGGACTCTCAACCCACAGAGAAGCTTTTGGAGTCGGCATGACAAGCAGATCTATCAATCAACTTGGCATGTGTAGGTAGTGTCGCTGGATATCAATCACTCTACATTGATTTAGGCTGCTAAGTTTGTTTTATTTAGTCATAATATGCATTTTATTGGACTAACCAATTAAGCATCGTATGAAAATGTTCTCCTGGCTCCATATTTATTTGGGTTACATTAATGTTATTATATAAAGATTCTCTTTGTAACTATTTTGTAAATAATGCTAAATCTTGCCAAAACAAATTCTCCATAAACACATTTGATTGCAATTCAGTATAGAAGTATAAAATATCATTTAATATCAAGAACTAAGCCATATATATTATTGCTGAATTTTGTTGAACTTCATCTTAAATATGCTCTCAAAAGAAGAATGTTCACTATTTTATATCTACTGAAACCAAAACATAGTTAAATCTCATAAAGACCATTTTCTATTGTTTTACGCTTATGTTATGGCAAAATATTAAAGAGAGGTTTTGACTTATGATAAATTTGGAGGGCTAAGGCCTGTGGTCACTTTTAACCTACTGAAAAAACCAAGTGCAAGGATTAAGTATAAATCGATTAGTGTAGCTTCACAGTAGATTTATAAATGTCAAAAAGTTGTTATGTATCATATAGAGCACATATAATTCCATGCAAGGCAGAATAAGAGTGAAAGAAATATAATTAGGGTTAATTGTAACGACAGACGCAACGGAATACTAGATACGACAAGAATAACATATATTTCAAAGTAATGATTTACAAACTTATTGTAGTTGTTTCATAACTAACAAACCAAAATTGGTGTCTGTTAAGAATGAATTCTTGAAAAGTCTAGTATACTATATAGTTATAATGGTAGAAGAATGTAGAGAGAAGTTGAAAACGTTTGGTAACTTAAGCATATGTAGATTAAGAAAGGAGAGGACATCACATTGTGTTAATGGATACTCCAAGCTATAAGGTATGGAAGACTAGGAAAGATACCCCTCCTTCAAATTTGACTTTTCCGGTACTACCTAAAAAAGGATATCTAGTCATGCCTCATAATCAGAGTGGCGGCCTCTTTCACTTAGGAGTCTTAGACAGCCCATCGTTATTGCCCAAATGTCGAAGGTTGAGTCTTATTCAAATCTAAAAACAGTGTCCAAATGCGAGTCGATTGAGAGACCAAAAATGAGTTGTCACAGAGAGATTGATGGAACAAGAATTTGAGCAGGAGTAGGAGTTTTGCACTAAGTTTAGATTGGAGGAATCGTCTCTCAAGCCTAGTGCCATATCTATCATAGTCCTGAGGTCTTCACGAGGGATCAAATCTTGTGTGGATCAACCTGTATCCAAGAGCATCTAGTCATTTATTAATATTTAATGAATGGCTAGATGCTCGTAAGCACTGGGTGGCACTGATATGTGATAAAAAAAGAATATTTCACTTTACATTTTATTCCTTTTTATTCTAAAGAATAAAAATAAAATTGACCAGAATGATCTTGCTTGCCATTCTCTTCGACCAATGTTCGACGTCGAAGATATTCAATTTTTAGCAACATACTATGATTTAGAAACCAAACCAAGTATACAAAGTCGTCATAATAATATTGGAATAGCTTGATCATATTGGCTAGAACCAATCAATTTACATTATTGTGCTTTTTATTCAGTTGAACTATAACTAAAACTAGGAGATCAAACTAAAACTTGCGACCAAAAAGACATGATGACTTTTACCAAAGATATGATCTGTAATAGAAAATTTTGACATATTATTATACAGATAAAGGATCTCTCATAAAGAGATCATTATCGTTCTCATAGGCATTTTAGTACTTTCCTCTTGTGTAAAGCGATTATTATTATTATTTCTTAACTTTTCCATCTTTATCATATTATTTAATTTATTACTTATTTTTTTATTAAATGTTTATTTATTTCACATGCGTCATTTAAAAATAATTTCTATTAATTAAGGTTAAAAGTACTTACTAGTAGATTTTGGATTTTAGCGATATTTTTATAGAGTTATTGTTGTTATTGGTTTTTAGAATTAAAAAGTTTACCACTAATTTGTGGAAAATGTTTTATTATTTAATTTAGTATGCCCTTAAGGGGTGTTCACTATTGAGAAATAAACTTGACTTTGGTTGGGTCCTGTGTTCGATTCTACGCCCTTTTTAGAAGAGCTTGAAGCGATCGAGGTTTTACTCAGAAATGGAGAACTAGTGGGCTTCAATGATGATGAGGTGCACCTGTTTGGCTCCCTCATGGTGGTGGTGTGCTTACCAGATCCTCAAAGAGTGTACCACTTATTCACTTTATGGGGTTTCTTCGAATAAAAAAATAAAAAATATAGTATTCAAACTTTAAATTAAAATAAACAAACGTTTCATTATTTAATATAACTTCTACATTGAATTGAATAGAATGTTCACTTATCTATTTTTATTTATTTATTTCTTTAAATTTAATGAACAAAACTAGTAAAGTCCTCTAAAATTAACAGAAGTGCAAATCAATTATACTATACTTAATTTAGTCCTAATCTATTACATCCTTGAAACACAGAGCTCAACCAATTGATTGGCTTTAATGCATCTCTTCTCGCAACATGCAACATAAAATTTCATAGATATAGCTTTGCTTTTAAAAGTAACCAACTTAAGGTACAAAGATTTTGTCACAGTTTCCAAAAAATACTGGAAAGATGAAGAGAAATAAATAGTTCTGTCTTGGTTTAAGAGAAGAGTTACTACCGATCAGTAGCTAATAGTGAAATTGATTTCGGCTGGAAAGAATGGCACTACTTGACTATCAAGTTACATCCTGAAATTGGCTTTTAAATATTCTTCTGAACCCTTGTAAGATACACCACTCAGGAACACTTTGAGCAATGCAGTGGGACAAGAAGACTCTTGAGCCGTAAGAGACAGTACAAAGTTGATCTCGCTGGCTTTAACTGGGAAAAAGAAAAAGAAAAAGACTTAGCTCATCTTCTAGTTGATACTGAGCTGTGAACTTAGTAGAGCTAAAGTGACGAGACGTGCCATGTTATGGAAAAGAATCGAATAGAAGAATCTCGTAATGGAGTCGAGCGAGAGAGGGCTCAGAAGAATGCAAGAGAGGAAACAATCTACAAAATCACACGAGGAGAGAGAAGAAGGGAACAAATCTCATTCAGTTTTGACATATCTTCGTATTCGTTACATTCTGACTAAATACACAAAAGATACGATTACGTATATTAGACCGTATGCTAACAATGGTGGACATTTATTTAAACGTTGCGAATTGTATTATTCTCTAATGGTAGTCAAGGTCACCTCCGCTCCGTCACCATCTTTGTCTTCTTCGTTTCCCTCTGTAACAATTTCCTTCCCCTTAACGTCTTTGTCAATTAAGTTCATCTCTGGAAATCGCCTCTGAAGATCGAAAACGTACTCCCACGTTACGCCCTCGACTCCACCGTCTGATCACTGGATGAGCCATTGAGTCACCGCCCAATTATTTCTCTTAGTCATTCGCCGACCTAGTATCGCTACTGGGGTACGCTCAATAGGACTGATAAATTTGAGCAGCGCTGAGACCGAGCTTCTTCATGAACGCCTTGTTTAATTGTGAAACATGAAACAATAGGTGAATTAGCGACTCTGCAGACAGCTCTAATTTATACGCCACTGCCCCGATTCGCTGTAAGATCCTGTACGGGCCGTAGTAGAGTGGAGCCAATTTCTGGTTGTTATGCCTCTGCAAGGAGTGTTGCCTGTACGGCTACAACTTCAGGAGTACCATGTCACCCACTTCGAATTCTCTTTCCGACCTCCGTGAATACGCTTATTGCTTCATTCTATTCTGAGCTCGCTGTAGATAGAATTGAGTGACCTTCAACACTTCTTCCCTACTCGACAACACCCTGTCAACTTCCGTCACCTTCAAGTCACCTGCTACATATGGGGTGTAAACCGGGGGTGGATACCCATATAAAACTTCAAATGGAGACTCGTTGATGGACGAACGATATGTAGTGTTATACCACCATTCCACCAATGCCAGCCAGTCACCCCACTTCTGAGGTTCGTCACCACAGAAACAACATAGATAAGTCTCCAGAATTTTATTCACTGCTTCCATAAGTCCGTCTGACTGTGGATGATAAGCAATCAAGTATTTCAATCTAACACCTTGTAACCTGAGCAACTCTTGCTAGAATTTACTCAGGAACACCGAGTCTCTATCGCTGAAGATTGCCTCTGGCATGTCGTGTAATTTAAAGATGTGGTTAAGGAACAACTCTGCTATGTCGCATGCTGTGTATGGATGTTTGGTTGGGATGAAGTGGGAATACTTGGAAAATCTGTCCACTACCACGAAGATGACCTACTTCCCCTTCAATTAAGGGAGGCCCTCAATAAAATCAATGCTGATTTCTTGCCAACTTCCTTCAGGTATTTTAATCGGTTGCAATAATCCTAGGTAAACCGAGTTATCATGCTTACTCCTCTGGCATACCATGCAAGCTTGAACGTAATTCCTCATGTCTGTCGCCAACCCCTTCCAAAAAAACATATTTTGCACCTTCTTCGTTGTTGACAGCGCCCCTGTATGGCCACCCATAGCTTTGTCATGGCTGATGGCAAGAATTTGTTGACCACCAGCCGACCCTTCCATCGCAGTGATCCATCCTTCCACTCGTACGCCCCTGTTCTCCTCTGCCCTGACATCAATTGTTGCTTGATGTCCGAAATTACTTGATCCTCCTCCCAGCTTCTTTTGATTGCCTCTAACAAGTCTCCCTGGAGTTGAGTCACAGTGATCATTAGCATCTCTGAGCTTGTTAACCTGGATAGAGCATCAGCGGTGACATTTTCCTTCCCGCTACGATATTGAACCACGAAGTCATATCTCAGTAATTTGGGGAGCCAGGATTGCTGAAATGGGGTCGACAATAGTTGCTCCAGCAAGAATTTGAGGCTACGATGATCTGTTTTAACAACAAATTGTTTATAATTCAAATAGTGATACCAGTACCTGATGGCCTTGATGATGGCTAAGAACTCCTTTTCGTACGTCGATAGTCCAAGGTGACCGGTTGCCAGTGACTTGCTGAGGAAGGAAATTGGATGGCTTTCTTGTTGTAGCACAGTGCCAATCCCTTGCCCACTCGCATTTGCTTCAACTACGAAGGTTTTGGAGAAGTCCGGTAAGGCCAACGGGGCTGCCGTGATTGCTTTCTTTAACGTCTTAAAGGCATCTCTCTCTTCTTGTCGCCAAACCTAGTTGGTTAACTGCTCCTTTTTCAATAGTTCCGTCAATGCCTTGGCCATTAACCCGTAGCCCTTGATAAAATGTCTATAATAACCTGTGATTCCCAAAAACCCACGGAGCTCTGTGATTCCCTTCGGTTCTGCCCATTCCACTATTGTCTTCACTTTTCGATTATCCGTGGCAACTCCCTCCTCCGAGATGGTGTAACCCAGGTATTCGATTTGGCGTGCCCCGAAAGTGCATTTGTTCCCATTTAGAAACAACTGATTTTCCTTCAATGTTTGCATGGCCACTGAAATATGCTCCACGTGTGTTTGCAAAGAGGGGCTATAGATTAATATGTTGTCGAAGAAAACCAGTATGAATTGGGGCAGAAATGGCCGGAACACATCATTCATCAGCCTTTGGAACGTCGGGGGAGCGTTTGTTAAGCCGAAAGGCATGATCATGAATTCATAATGTCCCTCGTGCATCCTAAACGTTGTTTTTGGGACATCTTCCACCTGCATCCTGATCTGATGGAACCCTGAATGCAAGTCGAGCGTAGTGAACCAGCTCTGAAGCTCGTCCAACAACTCTTCGATTGACGGTATTGGGAATTTGTCTTTAACCGTATTTTTGTTGAGCTCTCTGTAGTCTATACACACACGCTAGGAGTCGTCCTTCTTTTTTACTAGCACCACCGGCGAGGCAAAAGGTCTGAAGCTATGTTGGATGAACCCTTGTTTCATTAAGTCGCTCACTATCTTCTCGATGACATCCTTCTGTATCTTGGAATATCTGTAAGGGTGCACATTAATGGCTTCCTCCCCTTCCTTTAAGACGATTTGGTGATTATGTTTATGATCGGGAGGCAGTTGTGTAGGATCCTGAAATAATTCTGCATACTCCGACAGAATCACGTTGATTTCATCGACAACGCTCCACTGATCGCTTCCTAAATTCATCTATTGAAGTTGAAACTCCAGGGGCATAGTTAATCGTATTATGAATAGTTGACTATCCGACGGGCCTCGCATAAGTTTTTCAAAATCCTTGCATGATAGAATCCGCGATTTCCCCTTCGGATTACCATAGATAGTCATTACCTCGCCTCCCCACTGGAGCGTCATGGTTCTCTCTCTAAAGTTGCATAGGACGTCATTCAGTACGATGAGAAATTATACGCCTAAAATCACGTCGCAATCTCCCAATGTCAAAACCAGAGCATCCATGGTGAATTGAGCCCCTTGTATGGTCCATGCAAAGTTCCGGCAATGTTGGGAGCATTCCAATTGTAAGCCGCCCCCACCGTTATAGATATCAAATCTATGTCCTCTAGGGTGCACCCACCTCTCTTAATGATCGAAGAGTCCACGAAGTTGTGGGTGCTGCCGTTATCGATCAAAATATGGATCTGACACCTCTGATGTATGCCTATAACCCTCATCTGTTTAAATTCCATGTTCTCGACACAGCCCAACATAGCCTGCATTGAAACTAAAGGAGCGTCATCTTGCTCCGAGCAGCCCTCTGTTTCTTCTTATTCCATTATTCCCTGCGGAGTTTTAACTCCCGACTCTTCCTTTGACACCACATAGAGTTGTAGTTGTCGTTTCCTACATTTGTGACCTAATGTATATTTTTCATCGCACCAGAAGCATAGACCCTTCGCTCTTTTCTCGTCGAAATCCTTACTGTTAATTGGTTTGTGTGGTTTGATCGCTCTTGTCTGGGGGAACGATCTGGGCGTGGCTACTTGAGTGGGCAGTAACCTGACTGAACTGGGGTTCCTTGATAGTGAAGAAGACGGTGGTCCCCTGGGGTGAGCTATAGGAGGACCAGTGTTGCTCATGTTTCTTATGGAGTGGCTTCGATTGAACAAGGTATGACTAGCGGATTCCAGAATAGCTTCCTGCTTCCTCGCCAGCGTATACGCCTGATGCAGAGAAGAAGGTTCATGCAGTTTAACTCTAACTCCTATTTCAGGGCTAAGTCCTTTGATAAAGAACCCCACCAAATAATCTTTGAGAAGTGACAACCTATTCGAATGATGATCAAATGAGGCGCAATACTCCAGGATTGATCCCTCCTGCCTTAAATCTTTGAATTCTCCCACTGGATCGTCGAAAATTTTTGAGTCAAATCATTGTTTCAAGGCTTTAGTAAACTCCTCCCAATCCATTGTCTCCCTTCTGTTGCGATTCTGGACGAATAACCTATACCATTCTTACGCCTTCTCGTCCATGTGGAGAATTGCAACGTTCACTTTCGTTTCTTCTGGTGTGTGATCCAAGGAAAAATACTGCTCGCAACGGTATAACCACAATTTGACGTTGTCGCCATCGAATAATGGGAAGTCTATTCGAGTCATCCTTGTCGGTAGCGGTCTTCCTTCTTCCGTCGTCCTTTCTGAGCTACTTTGGGATGTAGGGTCTGCGGAACCTGTGTCCCCTCCTATCTTCTATAGTGTTTGCAACATGATTCTTCTTAACTCCTTCATTTCCTTCTCCACCTTCTCTGTTCTGCTATTCATATCGGAGAACATCCTTTCCATCAATCCCTTAAGATTGTCTTCCATCTTGCGAAGTTCTGCGTTTCTCGTTCCTTCGGCCATGACTGATTACAGAATCGAGTTCTCTGATACCAATTTGTTATGGAAAAGAATTGAATTGAAGAATCTCGTAACGGAGTCGAGTGAGAGAGGGCTCAGAAGAATGCAAGAGAGGAAACAATCCACAGAGTCACACGAAGAGAGAGAAGAAGGGAACAAATCTCATTCAGTTTTGACATATCTTCGTATTCGTTACATTCTGACTAAATACACGAAAGATACAATTACGTATATTAGAATGTATGCTAACAATGGTGGACATTTATTTAAACGCTGCGAATTGTATTATTCTCTAACAGTAGTCAAGGTCACCTCCGCTCTGTCACCATCTTCGTCTTCTTTGTTTCCCTCTGTAACATGCCAAAACTCGTTTCAAAACAAGCTCTCAAGAGCAAGAACCCGTTAATTATATCATCCGACTATAATATTCAGTTCACTTTAGGTCTTACATACTCTGGAAGCTTTTTAAAAACTTGTATGATTATTCCCTTCTCTGTCCTTTATGTTCTTTTTATAAGAATTGTGAATTGAAGGTGTTTATATTGTATTGAGAACTTTGAATTTATACAGATTGGAAAGGAAAGTCTAAGCTATTTACTTGCCTATGTATTTGCCTAAACTTCAGCTAAGTGTATAGTTGATTGATTTAATAAGAAGATTATACATAATATTCTAGTGGATGTGGGCTGTACAGTGGGCTCTATTACGCCCCCTCAAGCTGGCGGACGGCTACAGAGCCCAAGCTTGATTTTTAACTCCAGAAAGCGTGATTTGGGGATAGGCTTCGTTAGGGTATCTGAGATTTGATCATTGGCGGAAATATGGGAGACTCGGAGGACGCCGGACTGTACCTGTTCCCTGACGAAGTGAAAATCGATGGCTAAGTGTTTCATCCGTGAGTGAAACACCGGATTGGAGCTTAGTTGTGTCGCCCCAACATTGTCGCAGTATATCACCGGCGATTGTGAAGGAGTGTGGTTGAGTTCGGAGAGAAGATTACAGATCCAATTGAGTTCAGCAGCAGTATTAGCCACAAATCTGTATTTTGCTTCGGTGGATGAGCGAGCAACGGACCTCTGCTTCTTCGAACTCCAGGAGATAAGGTTTCGACCTAGGTATATGATAAATGCGCCAGTGGATTGATAATCGGTCTTGTCGCCTCCCCAATCTGCATCGGAGTACGCATGGAGCGAAGAGTAGTGACTTTGATCGACAAAGGCATGGAGACTAGTGGGCGATCGACGATAGAGTTGTAAGCCATCATCGGCAGTTCCGACCAAGTAGCGAAGAAGACGTTTGACAGCAGCCTAATGGTCGGATGTTGGGCGGTGGTTGAATTGGGAGAGCTTATTAACAGATGTATTCAGATGGGTCACTTAGTAGTGTTCCGAAGTTTAGGTCTAGGATTGGGTGACTGGCCATGGGCGTAAGCACTGATTTTGCTTCTGCCATTTTTGTATGTTGTAGTAGGTCAAGGATATGCTTCCTTTGAGACAGAATGATACCCTCTTTATTTGGAATAACTTCGGTGCCCAAGAAATAGTGTAGTGACCCCAGATCTTTGATAGAGAATTGGTTTGCCAAAATAGCAACATAGTTGTCTATAAGTTGTGTATTACTGCCTGTGATAATTATATCATCCACATAAACCACAAGGATAATAGTACCTTTAGGTGACTGTTGAATGAATAATGAGGCATCTGATTGTGAATTCTGAAAACCTGTGTTGAGAAGAAATTGTTTTAGTGCATGATACCACGCCCTTGGTGCTTGTTTTAGGCCATAAATAGCCTTTTGAAGATGACATACATAGTGAGGTCGATCAATGTCTTTGAAGCCTTGTGGTTGTTGCATGAATACATTTTCTGTGAGTGGACCTTGTAAGAAAGCATTGTTGACATCTAATTGCTTTAAGGACCATCCATTTGTTAGTGCAATGCTTAAAATGATTCTGATTGTTGTTGGTTTGACCACAGGGCTGAATGTTTCTTGGAAGTCTATCCCTGGTCGTTGATGAAATCCCTTCGCAACTAATCGGGCTTTATAACGATGCATCGAACCATCTTCGTTTCTTTTGGTGCGAAATACCCATTTGCAACCAACTAGGTTCTGATTTTCAGTAGGAGGCACAAGTGTCCAGGTACCATTTCTTACTAAGGCATCAAATTCTTCTGAGCAAGCTTTCCTCCATTTGTCATCTTTCAATGCCTGAGTAATTGTGGTTGGTTCAGTTGCTATAGGAGGATGGATTTCAGCAGTCAAGCATAACTTGTGAATTGGTTTCCGAATGTTGGCCTTTCCTCGTGTGACCATGGGATGTATATTGTTTGCTTGATTACTTGTTTGCGCACACTCTGTATGTTGTTCCACATGTAACTCAGAATCTAGTAAAGAATTAATGTGAGAAGAATTACCATTTGCAGTGCAAATTGCTTGAGATGGAGTGAGTGGTCTTGATGTTGAAATAAAAGGTCTTTGGCAAAGTGAAATAGTTGGTGGAATCCAGAGAGTTGCAGAGTAATCAGGTGAGTCAACTGTCGGTTGTGAGTAATTGCTAAATGGGAAGACTGTTTCAACAAATTTAACATGTCTAGAAGCATAGATTCTAGAGGTAGATTGATCTAGGCAGTAGTAAGCACTTTAAGTAGGAAAATAACCTAGAAAAACACATGGTTTGGATTTTGGGTTTGTGAGTGGTGTAGGTTCGTAACCAGGGATAACACAAGCAGCCAAAGATTCTCAGTTTAAGGTAGTTGGGCTGAGATTTAAATAGGCAGAAATAGGGACTGGTCATATGTAGCTTAGGTGTGGGCATTGGTTTATGAGATAGATGCGATGAGCAAAGGCATGTGGCCAATAGGAGAGTGGAATGGATGCATTTGATAGCAATGTGAGACCTGTCTCAACAATATAAAGATGTTTGCGTTCTGAAATTCCATTATGTTCGGGTGTATGGGGTGGAGTTGTCCGAAATGAAATGCCATGTTCTGCTAGAAATTGAGCTAGGGCAATATATTCTCCTCCATTGTCTGAATACAATGTTTTGATTGGTTTCTCAAAGAATTTTTCGACAAGTAGTTTAAATCGAATAAATATCTCTTTTACTTCTGATTTTTGTTTGAGAGGATAAAGCCAAGTATATCTAGTGAAATGGTCAACAAATATAACATAGTATCGAAAATCATCATAAGACAACTCTGGTGACATCCAAACATCAGAAAAGACTATTTCCAATGGTTGAGTAGATTGAAGAGTAGATTGTGAAAATGGCAACTTATGACTTTTATTACTAAGACAAGCATTGCAATGAGTAGATTTAGAAACTGATGCGATATTGTTTTGAGATAAGATAACTGTTACAAGTGTGTTGGCAGGGTGGCCAAGGCGAGCATGCCAATTGATGGCTGATTGTGAGTCAGTGGAGAAGGCCAGAATCAGTGAGGATGAGGATAGCCACTCATAAACTCCATTCCTAGGCGTTCCCTGAAGAATGATATTTCCCTGCAAAAGATCCTTCACAAGAAATGAGTAAGGTGAGAATTCAACTGTAACATTGTTGGTGACACAAAACTGATATACTGAAATTAGATTCTTTTTCATCTCAGGTACGCATAGTACATTCTCAAGATTCAGTGGCAAAAGAGTTGAAGGAAGGGAAGCATGGCCAATGTGGGTAATTGACAAACCTGTACCATCACCGATCATCACATCCTCTGTGCCATTGTAGGGTTGGTGATTATCCAGATTTGAAACATCAGCAGTAACATGATTAGATGCGCCTGAATCCAAAAGCCAAGGTTGGCTATTCGGAGGATGTGCAAGTGGAGCAACAAATTTGGCAATTGGCTGCCTGGAATTGGAGGTAACAGTTGATGGTGATGCATTAGGCACAATTCGAAAGGTAGGGCATCTTTTGGCGGAATGACCCTGAATACCACAGATCTGGCATTTGCCAAGGTAGGGTCGTGAGCCTTGTGTAGTTGTAGGCCAAGCCATTTGATTGTTGGGTTGATATTGTTGATTCTGGTGCCCATGATAATCTGCATAACGTGTAGTTGGACCAGCTTGAGAGCGCCAGTTGTTTTGCTGATAAGAGTTATTTCTTTTGGCAGATGTACGATTGACATAGTTTGCTATGGCAGGGTAGTGGCTCGGAATAGCTGGTGGCATCTCTGATTCAGCAATAATAAGTTTTTCATGCAGTTCATCAAAGGAGATAGGATGTTCTCGAGCATTGACATTGGTCTTGACATCTTTGTAAGTGTCATCAAGACCCTCCAATATTTTATCAATTATATCTTCAATATCCATTGGTGCCTTTAGCTCAGCCAGCTGATCTGTCTTGGTTTTGATTGCTTGCATATATTCTGTGATAGTAGATTGTCCTTTGACAATTTTCTTGAGTTGAGCTTTTACCTGTTTGATTTTGCCACGAGAAGATTGGGCATAGGTCTTAGCAAGAGTATCCCAAGCATCTTTAGAAGTGGTAGCAGTTGCTATAAAAGGAATGATTGATGGGGAAAGGGCTCCAATGATTGCATTTAAAATAAGCTGATCTTGTCTAATCCAAAACTGATATTCTGGATTGGGTGTAGGTACATCTGCAATGGTGATGGTTGCTGGGGGACATGCCTTAGTGCCATCAATATACCCATGAGATCATAGCCAATAAAGAGACTATGGAACTGCAGCCTCCAGGATAAATAGTTGGTGGAATTAAGTTTCAGTGGAGCTTGGGCGACAACATTGATGGTAATGAGATTGGAAGACATGTGGGGGGTAGAAGCAGATGAACTAGACATGAGGAAGGAGAGGAAAAAAATGGTGCTTGACGTATGTCTACAGCTCTGATACCATATAAGAATTGTGAATTGAAGGTGTTTATGTTGTATTGAGAGCTTTGAATTTATACAGATTGGAAAGGAAAGTCTAAGCTATTTACTTGCCTATGTATTTGCCTAAACTTCAGCTAAGTGTACCGTTACAAATCTTCATAGTTGACTGATTTAATAAGAAGATTATACATAATATTCTAGTGGATGTGGGCTGTACAGTGGGCTCTATTACTTTTGCATTCCTTTTTTCTTTTCATTTGTGTCAATATATGTCTACAGAGTTTAAGGATACTTTCTTTATCTTTTGCCACCCGTGTCGATTTCGGTTCAAAGGCAGCACATGCATGGTGAGAGTTGAATTCTGACGAAATTTTCTCAACTCCATTATCAATTCTAGGAAAAATTTCAACCTGACAAAACTGATATTCGCAAATTAAATCCTGCAGAAAATTATGAGATTATGTGAGTAACAATAAGATCAGTTGATCCATCAGCTTGAACAAAAGCCTTTCCAATTTATTGCCACCTGCAAACAAATTAATAAAGTTTAAAACAAAGAGTACTTCTTTATTCCAGAATGTTAAGACATAGATTTGGTGCCTCATGTTTCAAATCTTTAATCAAGAACAGTTTCTTCTAGTGGCCTCCACATAAAAGAAAGTATAATCTGACGCGTCTTTTCAGACCTTCAAGCCATCTAATGGCTGTTGTTTTTCCTTGATATCGCTTCATAAATAGCAACAAGATATGCCAACAACCTGCATCATGAAGTTGTCCGGAAATGAGAACTATTCCTTTGCAGTCTCCCAAGTCTTTGGAAGAAGATATACTTGTACGGAATGTTACGTTATTTTGATTCTAAGTGACGCTATTCGCACACTCCGATTCTCTTAGAGTCATAACAACACAAGAAAGAGCGCAGAGAGAGAGAAAGAAGGAATCAATACATTCATTCAAATTTTTGCTTATCCTTTTCATTATGTTACAACCGTTTATAATCTATTGCTACCAAAATCTTCTAGAAAGCTCACGTGAGCCCGTCCGTGACTGAGGCTCCAACGCTGCGTTTCATTTATTCGAAGCTTATCTTTGCGACGTCGTCTCCTTCATCTTCTTCACGGTTCATGCGGCTTCGCATAACATAACATCCCCTCCGCCTTCAAGAAGCACCTTATCCAGCAAATTTACGTCCAGAAATCTCTTTTGTGACTCATAGAACCACTCCCACGTTGCCTCTTCCTTGGTTCCACCTTGCCACTGTACCAGCACTTGTGTTGCCTCCTTATTATTTCATTTCACCATTCTTCTTCCCCAAATGGCTGCTGGGATTTTTGTTCGTTCCTTCATTACCGCCGGCAGCTGTCCAAAAGTTGGTGTGCCTTCCGAGACAAATTTCTGCAATTGGGACACATGAAAGGTGGGGTGAATTGTAGTACCTTCAGGGAAGCCCAAAGTATAGGCTACTCTGCTTATTTTCGCAATAATAGGGAACGGTCCGTAGTACAAGGGTGAAAGTTTTTGGTTGGGTCTCCGTTGTACAGACTGCTGTCGGTAAGGTTGCAACTTTACGTAAACCATTTGCCCTTCCTCAAATTCCCGATCCGAGCAACTCCTATCCACCTGCATTTTCATACTCTGTTTAGCTTTATTCAGGTGGAATTTAACGACCTGAAGCATAGCTTCCCTTTCCTGAAATAGCTGATCCATCCCTGCGTCTCTGGAGTCCCCTGCTACATATGGAACGTATATGGGTGGAGGATATCCGTATAGAACTTCGAATGGTGTCGTATTAATGGTTGAATGGTGTGTGGTGTGTGGTGTTATACCACCATTTGGCCATGGTCATCCAACTTCCCCATTTCTGAGGGGCATCACAACAGAAACACCTCAAGTAAGTTTCTAGCGTTTTGTTCACTGCTTCTGTCTGTCCGTCCGTCTGCGGGTGGTAGGAGGTAGATGGTTGCAGCCTTACATCTTGTAGCCTAAACATCTCAAGCCAAAATTTGCTCATGAAGAGGGGATCACGATCTGATACAATTCGTTCAGGCATCCCATGCAATTTGAATACATGATCCAAGAATACTTGAGTTATCTCCTGGACGGTGTATGGATGTTTGATTGCGGTAAAATGTGCATACTTGCTGAATCTGTCAACAACCACAAAGATAGCCGATTTTCCCTGGGAGGGTGGTAGTCCTTCTATAAAATCCATGGTGATCTCCTTCCAACATCCGTCTGGCACTGGAAGGGGTTGTAGCAATTCCGGATACGCGGCACGGTCATACTTGCTTCGTTGACAAGTTACACAATTCTTCACATGGATCCTTATGTCCTTGGCGATCTGCTTCCAATAAAAAAAATTTCGTATGCTCTTAATCGTGGCTGTAACCCTAGAGTGACCTCCCTGCGGACTGTCATGCGCCATGGCTATGATCTTCTGTCGGAGCTCCTTGTTGCAACTGACCATTATCCTTCCCTTCCATCTCAACATTCCACATCGTCATTCATAGTTTCCCGTCGGGTTTTCTGCATTTTCTAACTTCCCGATGAGATCCTTAATTGTCTTGTCCTCCTCCCATCCGGCTTTGATCTCATCCAACAAGGTAGCTTGCAATTGCGACACCGCCATTGTAAGTAGCTGTTGACTCGAAACCCGGGATAACGCGTCTGCCGCCAGATTCTCTTTCCCACTTCGATAGATTATCTCGAAATCATATCCGATCAGTTTGGGGAGCCAACTCTGCTGAAAAGGTGTGGAAATCCCTTGCTCCAATAAATATTTTAAGCTCTTGTGATCCGTCTGAACTCGAAAATTCCTCCCATTCAAGTAGTAGTACCAGTGCTTCACTGCTTTAATAATGGCGAGAAACTCCTTTTCGTACGTGGATAACCCCTGGTGTTTGGGAGCTAATGCTTTGCTTAAGTATGCTATCGAAAGGCCTTCTTGCTAGAGCACCGCGCCTATACCCTTGTCACATGCATCTGCTTCAATTACAAACATTTTATCAAAGTCGGGCAGAGCTAGCATCGGGGCGGCCATTAATCGTTCCTTCAATTGTTCGAAAGCTGCTTGTTGTTGTTCCTTCCAGTCCCAACTTCCGGCCTCCTGTTTCTTCAACAAATTATGGAGAGGTTTCGTCAGAAGACCATAGTGTTGGACCCCGATCATTAATTGGAATTTAGAAATAGTAAATGAAATTGAATGAGTGTTTTGTTTAAGTATTATGTTATAGATGAAATTATGTTTTAAGGAAATTTTGAGAAAAGAATTATGAGTTTTCAATGTATTTGATAATTGTGGAGATTTGTATGGGTTATGAAAGTTTAACCGAATGAATTGATTGAAAAGTTAGTAGAAAATCAAGAAATAAAGAGAAAAGTGAGAGAATTTGAAAATTAAGAAAGTTAACTTTTGGAGATAGAAAGTTTGACTTGAGAGTTGACTTTTTGTTTGAGGCAAAATTTGAGAAAATTGTCTTCTGGAAACTTGTAGTTTATGTCAAGAGCTTTCTGTAGCCATAAAGTTTTCTATTTTTTGATATCGGAAGTGAGAGTTATGATCAGTTAAAGTTCGCTTGGAGTTTGACTTTTTGAAGAAAAAGTTGACTTTTTGATTTAGGCAAAATTTGAGAAAATGATCAACATAAAAATTGTAGCCTCTGTCGAGAGTTTTTTGTGGACATAAAGTTTGCTATTTTTTGATGTCGGGATTGAGAGATATGAATTTCTGAAGATATGCTTTGTTTTGAAAATGCTATTAAGTATAGATTTGTGTGTTCTATGCTTCGAGGCCACTCGTCGTACGGAATTAGTTTGAATTAGAGTAAGTAGTCTTCATGAAAGTTTTAGATTATGTTTTTATCTTTCCATTGATATAAAGTTTGCAATTTTTTGATATCGGGGCTAGGAGTTGTGAGTGATTAAAATTGGAAGTCGTTTAGGAAAAACTGTTTTGGACAGAATCTTCAATTGAGGTTTTGACCCCTTTCGAGACCTAATTTGATTTTGAGTACTTCAGGGAAGTTGTAGAGCTTTCTTTGTTCTTTCTATTGACACCAAATTTGTTAAATTCCAAGTTTAGGAACAAAAAATATGATTTGAAAATTCTGAAATTTTCTACAGCTCTAGATTCTATCCTTAGGCGTGCCCACGCCTAATCTTTGAATCTCGCCTTCACTTATAACTTTTTTGTTTGACATCCGATTGAGATGATTCTCGAAGCGTTGGATTCCTAAGACAATTAATTTCTTTTTCTTGAAGAATTATGATTTTTAGGAGATTAAATGGAAAGAGATTGATTGAACCAAAGTAAGAGATTTGGTTATAGGGTATAAATTGGGTAATTTTATGAACATGGTTCAGTATTTTGCAAATTTCGGGAGCTGTACAACTCCGATTGAGTTGATTCTTGAGGCCAAATAAATTTAAGATATAGGGCTACAACTCTTGTGAAGGGATCGAAATTTAATTTCATCCCTAAGATTGTCAAATTTCTGGAATTAAGTTAGCGTAATGTTTAGTTTCGGATTTTTCACAGGTCTGATAGTGTTTCGGCTATAACTTCTTCGTTTCTGATCCGAATTGAGCGTGGTTAGTGGCATTGGATTCGTATGATTGAGAGGAACAATTTTCAAGAAGAAAGTTTGTCCAAATTATTTCGGTTAGATGCTTGAAAACAGGACACAAGCTATCAGATTTTGAAAATCCTGTGCAGGGGCAGACTTGGAAATAGGCTAATAAGTGAGGGCAAAATGGTCATTAACCCTCCATTTTTAATGACATGGCAGAAACACACATAAGAGCTGTCGTTTTTACTACACCAAACCAGCAGAAAGACACGAAAATAACAAGAAGAAGGGAGAAGAAGAAACGAAGAGGAAGGAGAATAATGAAGCAATCGGTTATGGAGGAGAAGAAGGAAGGTGAAATTTTTGATTTTTCTCCATGATTCTCAAGGGTTTTCGTTTGTTTTCAAGGGGGAAAGAGGATGAAAGAAGGTGAAAGCTCCATGGCATCCAATAAATCCGAAAATGGAGGAGAAAAAGGTAAGAGAGAGAAAGTTTTGATTTTGAATCTTTTGATGAGTTTGTTGGTTGATTTGGCTTGGAAGGGATATGAATTGAGTTTTCCTATGATTAATTGAAGTGTTTATGTTAAAATGATGATTAAGTTTGGATTAATGTAAGTTAGGGATTATGCCTAAGTTTTGAGTTTGGGGCTTTTAGGAATAGATGCTTTAGAAACCTTAGAAATGATATGGATTTGTTAATTCCATGATTAATTTTGGAAGATTTCATGATGAATTGATTTAATTTTGAATTTATGTGAGTTAAGGTTTAGGTAAAAGTTGAGATTTGGGAATTTTTGAAATTGATGATTTAGATATCTTGGAATTAGTATGAATTGATGAATTATGACATCAATTTTAAGGATTATGTTATTTATGATATTAAATTTGTATAAATTGGTTTAGGCCAATTTTAAGATTTGGGGATTTTGGAATTTATGATTTAGATAGATTGATTTTATATGGAATTGGTGTTTTCTAAGTCCAATTTGAAGAATTAAGTGAATTATGATATTTATTTTGGATAATTATGGCTTAGAAAATTTTAAGGTTGAGGAAAGAAGAAGGAATTTGGAGATTCGATGCTTTGACTGAAGTATTAGCGTCAATTCGAGGTGGGTGATGTATTTATATTTTGAATTATGAGTAAATTATGTGATTTTGAAAATCAAGAAAAGAATAATATTTACGAAATTATGTTTTAAAGGAATTGAAAATAATTATTCAAAGGGTTACGTTAAAATATTTGAAAATGATCGGGAAAATTTGAGAAAAATTGAGAATACGAGATTTATGAAAATTGTGTTTTCGCATTTTTGAAAAATGTGGACCATGCTGTTTTATGCATTAATATATGTTGATTGTGGGTTGAAAAAATACTTGCATTCCTTTTATGCATTTGATTCAGACGATTAATTGAGTAATTGAATATGATTGTTATATAAGTGGATGTGAATATGTGTGCATGTGTCAAGTATTTTGACACGATTTGATATGATGATATGAAGATTTAGAAAATCAAGATTTTTGAAAAATGCCTTCGGGCAATTTGAATTCTCTTTCCGCTTATGTGTTATATGGGTTTGGTCAGTCCTTTTGTGAGTCGATTACCTTTGTCTCTACTTGTTTATAGCCTTCTCCTACTGCCCTTGAGTGGCTTAGGAGTTTCGATTTGGACTCCCCTCACTACCGCACGTAATCTGCTATGTGAGAATGTGCGAGACGCTCGATAGACCAACCCAAACCGTTTGATGTGTTTTATATATTGAGTTAAGAGTTTATGTGTTTTGTGATCTGATGTGATTGCATTCATGTTTATAAGAAATTTTGAGAAATGAGAAAAAGGGTTTTCAACCATGAAATTATAGAAATTTGATATGAAAAGTTTGGAAAATTAAAGGTTTGAAGAAAATGCTTGAAAAGTTGAAAAGTTTGAAAAAGATAAGCCCTTTGGCTAAAAGTTATGAAAAATGATTTCTGCTTATTATTCATTTTATAAATATGTTACCCACGAGCTTCAAAGCTCACCCCCCTTTCATCCCCGTCTCCAGGTTTCTGAACAGGAGATCGGATGATAGAGCGTCAAGTTCGATTTTGCCGCATTTGTATTTTTGTGCAAATTGAGAATTGATATTGTTTTTGGCTTGAATTGCCTTTTGTGTATATAAAGCAGTTATTACGGGATGTATATGAATTCGAGACTTGGATATTGATTTTATGGTCATAACTGAGTATGATTATGCTTTATGTATGTAATTGGATATTGAATGTGGATTTTGCATATGGATTTGAGATTTTGAATGTGGTTGGGATTGATTTGAGATTTTATATGATCGATTGAGGATTTTTGAAGTGTTAGGGTTAGATGTGCATTTCTGCTGGTGTTTCGGATTTCGGACGGGAGGTCCGATGTTGATTTGTGTTGTTGGGTTGAGATATTAGAAGTGTATTTTTCCTTTGCAGGAATTTTTGGACTGTCAAAATACAGTCGTTATGCTGCCCGATTTTCGGTAAAAATCGGGTTAAGATAAGAATAAGAATTAAGAAGTTAGTTTGGTAAAGATGAGATTTGCGTGATTAAGACAAATTATATGAATTGAGTGTTATATGAGGATAAATTTTCAAAAAGGAAATTGTATGGATTGATTATGATTTGAATGTGATTAAGTAAAAGGGAAAAGGAATGAATAAGAAAAAAAATTATACCGGGTTTGGATAGTCTAGGTTTCCAACGCGAATGTGTTTCTGTGTTCTTGATTGTTCTCGGATGTCGGCTCCGTTTGGTAAGTATCGATTCCGCTTCGCTTCGTTTAGCTATCTGCCACTTCATTTTCGTTTATGTCTGTTCAGCTTTTTCGGTTGGGATCCGGTTTTCAGATCGGGTACCAACAGTTATGGTATCAGAGCTCAGTATTATGATCGTACTTGGGCGTTTGTGTCTAGCTTATGTGTATAAGAAGAATGTTCAAGCATAAGATTGAATTTGGGAGATTGTGATAAAGATAAAGTGTATACCAAAGTGATTGATAGATGAAGATGATAAGAATGTTAAGTGATTTTAGGAAATTGTGCATGAAATTGAGATTTGAAGTTCATGAGGAATTAGGATGATTTGATTTTGTATATTCATTTGTGAGTGAAAGATGAGCATGGAGATGGATTTTTATTAAGTATGTGAAGACCTCATTAAGTGATTGATGAGGGTTAAGAACTTTGATGAATTTTAGGTTTGTGATTATGAAATCGTGATTAAAAATGACTTGCTTTTGGATATTTATGTGTGAGATGAAATGAGGAATGATTGAGAGATGAGATAAAGGATAAAAATATATGTGTGAAAGATTAATAGGTTGATTTTGGATGATTATTGGCCCATATTGGGTTCCTTAAGAAATGAGACCATTGACTTGTGAAAATGTGTTAAGAAATATTTTATTTGAGGAAATAGTGTTTTGATATAAATGAGAAGTGAAAATAGTGATTAAGTTAAGAATAGGTGTGATAAGAAATTGATAAGAAAGTAATGTGACTATTATTAGGAGGATATGTTACTTGATGATTATGTATGAATTTCGAGGACTAAATTCTTTAAGAGGGGAGAAATGTTGGACCCGATCTTTAATTGGAATTTAGAAATAGTAAATGAAATTGAATGGTGTTTTGTTTAAGTATTATGTTATAGATGAAATTATGCTTTAAGGAAATTTTGAGAAAAGAATTATGAGTTTTCAATGTATTTGATAATTGTGGAGATTTGTATGAGTTATGAAAGTTTAAGCGAATGAATTGATTGAAAAGTTAGTAGAAAATCAAGAAATAAAGAGAAAAGTGAGAGAATTTGAAAATTAAGAAAGTTAACTTTTGGAGATAGAAAATTTGACTTAAGAGTTGACTTTTTGTTTGAGGCAAAATTTGAGAAAATTGTCTTCTGGAAACTTGTAGTTTATGTCAAGAGCTTTCTGTAGCCATAAAGTTTGCTATTTTTCGATATCGGAAGTGAGAGTTATGATCAGTTAAAGTTCGCTTGGAGTTTGACTTTTTGAAGAAAAAGTTGACTTTTTGATTTAGGCAAAATTCGAGAAAATGATCAACATGAAAATTGTAGCCTCTGTCGAGAGCTTTTTGTGGACATAAAGTTTGCTATTTTTCGATGTCGGGATTGAGAGATATGAATTTATGAAGATATGCTTTGTTTTGAAAATGCTATTAAGTATAGATTTGTGTGTTCTATGCTTCGAGGCCACTCGTCGCATTTAATTAGTTTGAATTAGAGTAAGTGGTCTTTATGAAAGTTTTAGATGATATTTTTATCTTTCCATTGATATAAAGTTTGCAATTTTTCGATATCGGGGATAGGAGTTATGAGCGATTAAAATTGGAAGTCGTTTAGGAAAAATTTGTTTTAGGCGTAATCTTCATTGAGGTTTTGACCCTTTCGAGACCTAATTTGATTTTGAGTACTTCAGGGAAGTTGTAGAGCTTCCTTTGATCTTTCTATTGACACCAAATTTGTTAAATTCCAAGTTTGGGAGTAAAAGATATGATTTGAAAATTCTGAAATTTTCTACAGCTCTAGATTCTATCCTTAGGCGTGCCCACGCCTAATCTTTGAATCTCGCCTTCACTTATAACTTTTTTGTTTGAAATCCGATTGAGTTGATTCTTAAAGCGTTGGATTCCTAAGACAATTAATTTCTTTTTCTTGAAGAATTATGATTTTTAGGAGATTAAATGGAAAGAGATTGATTGAACCAAAGTAAGAGATTTGGTTATAGGGTATAAGTTGGATAATTTTTTGAACATGGTTCAGTATTTTGCAAAATTCGGGAGCTGTACAACTCCGATTGAGTTGATTCTTGAGGCCAAATAAATTTAAGATATAGGGCTACAACTCTTGTGAAGGGATCGAAATTTAATTTCATCCCTAAGATTGTCAAATTTCTGGAATTAAGTTAGCGTAATGTTCAGTCTCGGATTTTTCACAGGTCCGATAGTATTTTGGCTATAACTTCTTCGTTTCTAATCCGAATTGAGCGCGGTCAGTGGCGTTGGATTTGTATGATTGAGAGGAACAATTTTTAAGAAGAAAGTTTGTCCAAATGATTTCGTTTAGATGCTTGAAAATAGGATGCAAGCTATCAGATTTTGAAAATCCTATGCAAGGGCAGACTTGGAAATAGGCTAATAAGTGAGGGCAGAATAGTCATTTACCCTCCATTTTTAATGACATGGCAGAAACACACATAAGAGCTGTTGTTTTTACTACACCAAACCAGCAGAAAGACACGAAAATAACAAGAAGAAGGGAGAAGAAGAAATGAAGAGGAAGGAGAATAATGAAGCAATCGGTTATGGAGGAGAAGAAGGAAGGTGAAATGTTCGATTTTTCTCCATGATTCTCAAGGGTTTTCGTTTGTTTTCAAGGGGGAAAGAGGATGAAAGAAGGTGAAAGCTCCATGGCATCCAATAAATCCGAAAATGGAGGAGAAAAAGGTAAGAGAGAGAAAGTTTTGATTTTGAATCTTTTGATGAGTTTGTTGGTTGATTTGGCTTGGAAGGGATATGAATTGAGTTTTCCTATGATTAATTGAAGTGTTTATGTTAAAATGATGATTAAGTTTGGATTAATGTAAGTTAGGGATTATGTCTAAGTTTTGAGTTTGGGGTTTTTAGGAATAGATGCTTTAGAAACCTTAGAAATGATATGGATTTGTTAATTCCATGATTAATTTTAGAAGATTTCATGATGAATTGATTTAATTTTGAATTTATGTGAGTTAAGGTTTAGGTAAAAGTTGAGATTTGGGAATTTTTGAAATTGATGATTTAGATATCTTGGAATTAGTATGAATTGATGAATTATGACATCAATTTTAAGGATGATGTTATTTATGATATTGAATTTGTATAAATTGGTTTAGGCCAATTTTAAGATTTGGGGATTTTTGGAATTTATGATTTAGATAGATTGATTTTATATGGAATTGGTGTTTTCTAAGTCCAATTTGAAGAATTAAGTGAATTATGATATTTATTTTGGATAATTATGGCTTAGGGAATTTTAAGGTTGAGGAAAGAAGAAGGAATTTGGAGATTCGATGCTTTGGACGAAGTATTAGCGTCAATTAGAGGTGAGTGATGTATTTATATTTTGAATTATGAGTAAATTATGTGATTTTGAAAAATCAAGAAAAGAATAATATTTCTGAAATTATGTTTTTAAAGGATTTGAAAATAATTATTCAAAGGGTTACGTTAAAATGTTTGAAAATGATCGGGAAAATTTTAGAAAAATTGAGAATAAGAGATTTATGAAAATTGTGTTTTCGCATTTTTGAAAAATGTGGACCATGCTGTTTTATGCATCAATATATGTTGATTGTGGGTTGAAAAAAATACTTGCATTCCTTTTTATGCATTTGATTGCTGTACGATTAATTGATTAATTGAATATGATTGTTATATAAATGGATGTGAATATGTGTGCATGTGTCAAGCATTTTGACACGATTTGATATGATGATATGAAGATTTAGAAAATCAAGATTTTTGAAAAATGCCTTCGGGCAATTTGAATTCTCTTTCCGCTTTTGTGTTATGTGGGTTTGGTCAGGTCCTTTTGTGAGTCAGTGAACTGTCTCTACTTGTTTATAGCCTTCTCCCGACTGCTCGCAAGTGGCTTAGGAGTTCCGATTACGGACTCCCCTCCGTTCACGGCTGCACAGAACCGCTATGCGGGAATGTGCAGTACGTTCTAATAGGACCAACCCAAACCGTTTGATGTGTCTTATGTATTGAGTTAAGAGTTTATGTGTTTTGTGATCTGATGTGATTGCATTCATGTTTATAAGAAATTTTGAGAAATGAGAAAAAAGGGTTTTCAACCATGAAATTATAGAAATTTGATATGAAAAGTTTGGAAAATTAAAGGTTTGAAGAAAATGCTTGAAAAGTTGAAAAGTTGAAAAGTTTGAAAAAGATAAGCCCTTTGGCTAAAAGTTATGAAAAATGATTTATGCTTATTATTCATTTTATAAATATGTTACCCACAAGCTTTAAAGCTCACCCCCCTTTCATCCTCGTCTCTAGGTTTCTGAGCAGGAGATCGGATGAAAGAGCGTCAAGTTCGATTTTGCCGCATTTGTATTTTTGTGCAAATTGAGAATTGATATTGTTTTTGGCTTGAATTGCCTTTTGTGTATATAAAGCAGTTATTACGGGATGTATATGAATTCGAGACTTGGATATTGATTTTATGGTCATAACTGAGTATGATTATGCTTTATGTATGTAATTGGATATTGAATGTGGATTTTGCATTTGGATTTGAGATTTTGAATGTGGTTGGGATTGATTTGAGATTTTATATGATCGATTGAGGATTTTTGAAGTGTTAGGGTTAGATGTGCGTTTCTGCTGGTGTTTCGGATTCCGGATAGGAGGTCCGATGTTGATTTGTGTTGTTGGGTTGAGATATTAGAAGTGCATTTTGCCTTTGCAGGAATTTTTGGGCTGTCAAAATACAACCGTTATGCTGCCCGATTTTCGGTAAAAATCGGGTTAAGATAAGAATAAGAATTAAGAAGTTAGTTTGGTAAAGATGAGATTTGCGTGATTAAGACAAATTATATGAATTGAGTGTTATATGATGAGGATAAATTTCCAAAAAGGAAATTGTATGGATTGATTATGATTTGAATGTGATTAAGTAAAAGGGAAAAGGAATGAATAAAAAAAAATTATACCGGGTCTGGATAGTCTAGGTTTCCAACATGAATGTATTTCTGTGTTCTTGATTGTTCTCGGATGTCGGCTCCGTTTGGTAAGTATCGATTCCGCTTCGCTTCGTTTAGCTATCTGCCACTTTGTTTTTGTTTTTGTCTGTTCGGCTTTTTCGGTTGGGATCCGGTTCCCGGATTGGATCCTAACACATAGTGTTCTATAAATCTTCGATAGTACCCTGTCAGTCCAAGGAACCCCCGTAGATCTTTCAATGTGCGAGGTTGGGGCCACCGCCTGATTGTTTCAATCTTCTTCTCGTCGATCGACACTCCCTTTTCTGATATAGAGTGACCCAAGTAGTCTATCTGCCGAGCCCTAAAGGTGCACTTGTTGCCCCGTAAATACAGCTGTTGTTGTTTCAAGACCTCCAGAACCTTGCGAAAGTGGTCTAAGTGCTGAGGGAAATTTGAGTTGTAAATGAGTAAATCATCAAAGAAAACCAGTAAGAATTTTCGAAGGAAAGGACGAAATATTTCATTCATAAGGCTTTGAAAGGTGGAAGGGGCATTCGTGAGGCCAAAGGGCATCACGAGAAATTCAAAGTGTCCCTCATGTGTCCGGAATGCTGTCTTCTGAATGTCCTCTTCCCTCATCCGAATCTGGTGATATCCGGATCGCAAGTCGAGCTTCGTATACCAGCTGGATCCTTGTAATTCTTCCAAGAGTTCCTCACTGAGCGGGATTGGAAATTTGTTTTTGATTGTGTGTTTATTTAATTCGCGGTAGTCTATGCACATTCTCCACGTATGATCCTTCTTCCTTACTAGAATGACCGGAGAGGCATACGGGCTAACGCTCTTCCGTATGAAGCCCTGTTTCGATAGCTCCTTTACTGCCGCTTCAATGGCATCCTTATGCTCTCCAGAATATCGATAGGGACGTATATTAATTGTCTCCACTCCGGGTTGTAAGTGAATCGCATGATCACACGCCCGTCGAGGAGGAAGTCCCTTAGGAACTGCAAAAATCTCCCCATAATCTGCCAATAATCCCTCAATCTCCTCTCTGCTTTGAACGTTGTCATTAATGCTCAAATTTTACATCTGAATCTCAATCGGATCGGAAAGACGCAGCATAAATAAGGCACCGTGGTTTGAATCCTTAATCATCTTATTGAGGTTCTTACCAGACACTTCTCGGGCTTGTCTTTCGGGTTGCCCCGTCAATGTCACCACTCTCCCCTCCCATTACACAACAAATCACCTAACTTTGCCAACCATTGCACCCCAAGTACCATGTCGCAACCCCCTAACTTAATTACCAGTGCTTCGGTAGCGAATCTGACCCCTTGCATATGCCACACAAAATTCCTACATGCTTGTTTACAGACCAGCTTTAATCCTCCTCCCACAGTAATGCTTAGAGGACTGATCTCGATTATCTCCTCCATGGTCTTTCTCACCAATTTTTCATCCAAAAAGTTGTGTGTACTCCCACCATCAATCAGAATATACAGAGGTTTCTGCCGATAGTTCCCTATGACCCACAGCTGTTTATAATCAATTTGATCCTTTAAACCCCACATAGCTTCAAGTGAAATGTTAGGATTGAGGGGAGCTCCTTCCTCTAGCTCTTCGTCTCCGACCACTTCTTCCTCCTGTTCATCATCCTCCACCATGTACAGCTGAAACTGTTTCTTCCGACACTTATGACCCGGCGAGTACTTCTCATCGCACCAAAAACACAAGCCTTTAGCTCTCTTCTTGTCAAACTCCCAACTGCTTGTAGTTCTACTGCCTCGCTGGTTTCTGAAATTGAAATTCCTACTTACTTGGTTTCCTGGTGTTGGTAACACTCCCACCTCATTGGGCGATTTGGACGCAGGAGTTGTGAAATTGGTTCCTTTGTTCATCAGAGGTTCCCGCCCTCCTAGAACACCGACCCAACTTCCCTTGCTGAAATAAACTGGCACACTGGCTGCCACGATCGCCTCCTGTTTATGCGCCCATGTGTACGTTTGGTGCAACGTCTGTGGGTCCATCATCTTCACCGTCAATCCCAGTTCTGGTTTAAGCCATTTCAAAAAGAACCCGACCAGGTAATCCTCTAGCAAAGTGAGCTTATTCGAAAACCTGTCGAACAATGCACAATACTCAAGTATTGACCCCTCCTGTCTCAATTCTTTTAAATCTCCGATAGGATCTTCAAAAATGTTTTCATCGAATCGTTGTCTGAGGAGAGTCATGAACTCTTCCCATTTCATCTCCTGCACATCCCTCCTGTTCCGAACAGTGAGTTGGTACCACTCTAGAGCAACCCCTTCCATATGAATCGAGGCAAGCCGTATCCTAAACTCCTCCAGAGTCTGATCCATAGAGAAAAACTGTTCACACTTATAACTCCAGCTTCTTACTCTGGTACCATCAAACGTAGGAAATTCCATTTTGTTGACTATGAAAACTCCCGTTCCATTGCTCCCTTCACTAGCACCCTTCACCACTGATTCCGAATCCCCCTTATACATTTTTTGCATGAGTTGCTAGAACATCGACTTAATATCGCTAATCTCTTTTTCCTGCCTAGACTGAGCTTCGAGCATGCTCCTGATGCTTTCTTCTAGACGGCGAACCTCCACTCCCCTGGTGCTTTTTGCCACTCTTTGTCCGAGAAACGTAAGCTTTGATACCAGATGTTACGTTATTTTGATTCTAAGTGACGCTATTCGCACACTCCGATTCTCTTAGAGTCACAACAACACAAGAAAGAGCGCGGAGAGAGAGAAAGAAGGAATTAATACATTCATTCAAATTTTTGCCTGTCCTTTTCATTCTGTTACAACCGTTTATAATCTATTGCTACCGGAATCCTCTAGAAAGCTCACGTGAGCCCGTCCGTGACTGAGGCTCCAACGTTACGTTTCATTTATTCAAAGCTTATCTTTGCGACGTCGTCTCCTTCATCTTCCTCACGGTTCATGCGGCTTCGCATAACGTAACACGGAAACTCCTACTCTCTCATGATCCGATGATGGCTAACGCTTATTTCGAATTGGTGCTTCAAGAATGGAGAATGTGTTATTTTATGCTTCTACATCAGAAGTACTAGTCTCCCAATATTTACCTTCGTACTTATAAGATAATATTGTTGTTATTTCGTAAACGATTAATATAGAAAGGATATTTGTATATATGACAAGAATATATGTATAGTTGTCCAAAGTCCTTATAGGCATATTTCTAGCAATCCATTAAGGGCATTAGTGAGCAAGGAATAGCTCACTCTACGTTTACGTTTCTTGTATATATTGTACATTGCTATTAGAAATACAAGTCAGAAAATTATCATCCTCCATAAATCGTTCATGGTATCAAAGCCTTGAACAAGAGACCAAAATCCATAAACACAGACAAAACGAAGATCACTAGGATGTCAGGAGAGACACCGCCACCACCACTGAAAGGGGGGTCTGTATAGTCTTATGTCTGGTGACCATCCGGGTTTGCTGATCACTCATGTTCAGATGAAAGGTGTGAACTATGATGAATGTGCTATAGCAATGTGTGTAGCGTTGCATGCAAAGAAGAAATTGGGTTTCGTTGACGGAACGATTGGAGAACCCAGCAAAAACTCCACAGACCATGAAGACTAGTGGATGCTAAATTCCATGATTGTGTCATGGATATTTAACACCATTGAACCAACACTCCGATCCCAAATCACCTATGTTGATTTAGCGAAGGATTTATGGGATGACCTGAAACAACGTTTTTCTATTGCTAATGGCCCACGAATTCAGCAATTGAAGAATGAGATTGCAAACTGTAAGTCACAGGGACAGAACATCATGACTTACTTTGGACGATTGAAAAAATTGTGGGATGAACTTGCGAATTATGAGAGAATCCCTGTGTGCAAGTGCTTTGGCTGCACATGTAATATCACAACTGAATTGGTGAAAAGACAAGAAGATGAGCGAGTTCACCAGTTTGAGATGGGTCTTGATGATGACATCTACAGAAACGCCTGTTCTAATGTTTTGGCTACTGAACCTTTACCAAATGTTAGTCAGGTATACTCGATTATGATGAGGGAAGAACAACTCAGGAACTCGGTTCGAGGGAAAGATGTCAGAGCTGAGGCAGTTGCGTTTGCAGCAAGATCCAACAACGGATATGTGAATGAGAAAGAGAAACAAGGGCCATGTACCCACTGCGGTAAACCTGACCATGACATTGATGGGTGTTATAAACTTATTGGATATCCAGAATGGTACACAGAAAAATACGGAGACAAGACACGTACAGGTGGAAGAGGTGACAGTGGATGTGGTAGAGGGGGGTCTGGCTTTGGGAAAGGGCGAGGACAGCCACGAGCCAACTCGACGCAAACCAAGCCTAACACAAGGACAGTTGCTACAGGAACGTCCACGGCTAGACACACGGAGACAGAACATATGACATTCCCAAATCTAAGCAATGAAGATTGGATTGCTCTTATGAATCTTGTGAAGAATCAAAAATCAGGTCGAAATGAAAGCTTGAGTGGTAAATACACAGATCAAGAATGGATACTAGACTCTGGTGCATCTCATCACATGACAGGGTATCTCAATTTACTATCAAATGTGCAGGATATAGTTCCGATTGGGATTAGGTTACCCAATGGAGAACAAACTTTTGCAGTAAAAGAAGGAATAATGTCTTTGGGCAACAACAAATTTATTTCTCACGTTTTATTTGTTCCCAAAATAAATTGTACCCTTATCTCTGTTGCATGTCTGATGAAAGATTTAAATTGTATTGTCACTTTCACTGAAAATTTTTGTGTAATACAGGACCGAGTTACGAGGATTTTGATTGGAGCGGGTGAGCAACGTGACGGGATCTACCTCTTTAGAGCAATGGAGCAAAGGTGTGCAAATCGTGCAAAGGAAGTAGATGACATGGAGTTGTGGCACTACAGACTCGGACATCCTTCAAAATATCGAGTATCTCTAATTCCTGGTATTAAGAATAAAAGTAGAATATTAGATGAACCGTCTGATGTTTGTTTTAGAGTGAAACAAACTCGAGAAGTTTTTGTTCAAAGTGACAGTAGAGCTGAAGCTTGTTTTGATTTGATACATTGTGATTTTTGGGGAGCATATAGAGTTCCTGCCTCATGTGGTGCATATTATTTTTTGACTATCGTGGATGATTTTTCTAGAGCTGTCTGGATTTATTTGCTTGCGAAAAAACATGAGGTAGTGAAAATTATGCAAAAAATTTTCCCCATGACTGAAAGACAATTTGGGAAGCATGTAAAAATTGTGCGGAATGACAATGGAACTGAGTTTAAACCTCTAAAACCTTATTTTGATGACAATGAGATTGTGTTCCAAACTTCATGTGTTGGGACTCCGCAACAAAAATGGTATGGTGGAAAGAAAACATCGACATATATTGAATGTAGCTAGGGCCCTTCGTTTTCAAGCTTCCTTGCCAATTAAGTTTTGGGGAGAGTGTGTTTTAACTGCAGGAACTCTTATTAACAGAACACCCATTGAATTGCTTAAAGGAAAAACCCCTTATGAAGTTTGACTAGGAACCTTCCGAAATTTACACAATTGCTCATATTTGAGTGTTTGTGTTACGGCCTTAAACAAAAATGTGACAATGACAAATTTGAAGAAAGGAGTCGAAAATGTGTCTTTGTCAGGTATCCTTTTGGCCAAAAGGGGTGGAGAGTCTATGATATAGCAAAAGATGAATATTTTGTTTCTCGCGATGTGGTTTTCCATGAGCATATTTTCCCTTATGCAAGTTCACCAAGTCAAGAACAGATTCTATGTCAGCAATCTCCTATGCTTCCAGGAGATATGTTATATGATGATTTTGCTAATCCTAATCAGCATGAGTTACCTTCTGATGAACAAAGTGCCACAACAACCTCACTTAGAGACAAGGGGAGTTTGGTTGTGTCCTCCGTGGAACAAGAGGAGAACATGGGCAGTAGTCAGGTTCACACTGCAACAGAACCACCCATTCCTAGTGTTCATGGTGTAGGTGCACCTACTGGTGATAATGAGAGTTCTATGCCGAGTGCATCTCAACCAACTGGGAACGAAGACTATGGTCGAGGGAAGCCGGTAAGTCGACCATCAGTGTTATTGAAAAACTATGTGACTTATTCTGCTCGTTGCTCTAGCTCTAGCTTTAAAGACCCTATGCCCGTTCCCGTTCAATCAACATCCTCAGGTACTCCTTATCCCATTGCTAACTATATGACCTGTGCAAATTTAAATTTTACTGTCAAATATCGAGCTTTCTTAGTTGCAGTGACTACCACATCCGAGCCCACTCGATACTCAGAAGCAGTAAAGGAGAAAAAATGGCGAGAAGCCATGCAAAAAGAGATTGAAGCGTTAGAACAAAATGACACTTGAGAACTAGGGCCATTACCACCCGGGAAGAAAGCACTCGGATGCAAATGGGTGTATAAAACCAAATATAACAATGATGGTACAGTGGAGCGTGATAAGGCTCGACTAGTTATCTATGGCAACAGACAACGGGAAGGAATCGATTACAAAGACACCTTTGCACCTGTAGCCAAAATGGTTACTGTGAGAAATTTTCTAAGTGTGGCAGCAGCAAAGAATTAGGTATTACACCAAATGGATGTTCACAATGCCTTTTTGCATGGTGATTTAGACGAAGAGGTGTATATGCAACTACCTCCTGGTTTTGAAACCAAGGATACAAATACAGTTTGTCGACTTAAGAAATCCTTGTATGGATTGAAGCAAGCCCCGAGATGTTGGTTTGCAAAGCTGGCACGAGCGTTGAAATATTTTGGTTTTGTTCAATCTCTTTCAGACTATTCATTGTTTACTTATTGCAAAAGGGAAGTACGAGTAACTGTGTTGGTCTACGTGGATGATTTGATAATTGGTAGAAATAATTCAACTGCCATTACACAATTCAAAGCTTATTTAAGCAAATGCTTCTACATGAAGGATCTTGGTTGTTTGCGATATTTTTTGAGACTTGAAATCGCTCGAGGTAAGGATGGAATATTCTTGTGCCAAAGAAAATATGCCTTATATATTGTTACTGAGTCAGGATTACTTGGTTGCAAACCAGCTTCGTTCCCTATGGAACAAAATCATAAATTAGCATTAGAGGAAGGAGAATTGTTGGATGATTCAGAGAAATATCGTCGCTTGGTGGGTAAGCTGATTTACTTGACTATTTCTAGGCCAGAACTTTGTTATTGTGTGCATGTTTTGGCACAATTCATGTAGAATCCTCCTGCAAAACATTGGGAAGCCTCACTTCGTGTTGTACGGTACTTGAAAGGGAATCCAGGTCAAGGAGTGTTGCTGAGTTCAAAGAGTGATATGTGTTTTTATGCTTTTTGCGACTCATATTGGGCCAGTTGTCCTCTAACTAGGCGATCGTTAACTGGTTACTTTGTGATGCTTGGGACCTCTCCGATTTCTTGGAAGACTAAAAAGCAACCAACAGTTTCGCGCTCTTCAACGGAAGCGGAGTATCGATCTATGGCCACGACAGTTTGTGAGTTGAAATGGCTCAAGGGTCTCTTATACTCGTTGGGCGTGGTTCATACAAGACCCATGTGGTTATTTTGATACAATCAATCAGCAATGCATATTGCGGCCAATCCTGTTTTTCATGAACGGACCAAGCATATCGAAGTTGATTGTCATTTTGTTAGGGACGAAATCCAATATGGAAATATTGCTACATCCTTTGTACGTACTACGGAACAACTTGCAGATATCTTGACGAAAGCACTTGGCAAACATCAATTTGACTATATTATTCGCAAGTTGGGCATTCAGAATATTCATGCTGCAACTTGAGGGGGAGTATAGGATAATATTGTTGCTATTTCGTAAACGATCAATATAGGAAGGATATTTGTATATATGACAAGAATATATGTATAGTTGGCAAGAGTCTTTATAGGCATATTTCTAGCAATCCATTAAGGGCATTAGTGAGCAAGGAACAACTCACTCTACGTTTACGTTTCTTGTATATATTGTACATTGTTATTAGAAATACAAGTCAGAAAATTATCATCCTCCATAAATCGTTCAGTACTCGTGCTGGATGTTTATGTTTTTAGTGTCATTTTTTTTCCTGGAACTATTATCAAATGTATAAAATATCTGGATATGGCTTCTCCCTCAATTTTCTCTGAACATTGGTTAAACGAAAAATGGGAAATAAAGCGGAAAGATGCATTTTTAAAGGTTTCCAAATGTTCAGTAATTTTTGGAATGACTAAAAAGTAAAAACTGAAGCAAAGTTAGATGATAGATAAGAATAGACCTGTCATGAACCATATATATTAACTGCAGTTGCTCATTGCTTGTCCAAACTAACAGCTTCAAATTATTGCCAAATTAGTTAGGATATAGGAATGTTCAATAACTACAGCATATGAAGAATAAAAATTGTTTCATGTTTTCAGGTTGGTGTTTTCTGGTTTGATGCCAATGCAAAGGATGATACATGGTTTGATGCCAATAATGCAAAGGATGATATATAAATTTTTTTAGTTTATAACGTGACATTAGTCCGACGTTGAAGATATTCAATTTTTAGAAACAACATATGATTTAGAAACCAAGTATAATGATCAGACTCATAATAATATTGGAATAGCTTGATCGTATTAGCTAGAACCAATCAATTTACATTATTGTGTGTTTTATTCCGTTGAACTAGAACTAAAACTACCAGATTAAACTAAAACTCATGACTAAAAAACAACCTATAGCTTCTATAGCCTATAGCCTCTAAGTGAAACAACCTATCAAATTGAGTTCAACAGGGAAAGAAACAATCTCATCCCCAATAACTATAGTATGGGAACCATGAGCCAAAACCTTATAAGCATTAAAGTCTACCAACTGCAAGGTCTTGACATCCAACTCAAAGTCAACAATCTCACTCTGCCCAGCTTTAATAAAAACTCTCTTGAAGCCAATAACCTGCTTAATATAGGTGTTGGCAACTGGTTCTGGTGGCTTGGCGTAAATCATGATCACTTCACTTCCATCCATGCCACCGACGTTTTGCACCTCAACTTGGAACTTGAAGGTTTTATCGCAGGTCAAGTACTCATCTATGACAACTGCAGGACATGGTGGCACGAATTCATCGTCCTTGTATTCCAATTCGTAGCAATTTTGGAACTTGCTCAAATTTATATCCACTGATCTTGTTGCTGATACCAAGTTGTAGGTGAACTTTGTGTAGCTGAGTCCGTAACCAAAAGGGTAAACTACAGGTCCATCATAGAACTTGTAAGTTCGACCTGGATACCCATTAACTGGTCTCAGCGGCATGGATGTCATGGGTAACTTGCTAACGTAATCATTTGGATACCATGTGAGTGGAAGCCTTCCTCCTGAAAAAAATATTGACACATGTAAAATTTAATATTTGAATAACTAACTTTTCAAAAGAACCTAGATTGTACTTGCCAATCTATTACCTGGATTGTACTTGCCAAAAAGAACATCAGCGATGGCTTGGCCACCTTTCTCTCCAGGATATCCAGCCCACAAAATGGCCTTGACATTAGGATGGTTCTTTGCTAATGATAAATCTACTCCACCAGCAGATAAGACTACAACAACTACAGGCCCTTTGGCAGCGTCAGAGACCATTCGGATCAATTCATTTTGGTAACCAGGAAGATCAAGATCAACTCTGTCCCTACTTTCAGCTTCAATCGATAAGTCAATTCCAACATATATTATGGTCGCATCAGCATTCTTTGAAGCTTCCATAGCATCGAATATGAATGTACGGTTCCTGCATAAAATCTCAGAACATCCCATTTGATATTCGACCTTTGCATATTTTTCAAGACCAGCAATAGGAGAGGTCATTTGGCATGGAACTCCTGCATAGTTTCCAAGCATCACATTAGTAGCTTTGGCATGAGGTCCAATCGCTACTACAGTTTTGCAGGTGGCTTTCGTCAAAGGCAAAGCATTGTCATCGTTTTTCAAAAGAACAATTCCTTGTCTTGCTGCTTCGTTGGCCAATTCAATGTGCTCTTTGCTACACACATCATCTTTACCAAGATTATTGTATTGAGAAAGTCCATCAAAGAAGCCTAGCCTCATGAGCACAACGTAGAGGTACTTCAATGATTTGTCTAGCTCTTCTTCCCTAACTTTTCCCGTCCTTACTGAATCTTCTAAATACTTGGGGTAGAAATCTCCACAATCCATATCCAGGCCTGTCAACAAATCAAAATATGAATTATAAAAATGGAAGTTTCTAGAAGTTTAATGCAAAAAAAAAAGTTCAGAGAATATAATCAGTTGAGGAAAGTGAGGCATTGCCTGCTTTGAGTGTCTGTGCAACAGCATCTTCTCCCGTATCAACAAGCCATTTGTGGCCATCAACCATCACCTCAATAGAGTCACAATCAGAAACTATATATCTGGTGGTACATATGAGAAAATTTAGCATTATTGCAAATTAATAACACAAAAACGCAAAGCTTGTTTGCGCTTTTAGGAATGTAAATGGAGAGACTATTATTTACCCATGAAGATTCCAATCCTGTCTGATGGTCTGATTCAAAAGTTTTGGATCGGCACAAGTAGGTATGCCATTAACCCGATTGTAAGAACACATAACACTGCTCACGTCTCCTTCTTTAACACACATTTCAAAGGGCCTTAGGAAAGTTTCGACCATATCTTGCTCGGTAACCTTCAAAAGCAAAACAAAAAGGTTATTATAGCATAACATATGAACTCAAGTTCTTTAAAGCAAAATTAAAAATTCACGTACTCTGGCATCAAAGGTGTAGCGTTGAACACCTTCCCAGTTGTCAACATCATAGGCAGCATAATGCTTGCAACATGACGACACCTTCAAGGGTCTAGTGTGCAAATCTTTACAATCCTCAGTTCCTTTCACATCCTGAAGCCCTCTAACGTAGTTGGCAGCATATCTTCCGACAACGTAGGGATCTTCACCAGGAGTTTCAAGAACTCTTCCCCATCTGGGATCTCTCACAACATTCACGTTTGGACTCCAATATGTCAGTCCTGCTCGTCCTAGATTGTACATGGCTCTTGCTTCGTCTGAAACAACCTAAAGATAGAACACAGCCATTCAGTCTTTTTCACTAAACCAGTAAGTATTGAACAGTTCGGTGATAATATATATTACCTCTCCGATCGTCCTCCATAAGGTCTCGTTGAATGATGCAGCTGTGAGAATCACTGAGGGGAAGCTGGTTGCACCAGGAACAAGATTATCGAAGAAAGTTCCTGGCCCAACGTTGGACACACCATGAAGTGCCTCAGACCACCATTGGTACATTGGAAGACCCAACCTAGGAACTCCTTGAGCATGATTTCCAAGTTGTTTCACCTTCTCTTTTAGTGTCATATGGCTGACCAAATGCACAGCCCGATCCTCGTAGGAAAGAGACGTGTCACAAAAGGCATGTTCTTTCATATTCAACCCCAAATTAAAGTACCTCTTAGCATCACAAACATGCGTAAAATTTGACCCTGTTGGGGTAGCATCACCGTGGAAAAGCAAATGCCTTGCGTTGGTTAATGAAACAAGAAAGATAACAGCAAAAGCAAGAGAACTAAGAAGTCTTGCCATGGTGAGTAGATGACTAGAGTGAGCGCCTTGCTCTGTAGAAAAGCTTTGGCAATGTTGCACTATATATAGAGGTTATAGAGAATTATTTTGTGGTTAAAAAAGATTTATCTTTATTTACATTCAAAATATATATATAGCTAGATTCTCGAGATGTTGCAAGATATAGAGAATAAACAAATGATTATATTTTGTGGTTAAAAAGATTTATCTTTATTTGAATTCAAAAATATATATTGTTGGATTCTCGAGATGTTGCAGTATATATAGAAGATACAGAGAATAAACAAATGATTATATGTTGTGATTAATAAAGATTTATCTTTATTTATATTCAAAATATATATATAATTGGATTCCGGAGATGTTATATATATTGCAGATAGTATTTCCAATAAACTTATATAATCTTAACATATAAGTTTATAACTAAAATCTTAACAAATGTAAATAAACTTATATAATCTTAAAATCTAAAATCTTATCATCTTATGTGTTTATGTACGTTCTATTATTTACAGTTTGCCACCCGTGTCGATTTCGGTTCAAAGGCAACACATGAATGGTGAGAGTTGAATTCCGACGAAATTTTCTCAACTTGATTCTAGGAAAATTTTCGACCTGACAAAACTGATATTGACAAGTTCAATCCTACAAAAAATTATGAGACTATACGAGTAACAATCAGATCAGTTGATCCATCAGCTTGAGCAAAAGCCTTTCCAATTTGTTGCCACCTGCAAACAAATTAATAAAGTTTAAAACAAAGGGTACTTCTTGATTCCGAAAAGTGGACTTAGATTTGGTGCCTCATGTTTCAAATCTTTAATCAAGAAACAGTTTCTTCTAGAGGTCTCCACATAAAAGAAGGTATAATTTTCCTTGATATCGCTTCATAAATAGCAGCAAGATATGCCAACAACTTGCAGCATAAAGTTGTCAGGAAATGAGAACTATTCCTTTGCAGTCTCCCAAGTCTTTGGAAGAAGATATACTTGCACGGAAACTCCTACTCTCTCATGATCAAGATGGCCGACGTTTAGATTCTGAATTGGTGCTTCGCGCAATGGAGAATGTGTTATGTTATGCTTCTTCTACATCAGAAGTACTAGTCTCCCAATATTTGCCTTCATACTCGTGCTGGATGTTTATGTTTTCAGTGTCATTTTTTTTCCTGGAACTATTATCAAATGAATAAAATATCTGGATATGGCTTCTCCCTCAATTTTCTCTGAGCATTGGTTAAACGAAAAATGGGAAATAAAAGGGGAAAGATGCATTTTTAAAGGTTTCCAAATGACTGTAATTTTTTGGAATGACAAAAAACTGACGCAAAGTTAGATGACAGATAAGAATAGACCTGTCATGAACCATAGATATTAACTGCAGTTGCTCATTGCTTGTCCAAAATAACAACTTCTAATCATTGCCAAATTAGTTAGTATATAGGAATGTTCAATAACTACAGCATATGAACAATAAAAATTGTTTCATGTTTTCAGGTTGGTGGTTTCTGGTTTGATGCCAATGCAAAGGAATGATACATGCGAGATTGAGGTAGTTGGTCACAAGAAAAATTGGGACAGAGATCATCTCCAGAATTTCGTATGAGGTAATTCTTTTCTCTGGAAGGGACCATGATCTTGTTCGATTTGCTTAGGCATTATGGATGGCATGCCTAATTGTTTATAATTCTTTCAGCATTCACCACAAGTTATGGTGAGGTTTCGCTCATACTGAATCTATACTCCCGTAGCTTGTTGGCAACATCAGTCGTAAACGGATACCCCCAGCGTAAGCACGTTGAGTGTTAGAATGTCCTATATTGTCTAGACATGAAAATGTTAAATAGTTTATAAATGGTAAAGGTCAACTATTCAAACAACTAGTTCTAATTATTTAAAAAATAGTTGACCTAAGCTCAATTCTTGTTCATGAACTTTACATTCTGCTCATATTAAAAATTTAATATTGAGGCCTTGCATTAAGGTATTAAGCTTATTGCTCAGGATACTCGTTGATATAACAAAGAGCATGATAAAGTTCGAAGGAATGCGATTTGGACTTGCAGAGCTGGAAGGAAAAGTGATAGCCATCTCAAATTCTTACATGTACCTAGCTGCTTACTGGGATTTTGTTGATTTTTAATACCATTAATGAGAAATTTTCTTGAACAAAGATTAATTATTGATTTTTCTTAAATTTTAGAGATTTAGTTGAGTTCTTTTAAATATTAAAAACATATTACATTTAAAAGTAAAGCCCTTGTTCATTTACTCTTGATAAGGATTATAAGCGTTTACTTTCACTATTTTGGTGAATTGTCAATGAAATCCAGCTTGAATGATCGAGATGCATTTTCTCATTCACACGTGGATTTGAGTTCAACCATCTTCATTAATTATAAAGTGAAAAGAATTAGTAGCCTAACAAATGATGCATTGCTGCTGTATCTCAGGTTTTCATGGAGTCACTGGAAAAAAACTTTATTATTTGGGCTCATAAAATGCCTCAAAAGATTATAATGCATAATTCCTCTCATAATTTACAAAAAAAATTGACTTAATCTTTGAAAAACACCCTTAACGTTTAAACAAAGTTTTAAGTTCTTTAATAAAAATTTAGATCTCTTAGAATCAATTGATGATTTCGTGTTATATATGACAGATAATCTAAGATTCTAGATATCAATATAATAAGAATTAAGAAGCCACATGTTCCGGTAGAATTTACTAATCTACATGTCTTTAACACTCTTTTGAGATTGCTAGGTAAAATAATTAGTATAATTATACAACATAATAATATAATTAGCATAAGATTTAAATACTCTTTTAAAAATAGATATGAAAGATACAAGATTACACATTGATATGGAATTGACGAAACAAAGATAATCATGTATTTGAAAATGTGAGAAACAGTTAATTTGTTGACACGTATCATTTGAAATCGTTTAAATATATCGAACCTTAGAAAAATAACAATTCTGAAATGAAGATGTCTTATTGTGATTGAAGCCATATAACTTGTCGAACGCAGAAAGAAATAGGTTGCGCCTGGAGGATTGTGCAAATATAATAATGCATAGCATTTGAAACTATTTTCTGTGATTGTGGACCCGATCGGCTGTCGCGTATTTGCTGTGAACCGAAGTTGTGGAATAGAAAACTTGACCTCCTACTCACTGCTGACCTGGATCATGTCATATAATTACATCGCATTTAAAATAAGTATCATCTTAGAGAAATTTTAATTATTTAAAATAAATGACGTTCACGGTTTTTTATATATATTTATAATTTTATTTTCAAAATTACCTTTTAATTTTTCTCACATTATAATTATACAGATTACATTTTTAAGACAATTCAACATGCAATTAATAAAGATATATTAAGCATTTCACTAACTTTTTTAATTATATCAAATAATACCTAGAATCGGACTCAAGGAATTTCTCACCAATTTGGCGAGACTTTATGAGAATTCGGGTGATGATGGATATCTGACAATCACTTAAACGGAAACTTTTTGTAAAACGACCATAAGGGGAGAAAATCTGCTTGGCTTTTAAGTATGAAAGACTCAACACTTTCTGCTACTTCTGTGGCATTGTTGGACACACGAATTGATTTTGTCGCCTTCTCTATGAACACCCTCAAATCCCCCGTGAGAAATTTGCATATGGCATATGGTTGAAAGCAGAATTCAGAAAACCAACCCAGATCGGTGCACTATGGTTAAGATCGGAAACTAACTTATCGGAGGAGTTAAAGGAAAATTACACAGAGGTTCCGACGACCGCTAAACACAATCCGGTGGTATCTACCGATGTAGGAGAGCCCTCCTATGCCGCCGCAAATCAGGGGGATCGAATCATCCTCACTAATAAACCCAGTAGTGAATCACGGAATCATAATCAGATTCGGCCAGAACAGGAGATAGAGGTGAATCCCGTGAATGGAGCAATTTTACCAGTTATAGTATCTAATACAATCACGCTGGTTGACTATAAGAGGAGACGTATACAAGAAGAAACGGTGCCGGATCAAGGGGATATGGAAGAAGAACAGATCCATACTACAAGCGAATCTGGGTCAAAAAACTTGAGTTTGGTGGGCTTTGTTTCCGAAGCCCACCGTCATCCATGAGTACCTTAAGTTGGAACTGTCGGGAGCTTCGGAACCCCCGAACAGTCCGAGCTTTACAGGACCTGGTGTCTGATAAGAGACCCAATTTTATTTTCCTCATGGAAACTAAAATTTCAAGAGACAAAATTATACCAATTCAAAGAAAATTGGGCTTTGCAGGCATGTTTACGGTAGAACCAGTTGGCACTAAAGGGGGTTTAGTTTTGTTATGGAAGACAGACGATATGGCCCAATTACTTAGCTATTCACAACATCATATTGACATCGTCGTAAGTATGGAAGGGATTAAACGTTGGCGTTTAACTGGATTCTACGGATATCCAGAACGTCACAGTCGACACTTGGGATGAAACTTGCTTCGACGACTTCAAACCCAGTCGGTCTTGTCATGGTGCGTCATCGGCAATTTTAACGACATTATGTTTCCTTCTAAAAAACAAGGTAGCCACACGCATCCTCGAGCTCTGATGGAGGGATTTCGACAGACATTATTGTCTTGTCATCTCTATGATTTGGGGGTAGAAGGTTCACTATTCACATGGGAAAATCGGAGAAATGAATTTGCAATGGTACGGGAGAGGCTTGATAGGGCGGTAGCCACCACCGCATGGTCCTCTTCGTTCTGGATGGCACGTGTTTCCACTCTCCAAACCGACTCATCTGATCACTTACCCATCTTCTTATCATTGGGTGTTCAGTTGAAGAAATTTGTGAGTAAGCGTTTCCGATTTGAGAATGCGTGGACGGTGGAAGAAGAATGTAGACAAAGAATAAGAAGGGGTTGGATGAAAGACTCCTTTGCTTCGATCCAAGACCGACTTCGTAATTACTCTCACGCTTACAGATTTGGGCAAAATCTAAGAATGAGGGATTTCAATTACAGATTACACAGTTGAAGCAGCAGATGGCATTTTTGCGTCGGCATACTACATTAAACATAGGGGCTCTCAAAGAAGTAGAACAACAATACGGTGCGTTACTCCTACAGCATGAACTGTATTGGAAACAGAGATCGAAGCAACACTGGCTGACAGAAGGCGACTCAAATTCGATATTCTTTCATCTGATGGCTTCTCATAGACATCGTAAAAACTTCATTTCCAAACTGAAGAACAATAGAGGGGAATGGATTGATTGGGATTCTAGTTTACTGAACATGGTCTTGGATTATTTTCAACAACTCTTTACCTCCTCTCGTGGTGATACAGCTCCGATTTTAAGTACTGTGGAATGCAAGGTTACTCCACTGCACAATGACCTGTTAATAGCCCCATACACAACAGAGGAGGTAAAAACCGCATTATTTTCAATGCACCCTGATAAATCGCCAGGACCAGATGGCTTTAACCCAGGTTTTTTTCAGACTTACTGGGACTTAATTGGGAAGGATGTGGTTCAAGCTTGTCTTCGCACTTTGAATGACGGTGATCCTTTGCCTGGCTTAAACAGAACCGACATTACCCTTACACCGAAGAAACAAAAATCAAAGACTATAGCTGATTTTCGATCGATTTCATTGCGTAACATTACTGACCGTATCATCTGTAAGACAATAGCCAACCGATTGAAACAGATTCTACCACATATTATTTCGGATACTCAGAGTGCCTCCATTCCAAATCGGTTGATTACCGATAACATCATTGTGGCTTATGAACTGTTCCATTCTATCAAGCGGAAAACTCAGGGTAAAGTGGGCTCTCTAGCACTCAAAACAGACATGAGCAAGGCTTATGATATAATAGAGTGGGAGTATCTGAAACAGATTATGCTGAAGTTGGGACTTCATGAAACATAGGTTTCAAGGATTATGAACATCGTAACATCGGTGACTTATTATTTTGTCCGCAGAAACGAAGAATATGGACCGTTGATTCCTAATAGAGGCTTGCGGCAAGGAGACCCGCTGTCTCCATATTTATTCATCATTTGTGCGGAAGGCTTATCTGCGAGCTTACAACAATCACAAGCCCGAGGACATATTCATGGGACGGTTGTTGCAAGAGGAGCAACTCTAGTGTCACATCTATTTTTTACTGACGATGCCATTTTTTTTGTTAGAGCTACAGTGGAAGAGGCAAATACATTGAAAACTATCTTGCATCTTTATGAACAGGCATCGGGTCAATAAATTAATCTTGGCAAATCAGGTATATCGTTCACTCCTAATACTCCCTCTATCATGAAAAAATTGATATGCCACACTTTAGGGCTTGCAGAAACTTCGGAACCTTCCAATTATTGGGGCATGCCGTCGGTCATAGGAAGGGGTAAGAGACAAGTTTTTCATTATGTGACAGAAAAACTTACAAAGCGAATACAAGGATGGAAAGCTAAGGTGTTGTCCAAAGCTGGGAAAGATATTTTGTTAAGAACGGTTGCACAGGCTATGCCCAACTATCTGATGTCGCTTTTTTTACTGCCAATGTCTACTTGTCAAGTGCTGGAGACCTTGATGAACGACTTCTTCTGGCATAATGGGGGAAGGGATAATAGAGGTCTAAGATGGATGCAATGGAAGAAGCTAGCAATACCAAAAAAATTTGGGGCCTTGGGGTACCGAGAGTTTAGACACTTTAATCTTGCCCTGTTGGCAAAACAAGGATGGAGACTTCTTAAATTTCTAAATTCGATCGCAGCAACAACCCTTAAAGCCAGGTATTTTCCTCATACGGATTTCCTTTCCGTAGACTTGGGAAACAACCCCAGCCAAATTTGGAGGAGTATACATCAAGCCAAGTCTATCTTGATCCAAGGATGTCGAAGAAGGGTTGGAGATGGGCATGATATACAGATCTGGCGCGATCCCTGGTTGATGGATGATAGCGATCCGTTCGTGCAATCAGAGTGTAATGCGGAAGTTACTTACGTGGCCGATTTAATGGAAGGACATCGATGGAATGAAACAAAAATTAGAAGGGTCTTCACCTAACGAGACACAGACCTGATCTTACAGATCCCACTTAGTTTATCAAGACGACAGGATGATTGGTTGTGGATGCTTAACAATCACGGGGAGTATAGAGTAAAAGAAGGGTATAGACTGGCTATGGAAGACGTGAATGTAGAGTTTCGAGACACAGGATTCCCATGGGAGAAGATTTGGCAGCTACATATTCCTAGTAAGGTCAAACTATTTCTCTGGAGGCTGTTGAGGAAGGCAATTCCGTGTAGAGCCAATTTAAATGGACGACATGTGGACATAAGAGATACATGCCCTATTTGCGACAACTCTTCAGAAACTGAAGACCACATGTTCCTCCACTGTGATTTTTCTTGATCGGTTTGGTCTCTGTTTTCTGTTGAATGATCTTTATCCCATATTGTTACATTACATCGGTGGCTCACTGTTATTATGTTGGGTGGATCAAAGACTCAGCCGGAGGAATATTGCATGCTTTTATGGAGCTTATGGACTTACAGGAATGAAGTTATATGGCAGCAGAAAACGAAGGATCCTTACTCAATTTTTCATAGGGCCACCACATTATTATCGGAATGGAAGCATGCTCACCACAGGAAACAAAATTCATTAGCAAGGCGTCAACTCATACACCCTTCCAAGTGGCAAGCACACGCACTGAATCACTATAAATGTAACGTTGATGTGGCACTATTATCTTCGGGCTTTTATGGATTGGTAATGGTAATCCGGGACTGCAAAGGGCTAAACTGTGCAGGCAAACTAATGATTTTATCGGGATGGTGGGATCCTCAAATTGGGGAAGCGTTATGTTTTCGAGAAGCTCTCAGTTGGATTAAAGGCCTCTCTTATGGGCCTATTTGTGTGAAAATAGATTGTCAGATAGTTACTCAATTTCTAACATTAGTGCATCAATTTCCATCATATTTTTCGATGATTATTGAGAATTGTAAAGCTCTTCTTCAAGAGCATCGGTTTATTTCTACTGCTTTTGTTAAAAGATCAGCGAATCAGGTTGCTCATAAAATAGCTAGGGCGGCCAATTCTATGTCTGATTTTGAATGGGGGTATGCCGTCCTTTTTTCCTGTATGACGTTTTATCCTTAGATATGAATAATATGTGCTGAGCGCAATCCTTAACGTTTCAAAAAAAAAGTGCATCTCTCTAAAACGACACTTAGGGTGTACTTGTTTGAGGAGTATGAAAAGCGAGGTATGGGAATGGAATGAAAATTAATGGTTGATATGAACCTATCATTGAATTTAAAAATTTCATTCCTTAGTTTTGGGCAATCCTCCATTCCTCTCATAATCTAGAGAAATGAAAGAGAGGAATGAGAGTGATTGCATTATAATTAATTAAATATGGTGAAATCAATTAAATAATTAATTACACTATAATAAAAATCAATTAAAATATTGTAATTAATTAATATGGTGAATTCAATTAAAATATTGTAATTAATTAATTGATTAAAATATAATTATTATTTAATTAAAATATTGTAATTAATTACAATATAAATAATTAAATTATTATTATTATTTAATTAACTACATTATATTAAATTAAAATATTATTATTAATTAAAATATAACTATTCATTAATTAAAATATTATTAGTCATTAATTAAAATATTGTAATTAATTACAATATAATTATTTAAAATATTATTATTATTTATTTAATTACATTATATTTCATTAAAATATTATTATTAATTAAAATATAACTAATTAAAATATAACTATTCATTAATTAAAATATTAATTAATTAAATTATTATTAATAATTAATTAATAAAAATATAATTAATAAAATATAATTCATTCATTAATTAAAATATTGTAATGAATTCATTAATTAAAATATAATTCATTTTGTAATTAATTAATTACAATATCTTTTACAAACCAACCACTATCAATAGTAATGATAATCATTCCTTCATCTCAACCAACCATCATAATTATAATGATTATATTCATTCTCGTTCTTCCCTATATTCATTCCTTCCTTCATCTCAACCAACCATCATAATTATAATGATTATATTCATTCTCATTCTTCCCTATATTCATTCCTATTTTCACTCTTATTACTTTCTGTGAACCAAGCACCCCTTATTTTGGATAAAAAGGAGTAATTCTTTTTGTTAATGTAGAAACAAATAGGTTAATCGCCACCTTCTTGAAGATTATCGCAAGATGCGCATGTCCCTAAATTGTTGACAGGATTAATCCAGATGGATGACCTTTGGTTGCTCTCATCTTTCACGTCGAATGATTACGCTATATTTCCTGTTCCTCATTCTTCTAAGTCTATGGTTATAGTGCAGAACAATTACTCCTTTTTTTTCCTCGTTACTTTGAAACAGGTGCCATGCCGTCTAACAAAACCTTGATTTGCTTGGAAGTTTTCTAAATTAGTAAATACCATGCTGTCATATTTAATAGCTTTCTCCTGCACTCAACGCAAATAAATGCATTAAGGAGAGCATGCTTCTATTGAAATAAAGCAAGTTGAAGCAATCATATCCATTGGTACGCCAAACACAAACTAGTAAGTAAGGCTGTGTTAGAGTCGGAGTTAAGATGACAGAGAAAAAACATTACATTAATATATAGACATAGTGCATGACTTGAATATTACGAGTGTGTTTCGTTTCAAGGGTGTAAGATCTAAAGCACAGCATGACTCGTATTGGGATTTATGCTATGACACGAACTTTGCGTGGTATTTTTGCACACCTAGCTTAGCCCCTTACTCCTATTAGTACAAGAGGCAAGAGGTTCTCAAATTTTATCTCTTAAAGATGTTAAATATTTTTTTCAATTTTACATGGAATAAAGCATAAACTAAACATCCATATTTATTCTAAAAAATAATTAGATTTCATAAATCATTATTAGTAATATGTTTGAAATATAATTTATAAATTGATATGTATGCATAACTTATTCAATATAAAATTACTATAATCATAAGAAACTCTAACATGTCTTACATAATATAATGAATATTATTTCAGTACTACATGTTATTAAAATATATTTGATTTCAATAAAAATAAAATACAAATTTAATAAAATATTCAATAATTATATTAAGCAAGAACTATAATAAATGAGTTGATATAAGTTACTTATATTAAACAAGGAATATGTTAAAATTTTATATAATTATTCATTGAAATATATGCTGGATTAAATCTTAATCCGTATCGATCATTGCTTATATCATAAAGGTCATATTAAGTTAAATCATCAAGATATAGAAGTGAAAGCATACGTGAATCTATTCTTGTAAATAGTTCAGTTTCTCTTTTGTAATTTTCAATAGCAATGGGGATATTAAGATAAACGTAATAGCCAAACTTACATTACGGAACATGTGAAGAAAACACAAAGATTCTTCATAAATCTACACAGAAACATTTCAGATCAAGAACACAGTTGGAAGAAACGAAGAAGAGAGGAAAAAGTATCTGAAGTTTACAAGAAGGAAGAGATTCTCGAATGTTCTAAGTAGACTGAATATTTTGAGCTAAGCTTCACTTATGTTCAGACACATGTGAGGCACATCAAACATGGTCACAAAATGCACAGCACAAGGGATCTACTTAATTAAACGCAGCACTTCATTGGTTTTAGATGGAAGCAAATAAAAGAACAAAGGCTTTTCAAGTGAGTCACGTGGAGTATATGCGTGGACCCAGTCAAAAGCATGTGTGAAAGGACAAGATAATTAAAGAGAGTCTTTAATTAAAGACTTAAAGTTACGTAGACAAAGCTAGCATATGTTGACCCAGTCAAAGGCAAGCACTATAAATAGCCAAGCCAAGCATTCAGATATAGAGAGATATACCAATACAGTCAAGTCAGTTAAGTTTACATTCTGCAATTCAAGTGAGGAAATAAGAGAGTGTTAGAGTACATTACAAGTGGGTACTAGAGAGTTTTTGGGAAAACTCTTGCAGGTGTCATTGAACACCCAATCTCTTGTATTTTCTCCATCCCTTGATCCTAATAAAGATCCGGTTTGTGTGATTGACCCTTGGACGTAGATAGCTTTATGCTATCGAACCAAGTAAATTGAATGTCCTCTTTACTTTCTTGCAAAGTCTTCCATCTCTGCAAAATCAAAACCAAGCAAATTATCATCAGTACAGGAAAGTGTTACACAAAAATATATCAAAGATTTCTAACAGATTGGTATCAAAGCCATTTTTAGAGTTTCTGCCCATATTCACCAGCCAAGAATCCATCAAGAAAGTTCAAGCACAAGTCCTTACAAAGATCCTACAAGATGATGGGAAAAGAGATGGAAGTATTCACTGGAAAGGAGGACTTTACAATATGGAAATTACAGATGCAAGCCCTCCTTGAATCCTATGAGTGCTTTGGAGCCATAGACGCCACATATGAAGATGATCAAGATCCCATAAAGAATCTCAAGAAGGCAAGACTAGCACATTGCAAGCTAATGTTGCATCTTTCACCAATTGTCGTCAGAAAGGTGAAAGATTGCAACACAACAAAGTTGCTATGGGATAAACTGGATGAGATCTACTTAAAAAAAGTGCTTACCTAACAAGATGACATTGCTGAACAATCTTGCCAACTTCAAGATGAATACAACAGTAACTCTAGAAGACAATCTAGATTTCCTTTTCAAATTGATTCAAGATCTTGAAGCCACTGGAGAGATTATTTCTGAAGAACACCAAGCAGTGGTGATTCTAAAGTCACTTCCACAAAAGTATTGTTGGACCCCGAACCCTTCTGTGAGCTAGGACTATTAAATAGGAAATGTTTGGAATTTAGCTATGTATAAAGCAAAGAAGAAGTTATGGAATTGAGAAGAAATGGAAAGCGATTGATTGAATCAAAAGTCATAGGATTGGTTAAAGGTCATGAGTTGGATAATGTTTCTGAACATAGTTCAGTATTTGGAGAAATTCGGGAGCTGTACAACTCCGATTTAGTCGATTCTTGAGGAAAATTAAAATTAAGATATAGGGCTACAAATCATATGAAGGGATCGAGCTTTAATTTAGTCCCTAAGGTTGTTAATTTTTGAGTCAAAGTTGGGTTAATATTCAGTCTCGGATTTTGTGCAGGTCCGATAGTAATTCGACCATAACTCTTTCGTTTCTGACCCGATTTGAGCGTTTTTGGTGTCGTTGGAAACGTAAGACATTGAGGAACACTTTTTTAGAAGTAAGTATTAGCAAATTCCTTCAATTGATCTAAGATAATTAGTTAGGAAGTTAGAAGTGTAAGTTGGGAGGTTAAAGAGCAAAGGAGGGCAAAATGGGAAAGGCATAATTAATGAAGGGTATTTTTGGAAGAATAATGAAATAAATGGTTTAAAAGTTAGAAATAGAAGAAGGAGAGAGGAGAGTGTCCTGAGTTATGAGAGGGAGAAGAAAGAAAATGAAAAGAGGAGAGAAAAAGGAGGAAAGTCGTGGGAGAAAAGAAAGGGGAGAAGAAGAAATTGAAGATCCAAGGAGAAAAGGGAGAAGATTCAAGCTTCCTAAGGTATATTCTTCTTCTTCTCCATGTTTTCTTTAAGAATGGGTTAGGGTTTGGTTATGGAAGATTCTAGAGAGAGAAAACTTAGTGAAGAAGATGATGAATAGTGAAATTTGTAAATTTTTTTGGGGTTTTTAGCTAGGTTTGGAGTTTTCCAAACTAGATGAGCTATGTAGAGGTTAGAGTGAAGTTGAAAAGGGTTTTTAGGGTTTTAAAAAGGAAGTTTCGAAAATTGAAGAGGAATTGATGAATTGTTGGTTTTTTTTAGGCAATCCATGGTCAATCCAAGAGCAAGAGGAAGGGGACAAGTGATTTGTGGATTTTCGACTATAAAGTGGGTAAACCCTTTATAGTTTTTGGTGCAAATGGGCAAAAATGTGTGTATGTGTGCTATGTGTTAAATGATTGACTTAGAATGGTTGTTATGTTGATATGATGTTGTCTAATTGATGGAATAAATGAAATTGTGAATATGACATGTTATGAAATTTCAAATGCTTGATGTTTGGATATGATTATCATGCCATTAAATTGAATTATAGCATTTTGTATATGAATGGATGATTGAATCATGAAATTGTGATTTTGTCATGTCACACATTGTGTAATGCTTGACATTTCGATATGTTTGTTATGCCATTTGGCTAAATCATGGCATTTTGTATAAGAAAGAAATGAGAGTATGAACAATTGAATTATGTGCCTTGTGTGGGCGAGAGTGGAACCGTTTCGAGTCACGTGCACGTTGACGACCCAAAGCCTTCTCCCGGCTGCCCGCTTGTGGCCCACGAGATCCGAAATGAACTCGTTTCGTTCATGACGTAAACTTTGGTTTCGTCATTTTGTTCACGGAACCCTCAAGCCATTGAAGTGTGCATTGCATTTGGATGAACTAAGTTTGTGTTGAAATGAATTGCATTAAATATGTGATGATAATTTGAATTATGAAATGTCACTTGCTTTGTAATAGATGAATTATTATTGATGTATGTATGTTTATATACATGCGTGTATGCATATGTATTGGTTGTTTGTGTGGCTCAAAAGCCAATGGCTATAAATGGTTTAGCCACTGAGCTGTCAAACTCAACCCATGTTTTTCCCCCCCTCAGGTGCAGTCTACGAAGGCCGGTAATCCTTGCGAGACATTTGGACGCGTCGAGATTATTAGTTTGTATTAAGCTAGATAAACCCCTTTGTATAGCTTCCTAAGAATGATAAATTTTGAGTATTCATTGTAATGGTTTAAGTTGTGATGTGTACTTCAATTTGTAAAGAAGGTTGTTCAAATGTTTATTTTGTTTATTTATGAGAGTGCAAAATTGGGGATGTCCCTATGTATTTGAATATGTCTTTTAAAGGTTGAAATATATGATTGTGTAAATGGATATTCTGTATAGTATAATTGTTTGTATGATTGCCATTTGCTGTTTGTGCTAGAATAGCATGTTGGATATTGAAAGGTGTGTTATGAGCATTAGAAGAAATAATGTTGTATGAGAAGTATGGACTTGATGCCTACAATGAATGATAGGAATTTGTATGTTTTGTATGTTAGTTGATTGAAGTTTGGGAGTTGATGTATGTAGATTGGTATTTAAATGGTCAGGGAATTGGAATGTGAATTAGGTATGGATGATGAGTTAAGACTTGAGAAGTTTATGTTGTACGATTATGTTTATTTAAAGCTTGAATATGATGTATGTGGTTATCTTTGGTTGAGATTGCCAATGGTTGTTAATGTTAGAAGAACATAGGGATATTGGGATGAAGGTAGGTGATGAATGAGTTAGAATGAATTGAGAACTTGAAAAGTTCCTTTGTAAAGATGAGAGTTATGAGCTTTTGCAAGGGATGATGTTGCATTTAGATTGGTATTTGCTTGGTTAGATAGTTGAGTTACACTTGAAAAGTTGAATTTTGGGGTGATTATGAATGTATATGGGGTTAGGATGGAGTTTGGAAGCATTGGAAAGGCTTTAGAAGGAGTTTTGGAGTGTTTGGGCAGTGTGTGTCCGTTAAACGGACATGGATGCCCGTTTAACGGACCTCCTCGGGGGATTTAGAGTGTTTTGTCAGTCTGTGTCCGTTAAATGGACACACATGTCCGTTTAACGGACAGCCACGGGTCCACTTATGAAAATCGTGTTTTTAACCAGTTTTGAGGCCGAATCTCGTTTTGAGGCCTCTAATACGAGTTGTAGATCTTGATGTTATCTTTCAAATGACATAAGAAAGAAGGAATTTAGATATTTGTAGAGAAAGTTATGGCATTTTCGCCAAAAGAGTTTCAAATCGATTTAGGGTTTGAACATGTTGTATTGTTTTGATCATAAATCACTCATCCAACCTCGGATTGAGGCGATTCTTAAAGCATTGAATTCCTAAGACATGTGGGTATTTCTCCATGAAAAATTGTATCATTTAGAGTTTATTTGAGAAAGTTTGAATAAAAACAAGTGAGAGGTCGGTTAGGAGGGCTTGTTTCGAATATGAACACATTATGCTAATTTGATGATATCTCGAGTTGTAGAACTCTGAATGAGGTGATTCTTGCTTCAAAATAAACAGGAGATTTAGAGCTATGATTGATATGAAGAAGTCAAATGGGAATTTTGAATTAAAGGTTTTCAAATTCAATTCGTAACAGGGGAATTGAGATCCAGCATAGTGACTGGGATGTATGATCACACCACTGAGTAAGTGGTGAGCAAGTTTTGGGATGTTTTAAAAAAAAATAAATAAATAAAAGATATATATAAAAAAAGTAATGAGTTTAAATTGATAATGTCTTTTAAAGGTTCAGGTTAAAGAACTGTTCGAGGGCATATCCGCGTTTAAGGTTTCATGTTTCGCATGAGAGTTGGGTTCTGGAAACGGGACCCAACATTTGTGGTATCAGAGCGCCGGAATTGAGATCTTATATGGGCACATATGTATAAGTTACATGCAAAAGAGATTGTTAAGAGGTTAAGCTGTTAGAAGTAGTTGGAAGAAGAATGATTTGTCAGAAAATAAGAACTTGTTGATATGTACTTGAATTGATGATGACAAATGAAGGTTAATTGAAGTGACCTTATAGGGTAAGCTCGTCTTCTGGCTTCCTAGGCTTAGAATATTTGTGGTATGAATTGTTAGGTTATGTGATTTGTTTGCATTGTGAGTTAATTGATTTCATTAATTGACATGCCTGTCATGCATCCCTGTAGGAAATCAGATTAGAATGAGATGTAAGTTAGATGTTAGAAATTGCATTGAAAGAGTAAGATGTCACCTCGCGAAGGAATACGAAGAGTTTTACAAGGATCTGCTGCACCTGATTTCGTACCTTTAGAAAGGATACGAATGAGTATAGAGTCCCATAACTTGAAATCGCATGATTTGTATGTATGAACATTTGTTAAGTGTGTAGTTTTGTCAGAAAGTAAGATAAGGATCGTTGTGGCCATGTTAGTGAATTTTGAATTTTGTTATTGATGTATATGTGCTTGAATTGATATGGATATGAAATTATTTTTTTTATTTTTATGAATTGTTTGACTTTCTATTATGTGGGAATTGTTTTATGTTGCGTCCATGTCATGTTACGCCTTGGCATTTTGATATAATGGATTATGACTATATCAAACCTTAAAAAGGTTATGACATTTTGAATTGAATTTGAGCATGATTGTGATATGCCTTGCATTGGCATTTGATTAAATGGAAAGAAGGAAAGTATGAAAATATGAATTTGTGAATGATTGAATTGGAAATAGAGACAAGGATAGAAATGACAAGATTTATGGTATACAAACAAAGTAAATTGGACAAGAGAACTCGGAATTCATGATTCGAAATGAAATTGTGCTCGTAACTTGAGATGGGAATGTTAAAAGGGCTATGTGGTTATTTTTATTATGAATGTAGGTATGTAAAGGGAAAATGAATGAAACGAATGATAGCGATACATAGAAGTCTTTGAGGCTACGTGAATTCATTCTAATGAGTACTCATTTGATATTGTGGATACATTAGTGAATAATGTGATTAAGTACATATGAGATTTATGGTTGGGTATGGCATATGAGATAAGCTATGATCCCTACAGTTAAATGAGGAGATAAAACAGGGTACCGTGATGGAAATATGGAATAGGTAACTATGTTAAAAAGGTAACTATGATGGAGTTGAACCTTTTGAATAGTAGTAAAATATTATAGATTGTTGGGAATAAGTTATGAATGATGTATTAGTAGCGGAAGATCTAAAGTAGTGACCTGCCAAATATACGAGTAAATGAATGTCTTATAATTCATGGAAATTCTATTAGAAAGAATATTTTGATCATGTAAAGTGTGACAGGGATTGGAATTATTGAAATATCGCGAGTAGTTGAAATCGATCGTATTGAAGTGTTCAGAATAACCGAAATAGTATTGATGATAGTAGTTGATTGATAAAGATTGCACGAATAGGATGATAGTGGCAAGAAATCTTCTTCTGATGAGGAAGAATTTCATTGAATTAAGTTGATTGGATTTGATAGCTATATTAAGAATGATCAATGAAAAAGTAGACCATAAATGAATATGAAACGAGTCAAAAGCAAATATTGGAGTCATATACTTAGTGAAGACTCAAGCATAAGAGATAGAGTATGCGCATGAAATACGAATTAGACTTTGATGAGAGTATTAGTACCAACGCAGGAAGATAATTTTGTAAGTGAGTTGAAATACACAGAGAAATCAGTATGATTGAGCAGATAGTAGAATAAGTCAATGCGAAATCAAAGGAAATTAAATGAATTGGGGAAAAAAAATTTGAGAAAGGTAAGTCAATTGGAAGATTGAAAATGACGTGAGATCATAGCACCTTATTGAGGAAATTGTTAGTTAAGGAATTTAGAGGACTAATTATGGGCCTATGGAGTTTTAGAAATATTTATTCGAGTTATCAAACGCTTTGACAATACTATGGTATTGGAGATTAAAGTGACCCAAGCAAAATTTGATGATCTATAAAATGTATTTGAAAAGTTGAGAAGAGTAGTTTGAAATACTTAAGAAAAAAAATGTGAAAATCGTACGAGTAATGAAAGTAAAGAGAAACTTGAGGAATTATAACACTGATATTGATTTTATGAACTAGATTGGGAGACCTTATCATACACAATGATGCAATATAAGAGATTAGGATGAAATCTAATACCACATGATAAAGTGATTTCGTATATATGGAGACACTTAAACTCTATGAGATGATCAATTGATGTATAAATTGGAAATTGCTACAATAGTGATCATTTTGAAAGTGGAGACATTATTTGTACAGAACACATGTGGGATGTATATAATTATACAGATCATTAAAGTTTGAGTAATTATTGAGTTAAGAAAATTGAATATTAGACTAAGACAATAGATGGAAGTACTAAAAGATTTTGATGATACAAATGAGTTTCCCAGTAACGTTAGTGTTGTATTTGATGCATTAAGTAGAAATCCCGATAGCAGTGAAACATGAATTTCGATTTTGAGGATACTAAATTTAGTAAAATAAAGAGCATAGAATATGGAGTAAAATTTCGAGGCAAATCAAAGTGTTAACTGCTATGGAATTGAGGATCGGTCTCATATGAAATAATTTAGAAAGCCCAAATTAAGGATTCTGAATTAAGAATCTTATTAACTAATTGGAAATGGATTTGAATTCCGGAGTTCGAATTGGAAAGTGATGCTTTGGGATCGAAATGAGAAGTATGTAAACCGATGATATGATTGAGTAAAGAAATCCCTAGGGAAAGCACGAATGACAACATTTGTGAGTTGTTTGTCAACAGTCTTGATTGTTGTAGATATGCTTAAGGCTTATTAGTGGATGCATAGGGCCAAAGATGGTTGAAAGCAATAATCGATTGGAGATGTTATTGTTAAGGGAGATTGATCTATATGGAATTCCATGACTCAAATCAAAGGTATGGAATACAGAGAGATAGACGTAAGAGCTAAGTGTACGGACATTATAGAGATATGGATTGTGAGTCAAATAATATGATATATATGAATATGCTAAGAAATATCGATACGATACGTTATGGGTAGTATTCACGAATAATTTGAAACATATTGAGGAAACAGTAAGAAAGTGGATGATTAAATGAATGATTGGAAAATCGAGTGAATCAATTGACTATGATCATTTAGAAGAAATTATTCGAGTAAATAAGTTACTTGAGAGAATGAGAAAACACGTATAATAGCAGTCCCTCCATCTGTTTGATAACCAGGGTAGGAATTTCGAGGGCGAAATTCTTTAAGGGGGGAGAATTGTTGGACCCCGAACCCTTCTGTGAGCTAGGACTATTAAATAGGAAATGTTTGGCATTTAGCTATGTATAAAGCAAAGAAGAAGTTATGGAATTGAGAAGAAATGGAAAGAGATTGATTGAATCAAAAGTCATAGGATTGGTTAAAGGTCATGAGTTGGATAATGTTTCTGAACATAGTTTAGTATTTGGAGAAATTCGGGAGCTGTACAACTCCGATTTAGTCAATTCTTGAGGAAAATTAAAATTAAGATATGGGGCTACAAATCATATGAAGGGATCGAGCTTTAATTTAGTACCTAAGGTTGTTAATTTTTGAGTCAAAGTTGGGTTAATGTTCAATCTCGGATTTTGTGCAGGTCCGATAGTAATTCGACGATAACTCTTTTGTTTCTGACCCGATTTGAACGTTTTTGGTGTCGTTGGAAACGTAAGACATTAAGGAACACTTTTTTATAAGGAAGTATTGGCAAATTCCTTCAATTGATCTACTATAATTAGTTAGGAAGTTAGAAGTGTAAGTTGGGAGGTTAAAGAGCAAAGGAGGGCAAAATGGGAAAGGCATAATTAATGAAGGGTATTTTTGGAAGAATAATGAAATAAATTGTTTAAAAGTTAGAAATAGAAGAAGGAGAGAGGAGAGTGTCGTGAGTTATGAGAGGGAGAAGAAAGAAAATGAAAAGAGGAGAGAAGAAGGAGGAAAGTCGTGGGAGAAAAGAAAGGGGAGAAGAAGAAATTGAAGATCCAAGGAGAAAAGGGAGAAGATTCAAGCTTCCTAAGGTATATTCTTCTTCTTCTCCATGTTTTCTTTAAGAATGGGTTAGGGTTTGGTTATGGAAGATTATAAAGAGAGAAAACTTAGTGAAGAAGATGATGAATAGTGAAATTTGTAAGTTTTTTTGAGGTTTTTAGCTAGGTTTGGAGTTTTCCAACCTAGATGAGCTATGTAGAGGTTAGAGTGAAGATGAAAAGGGTTTTTAGGGTTTTAAAAAGGAAGTTTCAAAAATTGAAGAGGAATTGATGAATTGTTGGTTTTTTTTAGGCAATCCAGGGTCAATCCAAGAGCAAGAGGAAGTGGACAAGTGATTTGTGGATTTTCGACTATAAAGTGGGTAAACCCTTTATGTTTTTTGGTGCAAATGGGCAAAAATGTGTGTATGTGTGCTATGTGTTAAATGATTGACTTAGAATGGTTGTTATGTTGATATGATGTTGTCTAATTGATGGAATAAATGAAATTGTGAATATGCCATGTTATGAAATTTCAAATGCTTGATGTTTGGATATGATTATCATGCCATTAAATTGAATTATAGCATTTTGTATATGAATGGATGATTGAATCATGAAATTGTGATTTTATCATGTCACACATAGTGTAATGCTTGACATTTCGATATGTTTGTTATGCCATTGGGCTAACTCATGGCATTTTGTATCAGAAAGAAATGAGAGTATGAACAATTGAATTATGTGCCTTGTATGGGCAAGAGTGGAACCGTTTCGAGTCACGTGCACATTGACGACCCAAAGCCTTCTCCCGGCTGCCTGCTTGTGGCCCACGAGATCCGAAATGAACTCTTTTCGTTCATAACGCAAACTTCGATTTCGTCATTTTGTTCACGGAACCCTCAAGCCATTGAAGTGTGCATTGCATTTGGGTGAACTAAGTTTTTGTTGAAATGAATTGCATTAAATATGTGATGATAATTTGAATTATGAAATGTCACTTGCGTGTATGCATATGTATTGGTTGTTTGTGTGGCTCAAAAGCCAATGGCTATAAATGGTTTAGCCACTGAGCTGTCAAGCTCAACCCATGTTTTCCCCTCGGTGCGACGAAGGCGGTAATCCTTGCGAGACATTTGGACGCGTCGAGATTGTTAGTTTGTATTAAGCTAGATGAACCCCTTTGTATAGCTTCCTAAGAATGATAAATTTTGAGTATTCATTGTAATGGTTTAAGTTGTGATGTGTACTTCAATTTGTAAAGAAGGTTGTTCAAATGTTTATTTTGTTTATTTATGAGAGTGCAAAATTGGGGATGTCCCTATGTATTTGAATATGTCTTTTAAAGGTTGAAATATATTATTGTGTAAATGGATATTGTGTATAGTATAATTGTTTGTATGATTGCCATTTGTTGTTTGTGCTAGAATAGCATGTTGGATATTGAAAGGTGTGTTATGAGCATTAGAAGAAATAATGTTGTATGAGAAGTATGGACTTGATGCCTACAATGAATGATAGGAATTTGTGTGTTTTGTGAGTTAGTTGATTGAAGTTTGGGAGTTAATGTATGTAGATTGGTATTTAAATGGTCAGGGAATTGGAATGTGAATTAGGTATGGATGATGAGTTAAGACTTGAGAAGTTTATGTTGTACGATTGTGTTTATTTAAAGCTTGAATATGATGTATGTGGTTATCTTTGGTTGAGATTGACAATGGTTGTTAATGTTAGAAGAACATGGGGATATTGGGATGAAGGTAGGTGATGAATGAGTTGGAATGAATTGAGAACTTGAAAAGTTTCTTTGTAAAGATGAGAGTTATGAGCTTTTGCAAGGGATGATGTTGCATTTAGATTGGTATTTGCTTGGTTAGATAGTTGACTTACACTTGAAAAGTTGAATTTTGGGGTGATTATGAATGTATATGGGGTTAGGATGGAGTTTGGAAGCATTGGAAAGGCTTTAGAAGGAGTTTTGGAGTGTTTGGGCAGTGTGTGTCCGTTAAACGGACATGGATGCCCGTTTAACGGACCTCCTCGGGCAAATTAGAGTGTTTTGTCAGTCTGTGTCCGTTAAACGGACACACATGTCCGTTTAACGGACAACCACGGGTCCACTTATAAAAATCGTGTTTTTAACCAGTTTTGAGGCCGAATCTCGTTTTAAGGCCTCTAATACGAGTTGTAGATCTTGATGTTATCTTTCAAATGGCATAAGAATGAAGGAATTTGGATATTTGTAGAGAAAGTTATGGCGTTTTCTCCAAAAGAGTTTCAAATCGATTTAGGGTTTGAACATGTTGTATTGTTTTGATCATAACTCACTCATCCGACCTCGGATTGAGGCGATTCTTGAAGCATTGAATTCCTAAGCCATGTAGGTATCTCTCCATGAAAAATCGTATCATTTAGAGTTTATTTGAGAAAGTTTGAATAAAAACAAGTGACAGGTCGGTTAGGAGGGCTTGTTTCGAATATGAACACATTATGGTAATTTGATGATATCTCGAGTTGTAGAACTCTGAATGAGGTGATTCTTGCTTCAAAATAAACAGGAGATTTAGAGCTATGATTTATATGAAGAAGAAAAATGGGAATTTTGAATTAAAGGTTTTCAAATTCAATTCGTAACATGGGAATTGAGATCCAGCATAGTGACTGGGATGTATGATCACACCACTGAGTAAGTGGTGAGCAAGTTTTGGGATGTTTTAAAAAAATAAGTAAATAAAAGATATATATATATATATAAAGTAATGAGTTTAAATTGATAATGTCTTTTAAGGGTTCAGGTTAAAGAACTGTTCGAGGGCATATCCGCGTTTAAGGTTTCATGTTTCGCATGAGAGTTGGGTTCTGGAAACGGGACCCAACAAGTATAATGCATTCAGAAAAGTGGTGAAGCATGCTAGTGGTGATGCTCTAACGGTAAAGAGGGTTCCTGACTCTTTGATGGAAGAAGTGATAGACAACAATCACTTCAAAAAAGAACCATAGGTGATGTTCTTAGACAATAAATCTGAGAACAGATCAGCACACACTGACTCAAAGAAAGGTGGGCATAAAAAGAAAGGAAAGGGCAAACAAAAGAAAAATGATGATGACAAGAAAAAGGGTAAAGCTAAAGGTAAGAAATATTTTTACTGTGATAAAATTGGTCATTTTGCTAGAGATTGCAGGAAGAAAAAGAAGGATAAAGAAGAAGAGAAGGCTGATGCTGGAAATGTTGAAAAGCTTCAAGAAACTAGTGAAGATGAGATCCTAGCACTGAAAGTTGAAGCAAATGAGCCAACAACAGACTGGATCCTTGACTCTGGCTGCACAATGCATATCACTTCCCACAGGGAGTGGTTTTCTACATTTAAGAACTTGTCAACTAAGGTGAGGATGGCAGATGCAAGGAAGCAGGACATTAAGGGCATTGGCAATGTTTCCATCAAGATGCATAATGGAAAGAAAATGACATTGAGCAATGTAAGATATGTCCCTGGAATCAGAAGAAATCTTCTATCCGAAAGTGCTTTTGACAAGCAAGGATACAAGATCGGATCCAAAGATGGCTTGAGAGAAATCATCAAGGATGGAAAGGTGGTTATAAGGGAAATTGAGAGGGGGGGCCTATACTATGTTGTAGGAATTACAGAAATCAACCTAACAGTAGAAGAAAAGGAGCTGAACTCAACAATCCTATGGTATGCAAGATTAGGACATGTAGGAAACAAGAGTTTGAAGCACCTTGAACAACAATGGCTGCTGCCTAATGCTACTGTGAAGAGAATTGAGTTCTGTGAAGGATGTATCCTAGGGAAAGATCATAGAACTCTTTTCCCAAAAATTGCAAGAAGAGCCACCAACAATATGGAGTATGCTCACAGTGGCTTATGGGGGCCAGCACAGACTCAAACCATGGGAGGAAAGAGATACTTCATGTCAATCATTGATGACAGATCCAGAAAATGCTGGATCTATCTCCTCAGATCCAAAGATGAAGCACTAGAAGCATTCATCAAGTGGCATACACTGATGGAAAACCAAACTGGAAAGAGGCTGAAGTGTTTGAGGACAGATAATGACTTGGAGTTCTGTAAAAAGGAGTTTGATGACTACTGTGAAAAGAAGGGCATTCAAAGGCACAAAACAGTTAAAGCTACCCCTCAATAGAATGGAGTAACAGAAAGGCTGAACATGACACTTCTAGAGAAGACAAGGTGTATGCTACTGTCTTCAGGCCTATCTCAAGCACTGTGGGGAGAAGCCATAAAGACAACAACATACCTAATTAACAGATTGCCTACATTAGCAAATGAATACAAGACCCCTGAAGAGGTATGGACTGGAACTAAACTCAATTTAACTAACTTGAGACCTTTTGGATGCAGTACCTACATCCATCAAATAGAAGGAAAAACCTAAAGCCATCAAAGGAGTGTTTCTAGGATATCCTGAAGGCACAAAAGGGTATAAAGTTCTAATCCTACAGCCAGGAGTTCACAAGACCCAAATAAGTAGAGATGTAGTGTTCAGGGAAACTGAATTCCCACTGCTGAAGCAGAAAGGAGGAGGAATGCAGGTTCAGGAAAGTGTCCTATAGCAGCTGGGATCAAACAACAGTTTGACTCCCTTTTATGTCTCACCCTCCACATATGAGGAAGGAGAAACAGAACCAGTTGCTGAACAGCCTGGAGAAGCAATAGAAGAATCAATGGACTCAAGTTCTAATCCTCAGGAGGGAACATAACAAGAAGAAGCAGCAGCTGAAACTCAAACACCTCTACAAGACTATCAATTAGTTAGAGATAGAGAACCATGGCAGGTAATACCTAACAGAAGGTATTTTGACACTAACCTAGTTGAATATGCTTGTTTAGTTGCAGAATCTGTAGAATCTAAAGCACCAGAAAGCTATGAGGAGGCTATGACTAGGACTGATGCAGATCAGTGGAAGAAGGCTTGCCAAAGTGAATTCTCTTCTCTAATGAAGAATGAGACTTGGAAGCTAGTTCCCAAGCCACCTAATGCAAAACTGATAGAATGTAAGTGGATTTTTAAACTCAAGGATGGAGTGACAGAAGCTAATCCTAAAACCTACAAGGCAAGACTAGTTGCAAAAGGCTTTAGGCAAAGGGAAGGTGTAGATTACAAGGAAATCTTTTCTCCAGTGGTCAAGTTCAAAACAGTAAGGATAATTTTGACTCTAGCAACATTAAATGATTGGGATATACATCAGATGGATGTGAGGACAGCCTTCCTATATGGAAGACTAGAGGAAACCATCTACATGAAGCAACCTATTGGCTTCATAAATAAGCAGAAATCAGATCATGCATGTTTGCTAGATAAATCACTATATGGCCTGAAGCAAGCCCCTAGGCAATGGAACAAGAAGTTTCATGAGGTGGTGACCGAACTGAGGTTCAAAAGGAGTGCCTATGATTACTGTTTATACTACAAAGACTTGGAGAAAGAGGAAGTGGTCTATATGTTGATGATTTAATCATCATAGGAAAGCTGATGAAGAAAATACAATAAGTGAAAGATGCCTTGAAAAAGAATTTTGACATGAAAGACCTAGGGAGAGCCAAGAAGCTACTGGGAACGCAAATCATAAGGAATAAGGTTGAAGGGAAACTATGGTTGATACAAAGGGATTATATAAGGAAAGTCCTATCTAAGTTCAACATGGAAGACTCTAAACCTAGCCCTGCTCCAATTGCCACACACTTACAGCTGACAGCTGCTAAGAGTCCAGCAACAGAAGCAGAGAAGGAACACATGCAGAAATATCCTTATGATGTGGGTATAGGTTGTATCATGTACATTATGATTTGTACTAGACCTGATTTAGCACATGCAATCAGCCTACTTAGCAGATTCATGTCTAATCCAGGTCTAGAACACTGGTCTGGTTTTAAGATAGTACTCAGATATCTGAAGGGGACCCTAAACCATGGTCTATGTTTTTCTAAATCTAACCTAGAAATACATAAACATATGAATTTAAATGGCTATGTAGATGCAGATTATGCAGCAGACAAAGACACACGCAAGTCATTATCAACATACTATTTCACACTATCAGGAAACACAGTAAGCTGGAAAGTGCAACAACAAGCAGTAGTGTCACTATCTACAACAGAAGCAGAATTTTATGCAATCACAAAAGGCCTAAAGGAGCTAATATGGCTTAAGGGACTACTATCAGAAATCAAAGTACAAATTTCAAAGGCAGCTATACACACAGACAGTCAAAGTGCAATTTACCTTAGTAAAGACCCAGTCCTACATGAGAGGTCGAAGCACATAGACGTCCGACTCCACTTCATCAGAGACAAGGTAAACACCGGAGAAGTCGACCTGAAAAAAATAAGAGGAGAAGAAAACCTATCAGATTTTGGAACAAAAATAGTTCCAATAAAGAAATTCATCTTCCGTAGAGAGTTTCTACAAATAAATGAAGCGACTTGAAAGAAAAAAGGAGATTACCCATCAATCGCACAACACTGGAAAAGAAAAATTAGGGATTTGAATTTTTCTAGGGTTTCGGATTTCAGAAATCGACCATGAAACGAAAGATTGAGTGAGGGTTTATGAAGAAGGAGGGAAAAATGTGAAGAAAACACAAAGATTCTTCATAAATCTACACATAAACGTCTCAGATCAAGAACACAGCTGGAAGAAACGAAGAAGAGAGGAAAAAGTATATGAAGTTTACAAGAAGGAAGAGACTCTCGAATGTTCTAAGTAGACTGAAGATTTTGAGCTAAGCTTCACTTATGTTCAGACACACGTGAGGCACATCAAGCGTGGTCACAAAACGCACAGCACAAGGGATCTACTTAATTAAACTCAACACTTCATTGGTTTTAGATGGAAGCAAATAAAAGAACAAAGGCTTTTCAAGTGAGTCACATGGAGTATATGCGTGGACCCAGTCAAAAGCATGTGTGAAAGGACAAAATAATTAAATAGAGTCTTTAATTAAAGTTACGTAGACAAAGCTAGCATATGTTGACCTAGTCAAAGGCAAGCACTATAAATAGCCAAGCCAAGCATTCAGATAAAGAGAGATATACCAATACAATCAAGTCAGTTGAGTTTACATTCTGCAATTTAGGTGAGGAAATAAGAGAGTGCTAGAGTACATTACAAGTGGGTACTAGAGAATTTTTGGGAAAACTCTTGCAGGTGTCATTGAACACGCAATCTCTTGTATTTTCTTCATCCCTTGATCCTAATAAAGATCCTGTGTGTGTGATTGACCCTTGGACGTAGATAGCTTTGTGCTATCGAACCAAGTAAATTGAGTGTCCTCTTTACTTTCTTGCAAAGTCTTCCATCTCTGCAAAATCAAAACCAAGCAAATTATCATCAGTACAGGAAACTGTTACACAGAAATATATCAAAGATTTTTAACAGAACATAACTATATTTTTGTTAAGGTAAAATCCTAAACCTAATGAGTTTACAATTTCTAATTCGGCCATCGTCAAATTAGAAATGATTATCCAAGTCTTTGCACATATAAAATTGGCTCATTCCATATTAAATACTTTAAGCCTAAAATTTAATTAAATCACTTTAACTAGAATCAACCTTATAATGGCCTATTATATGTATAAGCCCACAAATTAATTATAATGTATTCCAACAATCTTCCACTTTGGCTACACGTACATAAAATCTTAATAATTGTATATTATGCCAAAATCCTCATGTGTGCAAATATGTTATCAACAAAGGCATCTAGAACAATCTCATGCATCATATATACCAATAAGGGATCAAAGCAGTTTTTGTTACATTGAGTGTCATGAAACCTATCAATAGTCACATAAATTAGTATATATGAATGACATAGATCAATAATGAATGTGTAACATAGAAATTTCATGCATGTGATCTTAACATGACTATTTCCAACTAGCCCTCCTTTAAAACTTAATCTTTTAACTTTATTTTTATGAGAACAAACCAAAAAATACATTAATATAAATTGTAAACTTTGTTGCTACATTGTTAGCTATAAAATACATTTGTTCCAATATGCTTAATAAACACTTGACCTTTCTGAACTCTTTCTTTAACCACTATGAACTTGATGTCTATATGCTTAGACTTTGTCATACTCTTATTATTGTCAAAATACAGGACTATTGAATTATTGTCACAAAATATCTTAAGTGGCATGTCAATATCATTTATAATTTGCAACCTTGTGACAAAATTTCGTAGTCATATCCCATAATTGAATGCTTTATAATATGGTATAAACTCCACTATCATGGTAGAAGAGTTATGAGTGTTTCTTTAGTGCTCTTCTAATCAATAGCTCCTTCAATCAACAAATAGATATCGTCTGAAATAGATTTCCTACTATCTTGGCATCTAGTAAAATCAGAATAAGATCACCCAATGATCTCAAGTTAACCCAATCTATTATATATTAGCGTGAATTTTTTAGTTTAATGTAGATACTTATGACTCTTTTGGTTACTACCTAATGTTCTACTCTAGGATTACTCAAATGTCTCCCTAGATTCTAAAGAATGTATGCAATATCTAGATCCATACATACTTAAGCATATATAAGACTCCCTATTGTTGACACATAAGGAATCATTTGCATCTCTTTAGCCTTAAAATCATTCTTAGGGTACTAACTAAGGCTGAATTTATCTTTCTTAAATGCATAAGTATCACCAGATTTACAATTTTGCATGCCAATTATCTTGAAAACCTTTTTGATGTGACACTTTTGGGATAATACAAGAATATCTTGAGAACTAACTTGATGTATTTGGATCCCTAATATAAAAGAGCATCACCAAGATCTTTCATCTCAGAATTTTAAGATAAAAATCTCTTAGTGTCACACAATAAGCCTACATTATTACTGATAAGTAGTATATTATCGACATACAAAACTAGAAAAATATGTTTGCTCCCATTGAACTTGTAGCGTACGTAGTCATCTACCATATTCATCTCAAAACCAAATGAGATGTCAACCTAATGAAACTTTTAATACCATTAATGAGAAATTTGCTTGAGTCCACAGATGATATGTTTAATTTGTAAACTATTTTCTTTTAGTCTCCTGATACAAGGTTTTTTTTGTTACACATATAAATTGTCTCATCAATGTTGTTATTGAGAAATTTAGTTTTAACATCCATCTGATGTAATTCAAAATTAAAGTGAACTACTGAGACCATGATCATTCTAAAAGAGTTTTTCAAAGGAAATTAAAAAGAAATTTTTTTTGTAATCAATACCTTCCTTCTGAGTAAAGTTCATAGCATCAATCTACATTTGGAGTTAAAACTTTATATGACTTGATGGAAGTTACCTGGATCATCTTTCACCATTCCAATACCATACTCATGTTCTTAAAGATATAAAACATACTCATATGAAATTGCATTTCTTTTGTCTTTAGTGGATCTCCTTAGTAGTACTGGTTATTGAGGTTGTTGTATTTGGTCTTCTAGAATAACTTCTTGAACTTGTACTAGAGGAAAATCGTCTTGATCTAGAGTTACTTCTTGACTGATGCCAATAACAACTGAAGGAATATTAACACTTTCCTCCTCCAAGACAAAGTCTCCTCCAAGATAATTATTTGAAACGTTTTCATCTTTATGACAACTTTTGGCACCATCCATAATTCTTTCCAAATGTATGATGCTTTTAAACTTGAATTTCCCCTCTGTATTAGCTTGTCGTTGCAACCAAAGGCAATCAATTCATTAAATTCCCACCATACAGACACATAAAAGGATGAAGAGGTTGGTTTGACAATTTCGCGATTGCCTGGAGGTGGGTATGCCGTAGGTTAGTTCACAGATGCAAGAAGAGGTGAGATAGAGGGATTGTCTTTTGTTTAACAACGATGGTTAGCTGAGAAGAGTGAGTTGGGGACCAAGAGATAGAGAGATTGGTGGCTGGAGAGTTGGTGGGTGAGTTGGTTAGTGTTGTAAGGCATTTGTTTTCTTGTTTTTGAAGCGAAAATTTGAGTACAGAGATAACGGTAAGTCATTTAAGCCCAACATGTCTAATTAATTAGGGTCTCTTGACACGTGACAATGTCACATCAACAAAGATAACGGTAAGATTAATGTTAGGTTATAATTGAAAAAATAAAAAGTTTAAGCATTTTATTACTATTTTTAAAGTTTGAGCTATAATTAAAAATTGACAAAATTTTTGGTTTTTTAGTAATTAACCTATAAACTAATAGTAATATTTACTATAAAAGATAAGGTCAAAATGTAATATTAAGGGATAAATTAAAAGGGATTAATATTATTGAAAAATTAAGAGAGACAAAGCTTATGTGGTTTGGACATATTAAGAGGAGACGATCAGATATTCCAGTGAGAAGATACGAAAAAATTGTAATTAGAGTATAAGAGAAAGAAAAAAAAGAAAGGTCTAAGAAAAATTAAGAATTGATGATCAAGAATAATATGAAACTATTAAAACTTACCGAAGATATGACCCGTAATAGAAATTTTTGACATACTATGACACTAATAAATGATCTCTCATTGTTGTTCTCATAGGTATTTGGTTTGGGTGGGCCACGGAATTTTCGTCTCATATAAAGAGATTATTATTATTATTATTATTATTATTATTATTATTATTATTATTATTTATTTATTTATTTTCTTACCTTTGTTATCTTAATCATATTATTTAGTTTATTACTTATTTTATATATTTATTTGTATTAAATGTTTATTTATTTAATGTGTAAATAATCTCTCTATTAATTAGGGATAAAGGTGCTTACTACTAAACCCTAGATATCAGCAAGAACTTTTATAGAGTTATTGTTATCATTGGTTTTAGAATTGAAAAGTTTACCATTGAAGCTTGTAGCGAAAGTTTTATTATTTAATTTTAGTATCTGAACTTTAAGTTAGAATAAACAAATGCTTCATTATTTAATATCACGTCTTCGTTGAATTGAATAGCATGTTCACTTATCTATTTTATTTATTTTTCTTTAAATTTAATGAACAAAACTAGTAATTAAAGTCCTGTAAAATTAATAGAAGTGTGAATCAATTATACTATACTTAATTTAGTCCTAATCTATTACGTACATGAAACACAGAGCTCAACCCATTGATTGGCTTTAATGCACAACATACAACGCCAAAATTCATAGATACTGTATAGCTTTACTTTTAAAGTCCAAGAGCTTATTTGTAGCGATGCGATTGTCCTTTTGTATTCTAAAGCTGTAAATTGATTTAGGTGTTGTTTCCTTTGTCACAGTTTCAAAAAAATACAGGAAAGATGAAGAGAAATAAACAGTTCTGTCTTGGTTGGACTACGGATCAGTAGCTAATAATGAAATTGATTTTGGCTGGAAAGAATGGAACTACTTGACTATCAAGTTACATCCTGTAATTGGCTTTTACATTTTCTTCTGAACCCTTGTAAGTTACACCAGTCAGGAATACTTTGAGCAATGCAGTGGGACAAGAAGACTCTTGAGCCGTAAGAGACAATATAAAGTTGACCTCGCTGCCTTTAACTGGGAAAAAAAAAGACTTAGCTCATCTTCTAGTTGATACTGAGATGTGAACTTAGTAAAGCTAAAGTGACGAGACGTGCCAAAACTCGTTTCAAAACAGGCTCTTAAGAGCAAGAACCCGTTAATTCTATCATCCGACTACAATATTCAGTTCACTTTAGGTCTTAAATGCTCTGGAAGCTTTTTCAAGACTTGTATAACTATTCCCCGCTCTTTTAGATTTTGTCCTTTCTGTTCTTTTGCATTCCTTTTTCTTTTTGTTTGTGTCAGAATATATGTCTACAGAGTCTAAGGACACTGTCTTTATCTTTTGTCACCCGTGTCGATTTCGGTTCAAAGGCAGCACATGCATGGTGAGAGCTGAATTCCGACGAAAATTTCTCAACTCGATTATCGATTCCAGGAAAATTTTCAACCTGACAAAACTGATATTCGCAAGTTCAATCCTGCAGAAAATTAAGAGACTATATGAGTAACAATAAGATCAGTTGATCCCTCAGCTTGAACAAAAGCCTTTCCAATTTATTGCCACCTGCAAACAAATTAATAAAGTTTAAAACAAAGAGTACTTCTTTATTCCTGAATATGAAGACTTAGATTTGGTGCCTCATGTTTCAAATCTTTAATCAAGAACAGTTTCTTCTAGTGGTCTCCACATAAAAGAAGGTATAATCTGACGCGTCTTTTCAGACCTTCAAGCCATCTAATGGCTGTTGCTTTTCCTTGATATCGCTTCATAAATAGCAGCAAGATATGCCAACAACCTGCAGCATGAAGTTGTCCGGAAATGAGAACTATTCCTTTGCAGTCTTTCAAGTCTTTGGAAGAAGATATACTTGCACGGAAACTCCTACTCTCTCATGATCCAGATGGCCGACGCTTAGATTCTGAATTGGTGCTTCGCGCAATGGAGAATGTGTTATGTTATGCTTCTACATCAGAAGTACTAGTCTCCCAATATTTGCCTTCATACTCGTGCTGGATGTTTATGTTTTCAGTGTCATATTTTTTCCTGAAACTATTATCAAATGAATAAAATATCTGGATATGGCTTCTCCCTCAATTTTCTATGAGCATTGGTTAAACGAAAAATGGGAAATAAAAGGGGAAATATGCATTTTTAAAGGTTTCCAAATGTTCTGTAATTTTTGGAATGACTAAAAACTGATGCGAAGTTAGATGACAGATAAGAATAGACCTGTCATGAACCATATATATTAACTGCAGTTGCTCATTGCTTGTCCAAACTAACAACTTCTAATCATTGACAAATTAGTTAGTATATAGCAATGTTCAATAACTACAGCATATGAAGAATAAAAATTGTTTCATGTTTTCAGGTTGGTGGTTTCTGGTTTGATGCCAATGCAAAGGATGATACATGGGAGGTTGAGGTAGTTGGATCACAAGAAAAATTGGGACAGATCATCTCCAGAATTTCGTGTGAGGTAATTCTCTTCTCTGCTTCATGCTCTTTCTAAAGTGTGTAACTCCATACGGATATTTGGACTCATTTTGTGAATGCAGATGCTAAGTAAATGTCTGGGTAAGAGTGGATACCATGAAGGGACCATGATCTTGTTCGATTTGCTTAGGCGTTATGGATGGGATGCCAAATTGGTTATAATTCTTTCAGCATTCACCACAAGTTATGGTGAGGTTTCGCTCATACTGAATCTATACTCCCGCAACCCGTTGGCAGCATCAGTTGCAAGGCTTAAACGGATACCCCCCAACGTAAGCACGTTGAGGCCTAGCTTTGAGGCATTAAGCTTGTTGCTCAGGATACTCGTAGATATAACAAAGTGCCTGATAAAGTTCGAAGGAATGCGAATTGGACTTGCAGAGCTGGAAGGCAAAGTGATAGCCATCTCAAATTCTTACATGTACATAGCTGCTTACTGGGTCGCAAGAAGCACTTTGGCATGCTATTCCTTTATCTCAGACTTGAAAACAATGACGCTGGAGCAAGTGCATGTTCCTTCTCTTCTATTTCCTCATGAATCTGTTCCCATCAGTTACATGATCAACTGTTTTGATATGGAGCATTTTCTCATGCAACAGAACATTTCTTTTTTTTTGTTTACAATATTAAACTTTAGAAAAGCTCTTGGAATTAGAACGCTAAAATAGCCATTGAAGAGGTACATCTTTTATTTTTATCTTCAGGCCCTCAAAGTCAGTGGCAAGTGCAACATGTGAGCTGTTAAGTCTAGCAAACATGTTGACCAACATTCACAACCACCTTAGACAACAATTTGAATTGTATCATCAACATATAGGTTAGTGTTCAGCTTCAGAAATTCAATCTTAACTTAGATTTCATACAATCTTGACGGCCTCGTCCATTGCTTAATTTGCAGGGACAATGATGAATGAGAAGCTGCTAAAACTTTTCCAGGAGTCCCATGCTGACAATCAAAAGATCCTGGGGATTCTATTAGCTTTGGGGGATAGCCTACCACTAAAGAATTCTTCCACAGAAGAAAAGGTGTGCTCTTCCTACAAGAAAATTGTTGAGAATACACCATTTTGAGTACTAAAGATAGCAAAAGAATCTAACATTTTCCCCTTGGTTGGTTGACAGATTGGTGTGGGTGAACTGAAAGACAAGATAGTAATACTTATGGTTTCAAAGCCAGAGCTTTTCCCACTAGAGGGATTGTTCCAGCTAGTTCACCAAGCATATGAGCAATTCAGTGAAATGACATCGGAAGAAAGTTACAAAATTGTGTGGATCCCTATTTCATCTTGTGATGTATGGACTAATGCTGAAGAGAAGAAATTCAATTTTGTATCGAACTGCGTGCCATGGTTTTCTGTTCGGCGGCCATGGGCACTGAACCCAGCTGTAATAAACTTTATAAAGCAAGTATGGAACTACAAAGATGACCCTCTTATGGTAGTGTTGGATCCACGAGGGATGGTTACAAATCCAAATGCGTTTGATATGGTATTGACATGGGGTGCTGGCAGTGCATATCCCTTTTCATCTGCAAAAGAAAAACAACTTTGGGAAGAGGAGAAATGGACAATACAACTTCTGGTTGATAGTATTGATCCCTTACTAACACTTTGGGTATGGTTTCCAAGTTAGCAGTTATATTTTATTTTATTTTTCAACTCTTTTACTAATTCCACAGAAGCATTTTGTGTCAGGTAAAACAAGGTAGAACCATCTGCATTTATGGAAGTGACGACCTGGATTGGATAAGAAAACTGAATGCACAACTCAAGCAAATTACGAGCCAAGGTCTTCGGTTTGAGATGGTGTATGTTGGTGATAGCAACCTGAGTGAACATATAAAGCATGTTCTAGTAACCGTCAATATGGAGATGCATCATAGTTTGCTCACCTTCACGAAGTTACCTTTCTTCTGGGGTCGGCTCAAGAGTATCAGAAGATCGATACTTAAAACAGGAAAGGAGACTAATTCTGATAAAATACTGCAAGAGTTGTCAGCATTGCTAGATACCAAAGACAAGGGATGGGCAATAATAGGTAGAGGTAGTACACAAGACATTATAAAGCTCCAAGGAAATGAAGCCCTGGAATGCTTGAGTAAGTACAACGAGTGGTCACAGAATGTTATAAAATTAGGATTGGTTGGAGCACTAAGAGCAGCAATTAGACCTGCATCACTTGCAGGGCCTTGCTACTATTCCTATGAAACTCCTTACAAAGAAGACCTCATTGGAGAATATGTGGAATGCAGCAAATGTAAGCACCCCATGAAGAAGTATGTGTTGTATAAATAATAGATGAACTAAGAACCTTTGTTAGTTTATTACTTTGGATCTGTGATGTAAATTCAGATTAACTGAAAAATTCTGAGTAAAGAGGCCAGTATCTTGTTGGGTGGAAATCAACTTCTTGTGTTTCCTTACTACTAAAAGCATCAATTGTCCTATCTATATGTACCGTTTTGCCAATTGTTAATGGGCATTTTTGTATTAATTTTTAATACATAATTTGTTAAACTATTGTCCATTTAATATTTAAATTGTACTAATTAAGAGTTATTTATTTTAATTTTAGGTACACAGGTTACACCAAAGGAGGGAGGGCTCCAACAAGCACTCACTCCATATTCAGCTATTCACGTTACAAAGGGGGGGAAGCTTGACATTTAATTGTTGGAAATGACCCACCAAGCAACAATGTTACACACTAGAGAACACCAAGGAAAGGTTCCAGCTGTTGATTGTGTAGGAAGGAAGACGTTAGCATTTGGGGAGGAAAACAAGCCATCAAGGTTACAGCTCAAGAGACCCACCACACCATTAGCAGAAGGAGAAGAAAATAACGTGAGTTGTTGGCAAAAAGAGGAAGAACGTGAGTTAGTTGGAGAGGTATTAAAAATACGTTAGCTGATGATGAACTTTACACGATTCAAAAGGAAGCTGCTTGTGAAGAAAACATTGAAGCATGGGTTGGAGAACAAAACAAGGGAGAAAAGCCAATCACGAAGAAGGCAGCTGGTTTGAAAAAGAAAAAAAAGAAGAAGACAATTAGAAACGTAAAGGATTGGTTACAGACCATCCATTAAAGACACTCTAAAAAACAGCTGGCAACAAGGGTGACAGTAGCGTGGAGACACAAAACAAGCGGGGGAAGAGGAATAACGTTACAGGCTTGAAGACGCAAGGCCAGCTGTTGAAACAAGGGGAAAAAACGATAAATACAAGAGAGCTGAGCAGGTGGAGATGTATGGTAGGTCTGCTGTTGGAGCCTTAAAAAAACATGAGAAGGTGAGGCAGCAAGGGGAGAATAGACTCAAAAAAAAAAAAACTCACACATTAAGCAGCTGTTGAAGACTCACGTTACAAACCTCAAGACTTTTCACTCACTAACGTTTAAGCTCTCAAGGTTCTACACTCACTCACATTGAAGGCAAGCAGGAGGTGGCAGGAAAATAACTTGAGCTAGCTGCTTGTGAAGAGGGAGAGAAGTTAAGGCTGGGGGGGGGGGGGCTTGAGACATTAAAGCAACCTGATGAAAAAGGAAGCAAACGAAGCAGCTGGTGGTGTGGACAACCCCCACCTGTGGACAACAACGTGAGCTTGGTGAGTGAAGGAAGATAGCTAGTGACTAAGAGCCAAGGTTGAAGCTGCTGAATGAGAGGACGTTGAAGCTTGGTGGGGTTGGAGACTTGAGGGAGCTGCATGAAATCACGTGGAAGCTGGTGGACGTAGGCATCTGGTGGAGAGAACACCACCCAAGGACTCTCCACTTACAACATTACAGCTGGTGGACGTTGAAGGAAGAGACAAGCAGCTGATGGAGAGACACACTCACGCTGCAGATGGTGAAGGAAACGTGGAGGCTGGAATTCACGCAAGGTAGTTGGTGAAGCCACGTTGAAGGCCAAGAAAGTGGCAGCTAGTGTAGGAGGACGTGCATGAATAAAAGGAGACAAAACTTTATTTGTCACATCAGCTACAGTAACTAAAGAAGGGGATGTTTTAAATTTATTTTCTTTATTTTAATTCCGTATTTATTTTAATTGTGTGGATTTATCAACGCAAACATATGTTATGACCATGATTTATGTTACATTGATAAATATACGTGAGTAAGTTTTTCTATTCGTTTAAGGTTAAGATTGATATTGGATTAGGATAATTTTTGTGGTATTGATTTTTTCTTGATTAAATGCATATTTAGTCTTAATTTAGTTTGATCACCTAGATTAAGACCTTAGATGATTGAATGCCACAACCAATGGGATTTAATTTGTCAGAAAATTAATCAAGCGACATACTTGAGACTAAAGTGTAGACCAACCTTAGGATCTTGTGTGAGGATACCTAAAATTAACGAACTTAATTTTAGGCTTCTTGTATTTACCGCCTTTTATTCCGAATTATCTATGGACAAAGTAGTGACTCGGATTTAAAAGAGAAGGGAACACCATGAACATTGGGTTTGATTTGTTTAAGTGAAGTATTTCCTAAATCAATCCACTATTACAATTTTATTTTAAATATCCAATCCAATTGAAATCTGATACCTTAACCGATTTTTGTCATTTGATTAAATCTAGTCATTTTAATTCATACCTTGCATTTTTTTATATTTTCTTAATTTGCTTACTTTATTTTATTTTATTTTCAAATCAATCAATTTTAGATCGTCTGAGTAATTTTTCATCGTTTAATTTAATTATCTTACGTGTTGAAATTTTTTTCCTTGGGTACGATATCCGGTTCTTACCGATTTATATTACTTATCGACGGGGTGCACTTGCCTCTAATTGGTCTAGATAGAATTCAATTTATATCGCTTTGTTTAGACCGCAACAAGTTTTTGGCACCGTTGCCGGGGAATAAATTTCTTATTGTGAGTCATTATATTAGATGGTGTTTATTTTCTCATATTTAATTTTGCGTATTTTAGTTGTTTGCTTGATTGCTTTATTTCGGTGTGTTTTATTTTCCATTCCTAGTTTGCTATTATTTATTTATTTATTTATTTTTGTTTATGCTCACTCGTGGTCAAAAGCCCGAGAATTTGCTATTAGATATTGAAATTGAAAAAACTGCTCGCAGGTTGCGTAAAGAAACCAGATTGGCTCAGAGTAGTACTTCAGCAGAAAGGACTAAAGAAGAGCAGTTTTCAGAGATGGAACAGCAAGAGGAGAGATTGATGCCACATACTGAAGAGAGAAGGGAGTTGACTATGATGGATTTGACAATGGGGCACAACAATAGACCCATGCCTCCCATTATAAGGCCGACGATCACAGCTACGAGTTTTGAGATTCCTCACAGCATTACATCCACGGTGAGAGCATCTCAATTTGGAGGATTGCCTTTGGAGGATCCAAATACCCATTTGGAGACATTTTTTTATATTTGTGATTTATTTAAGCAGAATGGAGTATCGGAAGACGCAGTGAGATTAAGGTTATTTCTATTTTCTTTAAGAGATAAGGCCAGAGCATGGTTGGCTAGTTTGCAGTCGGGATCGATTACTACATGGGATGAGATGATGAGGTTATTTTTGGCCAAATTTTTTCCTCCTGCCAAAGTTGCAAAGATGAAGAATGAGATCACTTCCTTCACTCAGTATAAAAATGAAAGTTTATATAAAGCGTGGGAGCGATTTCGGGATATGTTGATGCAGTGTCTTAGTCATGGGTTCTCTACATGGCAGCAGGTCAATACTTTTTATACAGGAATGAACCCATCAACCAGGAGTATCATAGATGCTGCAGTAGGAGGTAGTTTAATGAGGAAAACACCTGATCAAGCTTACAAGTTGATTGATGAGATTGTTGGATCGCGTACGGTCTGAGTATTCACAATACACTGCGGAAAAAGACCATACAACAACATGAAGTATAATATAAAATACCAAGGATGTACAAAATACCTTATTTCCGTGGATAGGTTGTTTCTTTTTCGGATTCCAAGACACTGCAAATGCAAACGCCCTCTACCGGTATCCACACGAGTATGCACGATTCAGGCTACGACTGTGGTGTGCTAGCACATCCTCAAACTCTTTTCGAACGCTGCACGGTTTTCCTCTCGAATGGTGGCTAGGGTTTTAGACAATAGTGTCTTCCATACCTAATGAGACTTAAGCTTCTCTATTTATAGAGAAACCCTAATCCCATTGAGGCCCCAATAAGTTTCGGCCCATTATATCTCATATAATAAAAGCCCGACAACTTAATTCGATTTAGCCCAATAAATATATCTACATATATTTATTCAATGCCTAATAAATTAGGCCCAAGAGAATAAGCCCAGATCACGTCACTCTTTGTGTGTGACCCTGTAGGCTCATTTGATGTTGGCAATGAGCTTGATCAAACTTCAAGGCCCATAAGTCATAAGCGGCCTCTAGCAAGACATTATGACTACCCAAATCAAATGAGGATCGATAATCCAATTTAACCTGTAACTATGGTTATAAGCTCAGTCCTTTTGTAACACGATATCAAGATTAATCACAAGGCATGGTACATTTCAACCTTTGATTAATCATAGTTTCTTGATCCCCAAGTTAACTGATTATAACAAATGACATTGATGACTCTTCATCAATTCATTTGAGCACGGCCATGCATTTCTTCAGTCACACTTGTCAAGAGGCCCAAATGATATCTCTCTCATTTAAGAGAGGTACAAATCTCATCTATGTCATTCACATCCCTCTGCATGATTCATTTGATGTCCAACATAAGACTACTTGTTATTCGGTTAAAAATAACTTAGTCTAATATCAAAACACCAATTCCTCATGTAGGAACCATGATGACTTCAGTCAAAGGACTAAAGTCAAACCATATTAAGAATCACTAATGACATGAAACCATATAGTATTCTTTATGTGGGTCGGTCCAATATATGTTCTCTAACATATATCTATGTTTCAATTGATATCTCATATCCATGATCAAGAAAAGCGTGATCATCAATCGTAACACATACTAGTCTTAATTTATTATTGTTCCACCAATAATGATCGACTGTGACGATCTAGAATAGTGTTATAACGCTTATGGTTTTACTATCAAGTCACATACTTGATGACATAAGTCTAATACCATTCATGGAATGTAAATTACATTACATAAACGAAATACATGCATATATGAAAGGAATACCTCATAATATATTATTAACAAGTCATAATGTTAATACATGAATCACAAATATCCATTGGCCTAGGCACACTACTAACAATCTCCCACTTGCACTAGGCCTAATCGGTCGACATATCTAATACCCATAGACCTCGTATGACTCTCATGTTTAGGTGTGTGGAAGAGGCTTAGTAAGTGGATCGGCAATGTTGTCATCTGTGCCCACTTTGCATATCTTCACATCTCCTCTCCCAATGATCTCTCTAATCAGATGGAAACGTCTGAGTATGTGTTTGGATCTATGATGTGAGTTTGGTTCCTTAGCTCGTCTATAGCCCCATTATTATCACAATAAAGTTCTATAGGACTTGCAATGCTAGGAACAACTCCAAGCTCAAGAATGAACTTCCTAATCCATACAGACTTCCTTAGCTGCATCCGAGGCAAAGAATGTACTCGACTTCAGCCAGAATCAACAATGTTGTCTTGCTTTGAACTTTTCCAGCTCACTGCACCTCCATTCAAACAAAACACAAAACCGATTGCGATCTAAAATCATCTATGTCGATCGAAAACCAAGATGTCGGTGTAACCATTTACAACGAGCTCTCCTTCAAGTCCTCCATAAACTAGGAACATATCCTTAGTTCTTCTCAAGTACTTAAGGATATTCTTAACTGCTATCTAGTGACTCTCACCATAATTAGATTAGTATCTACTTGTTATGCTCAAAGAATATGAGACATCTGGTCGAGTACATAACATGGCATACATGATAGATCCAATTGCAGATGCATATGGAATCTTACTCATGCGCTCAAGCTCTTTACCTAAAATAGGACAATCCTTCTTAGAAAGCTTAATTCCATGTGACATTGGCAAGAATCCTCTCTTGGAATCTTGCATACTGAACCTTTTCAGTATCTTATCTATGTATGTACTCTGACTTAGGCCTATAAGCTTTCTTGATCTATCTCTATAGATCTTAATGCCTAAAACATAGGCAGCCTCACCTAAGTCTTTCATTGAGAAACGTTTCCTTAACCAAAACTTGACACTCTGTAAGGTTGGAATATTGTTTCCAATGAGTAGTATGTCATCAACATATAAAGCTAAAAGACAACAAAGACTCCACTAACCTTTTGTAAACACAAGGTTCATCTTCATTCTTGATGAATCCAAACTCTTTGACAACTTCATCAAAACGAAGATTCCAGCTTCTTGATGCTTGCTTCAATCCATAAATGGATCTTTGAAGCTTGCACACCTTTTCCGAATTCTTAGGATGGACAAAACTCTCAGGCTGTATCATATATACATCCTCAAGTAAGTTTCCATTAAGGAAAGCCGTTTTGACATCCATTTGCCATATCTCATAATCGTAGTATGCAGTTATGGGAATAAGAATTCTAATGGATTTGATCATGACCACTGGAGAAAATGTCTCATCATAATCAATTCCATGAGCTTGTCGATAACCTTTAGCAACAAGTCTTGCTTTATAAGTGTGCACATTTCCATCCATGTCGAGTTTCTTTTTGAAAAACCATTTGCATCCAATGGTCTTCAAGCCATCAGACGGATCAATCAAAGTCCAAACTTGATTGTCATACATGGATTGCATCTCTGCTTTCATGGCCTCTAACCATTTAGCAGATTCTGGACTTTCCATAGCTTCTTGATAGGTTGTGGGCTCATTATGATCGATGAGCATCACATTATCCTCATCAGTAACGAGAAATTCATATCTCTCGGGCTCATGACAAATCCTATCAGATCTACGTAGGCCTTGTGTTGTTAAAGACTGCTCATCAACAGCTTGTGAGCTCGCTTCAATCTCCTTTTCAGGCTCAATGTCATTTTGTGAAACTTGAATTTAGTAAAGTTGTACTTTACTCCCACTGTTTCCTTTGGAAACAAATTCCTTCTCTAAGAAAAAACCATTTCGAGTAACAAACACTTTGTTCTCTGTTGGGATGTAAAAGTAATATTCTTTAGTTTCCTTAAGATATCCCACAAAATAACATTTTTCAGATTTAGGTGCCAACTTGTCGACAATTGGACGCTTCACATAAGCTTCACAACCCCAAATCTTTAGAAAAGATAAATTGGGACACTTCCCTATCCATATCTCATAAGGTGTCTTTTCTACAACCTTTGAAGGAATACGGTTCAATATGAATGATGCTGTTTCTAAAGCATAGCCCCAGAAATATTTTGGAAGATCAGTTTGACTCATCATTGATCGAACCATATCAAGTAAAGTTCGATTTCTCCTTTCAGAAACACCATTTCATTGAGGAGTTCCTGGAGGAGTCAATTGTGAAACAATTCCACAATCCTTAAGATAATCATCAAACTCTTGGCTTAAGTATTCACCTCCTCGATCAGATCGAAGGATTTTAATTATTTTTCCAAGCTGATTTTGTACTTCATTCTTATACTGTTTGAACTTTTCAAAAGATTCAGATTTGTGCTTCATTAAATAGACATACCCATATCTACTGAAGTCATCTGAAAAAGTAATGAAATACAAATAACCTCCTCTTGCTGAAATGCTAAAAGGACCACATACATCGGTATGTATAAGGCCCAATAGCTCATTGGCCCTTTCCCCTTTACCTGTGAAGGGGGCCTTTGTCATCTTACCCAGTAAACAAGAATCACATGTCTCAAAATATTCAAAAGAATCAATGAATCCATCTTGATGGAGTTTTGAAATGCATTTTTCATTTACATGGCCTAAGCGACAATGCCAGAGATAGGTTGGGTTCAAATCGTTAGATTTAAACTTCTTGGTATTTATGTTATAGATGGGCTCATTTGTAACAAACTCAGTGTCTAGAGTATAAATGCCATTTAATTGACGCACAATGTCATATAAAATGTCATTCTTATAAATGGAAATACTTCTATTCTCAATAGAAAATTTAAATCCATCATTCTCTAAACAAACAAAAGAAATAATGTTCCTACTCATAGTAGGTACATAATAACAATTATTGAGTTCCAAAATGAGCCCAGTAGGCAAAGTAAGATCATAAGTCCCCACGGATAAAGCAGCAACTCTTGCTCCATTTCCCACACGCAGGCGATCTCACCAGACATCAATCTTCTAGTCCTTCTTATACTCTGCACATTAGTACAAATGTGAGTTGCAGCTCCGGTATCTAATACCCAAGATGCGTATGAGTAAAATTGATTTCTATAACAAACATACCAAGAAGTAGTCGACTATTCTTCTTCTCTTTCAGCTCTTCCAAATAGAGTTTGTAGTTCCTTTTCCAATGACCAGGTTCATTGCAATGAAAGCAAACTCCCTCCTTGGGTGCCTTAGTCTTAACTTTGGGCTTGGACTTGGACTTAGGTACTTTACCTTTGCCCTTCGCTGTGCCCTTCTTCTTGAAAGCTTTTCCCTTTTGAACCACACGAACTTCATTGGTGGTCTTAACCTTTCCCTTTAAGTTCTCTTCAACAGTTTTCAGCATCCCATGCAATTCATCAATGGACTTCTCCATATTATACATGTTGTAGTTAAGAATGAACTGATCATATTCATCAATCAAAGATGCTAGAATAAGATCAGTTGCCAATTCTTGACTAACAGGTGCACCTAATTTCTCAAGATGATGAATGAAACTCTTCATCTTGAGAACATGAGCACTCACGGGTGTGCCAAGAGTCATCTTGCATGAATTCAATGCCTTAGTGGTTCTAAACCTCTCTTGGCGTGCTTGCTCTTGAAACATAGTTTTCAATTGAGCAAGCATGTCATAGCCTCCATTTCCTCTAAATCCTTCGAAGGTCGAGATCATGGCACCTAACATAAGGCATGACACATCCAGTAGAGTCATTGATATGCTTCGTAAGCATCCTTTTGAGCCTTAGGTGCAATTGCTTTGGTGGTTCCTCGGGATGGGCTCTTCTAAGACATAAAGCTTTCTTTCTTGCTTGAGAATAATTCTCAAGTTCCTATACCAATCTAGGAAATTTGTTCCATTAAGCTTTTCTTTCTCTAAGATAGATCGCAAAGAAAGGTTTGTGGATGGAGTAGCCATAATCTACAAAAATTATGCAATAAGGGTCAACATTCATATATTATGAGGTATTAGCTCCCACTCAAATAAATAACCCTCAATTGAAAAATGGGAGAAACAAGATCCATATTTCACTAAGTCCTAAAAAAGCTTTGGCTTAACACTCAAAACTTAGTTATTTAGGTAGAAAACTCTTTTCAATTACATCACATGTAACTCTTGATGGGCTTATGTTAAAATACATCTTATGTATCGCATGTATGTAAAATCCAATCTTATTCCCTAAGCCCAAAACCGCTTTTGATAGCTTAGTCAAGTTTAACCATACTTTACCTATGAATAGCACCATTATTCAAATGTCTTCCTAGATGATCCCTACATGCCTTGCTTTGGCAAAAACCCACATAAGGATAAGCTAGAGATAAACATTGGTAAAGATTTATGGAAGGCATATAAACTTGAAATTATGAAGAGGGTCGTTCTTAGTACATTATGAAGGCTACTAATCCTATTAGTAAGGGTGTTAGTACTATGCTATTTCTAATCCTATACTACAACATACTTGAGTATATATATATTAGAAGTATAGAATAGTAACTTACACACGAATATAAATATTCAAAAAATATATATAAACATATGTAACATCACCTAGAATATATAACACATAACAAACAAACAAGCGTAGGGGAAGCCGCCCTTCTTTGGGCTTGTCGATCATCGAAGAGATGATAGTCGACTGGTCGACTTGTGCTAATCGACTGGAAGAGATGATAGTCGACTGGTCGACTTGTGCTAGTCGATTGGAACCAATGTCAGTCGACTGGAACAAACATTTTTGCTGAAACACTCATCTCCGCTCTCCAATCAGTCGACTGGAAGAGATGATAGTCGACTGGTCGACTTGTGCTAGTCGACTGGAACCAATGTCAGTCGACTGGAACAAACATTTTTGCTGAAACACTCATCTTCGTTCTCCGATCAGTTGACTGGAACGCTTCTAGTCGACTGGAAGAGATGATAATCGACTGGAGTATCCTTGTCCAACATGGATACTTGCGGTTTCCTATTCCACATCCATGTCTTAGATGGTGGAAACCCTAGCAGCCACCACCTTTCGGTCAAACCCTTCATGCTTGTCATATATTCTCATCAGTACCAAGATAATCAACAGATCCAAAAAGAACATGCATGAAATAAAAACACTTTCGTATCACGCAACTAAAAACCGTGAGCACATGTAATCCAAACATGCATATTTTTTATTATACAGAAGCCAAAATCGTGAACACATGTAATCAAAACACGTATATTAACGATTATACAAAAGAACTTGGCTCTAATACCACTGTTGGATCGCATACGGTCCGAGTATTCACAATACACTGCAGAAAAAGACCATACAACAACATGAAGTATAATCAAAAATACCAAGGATGTACAAAATACCTTATTTCTGTGGATAGGTTGTTTCTTTTTCGGATTCCAAGACACTGCAAATGCGAATGCCCTCTACCGATATCCACACGAGTATGCACGATCTGGGCTGCAGCTATGGTGTGCTAGCACGTCCTCAAACTCTTTTCGAATGCCGCACGGTTTTCCTCTCGGATGGTGGCTAGGGTTTTAGACAATAGTGTCTTCCATACCTAATGAGACCTAAGCTTCTCTATTTATAGATAAACCCTAATCTCATTGAGGCCCCAATAAGTTTCAGCCCATTATATCTCATATAATAAAAGCCCGACAACTTAATTCGATTTAGCCCAATAAATATATCTACATATATTTATTCAATACCTAATAAATTAGGCCCAAGAGAATAAGCACAGATCACATCACTCTTTGTGTGCAACCCTGTAGGCTCATTTGATGTTGGCAATGGGCTTGATCACACTTCAAGGCCCATAAGTCATAAGTGGCCTCTAGCAAGACATTATGACTACCCAAATCAAATGAGGATCGATAATCCGATTTAACCTGCAACTATGGTTATAAGCTCAATCCTTTTGTAGCACGATATCAAGATTAATCACAAGGCATGGTACATGTCAACCTTTGATTAATCATAGTTTCTTGATCCCCAAGTTGACTGATTATAACAAATGACATTGATGACTCTTCATCAATTCATTTGAGCACGGCCATGCATTTCTTCAGTCACACTTGTCAAGAGGCCCAAATGATATGTCTCTCATTTAAGAGAGGTACAAATCCCATCTATGTCATTCACATCCCTCCGCATGATTCATTTGATGTCCAACATAAAACTACTTGTTATTCGGTTAAAAATAACTTAGTCTAATATCAAAATACCGAATTCCTCATGTAGGGAACCATGATGACTTCAGGTCAAAGGACTAAAGTCAAACCATATTAAGAATCACTAATGACATGAAACCATGTAGTATTCTTTATGTGGGTCGGTCCAATATATTTTCTCTAACATATATCTATGTTTCTGATTTGATATCTCATATCCATGATCAAGAAACGTGATCATCAATCGTAACACATACTAGTCTTAATTCATTATTGTTCCACCAATAATGATCGACCAGGGACAGTCTAGAATAATGTTATAACGCTTATAGTTTTACTATCAAGTCACATACTTGATGACATAAGTCTAATATCATTCATGGAATGTAAATCACATTACATAAACGAAATACATGCATATATGAAAGGAATACCTTATAATATATTATTAACAAGTCATAATGTTAATACATGAATCACAAATATCCATTGGCCTAGGGCACACTACTAACAGAGATGGCCACTAGCAGTTTCCAATATCATTCAGAAAGGCATCCCAAGCGACCTACAGGAACTCGTGTAGTCGACAATTCAGTGGTTTTATTTGTTCAGATGGATGTTCTGACGAAGAAATTGAATAATTTGATGCACAGTGTGAGAGGAGGAGCTAGCTCTTCATCAAGAAATTGTGCTGTTTGTGAGCATTGTGGTGGAGATTTCCATACATCTTCTGAATGTCAAGTCGGGAATCCTTTTGCTCAAGAGTCAGAAGAGGCCCATTATGTAGGCAGTTATAACAGACAACGATTGGACCCATATTCTAATACTTACAATCCAAGGTGGAGGAATCATCTAAATTTCTCTTGGAGAAATGATCAGGTGGCACAACCATAATCATCCAATGTTCAGAAAAAACCACCTCCACCTCCAGGTTTCAAGGCTCCTAATCCTACACCACCAAAAAAATCTAATCTCGAAGAACTATTGTCAAAGTACATTTCTACCACCGAGGTTAGGATGCAGAACCAAGAATCTTCTATCAGACACTTGGAGAATCAGATGAGTCAGATTGCAAGTTTGTTGAAGGAAAGACATTCGGGTTCATTGTCTAGCACTACTGAGGCCAACCCGAGAGAACATGCAAAGGCAATTTTATTGAGAAGTGGCAGACAACTTGAAGAAGTTAAGGAGAAACAGAAGGATAAAAAATGGAAAAGAGTGAAGAAGATGAGAGTCGGGAAAGTGACAAAGAGGCCAAGGAAGTACCAGCTGAAAAGGAGGACCATCCAAGGTTATTTGCTGATCCCATCACACATCCAATAAGACCTCGGATTCCTTATCCTCAAAGATTGAAAGGTACGTAATTAGATAAGCAATTTGGTCGTTTTCTTGAGATATTTAAAAAAATTGCATATAAACATTCCTTTTGTTGAGGTCATAGCGCAGATGCCTTCTTATGCGAAGTTTTTAAAAGAAATTTTGTCTAACAAGAGGAGGCTTGAGGAGTATGTCACGGTGAAGTTGAATGAGGAGTGTTCGGCCATATCGTCAAAAAAGTTGCCACCGAAGCTTAAGGATCCAGGGAGTTTTACTATTCCTTGTGTTATTGGTGAATTACATATAGATAAGGCTTTAATGGATTTGGGTGCAAGCATTAATTTAATACCTCTTTCTGTTTTCAGGAAATTAGGATTGGCGGAGCCTAAACCCACAACTATTTCACTTCAGCTGGCAGATAGGTCAATCACCTCTCCGAGGGGAATCATTGAGGATGTATTGGTCAAGGTCGAGAAGTTCATCTTTCCGGTGGATTTTTCAGTCCTTGATATGGAGGAAGATATTGACATCCCAATCATTCTTGGGAGACCTTTCATGGCTACTGCACGGACCATCATCGATGTACAACGTGGAAAGCTCATCTTGAGACTTCAAGATGAGGAACTAATGTTCGATGTGTTCAATGCTATGAAGCATCCTTCTACTCTTAACTCTTGCCATTTTATTGATATTTATTCTTCTAATACTGATGATTCTTCTATTGTTTGTGCAGATTTGTTGGAAGAGGAAGCATAAGGAACAATTGAAGAGTTAGGGGCAGAATTGCAAGAAGAGTTGGAGAAAATTGCAGATGAGTTGGAGCAGGCATATTGGACACATTATAGAGCATACGAGCCTCTCCAACGTCTAGTCAAGCTATTTCCGAAGCCTTCGATTGAAGAGCCCCCTTCTCTTGACCTTAAACCTCTTCCAAGTCATTTGAAGTATGTTTATCTTAACCCACCTGAGCACTTACCGGTTATCATTTCTTCTTGCTTGTCAGGTGCTATGGAGGAGCAGTTATTGAGGGTACTGCGAGACCACAAAAAGGCAGTTGGGTGGTCCATTACAGATATCAAAGGTATAAGCCCTTCTTTTTGCATACACCACATTTTCATGAAGGATGGAAGCAAGGCGATAGTGCAGCCCCTGAGGAGACTTAACCCACACATGAAGGAGGTGGTGAAAGATGAGGTAGTAAAGCTTCTAGATACAGGTATTATCTATCTCATTTCTGACTCTGGTTGGGTTAGTCCTGTGCATGTTGTGCCAAAGAAAGGAGGCACCACTGTGGTTGAAAATGAGAAAAATGAATTAATAGCCACTAGGAAGGTAACTGGGTAGAGAATGTGCATAGATTATAGGAAGTTGAATGATGCCACTAGGAAAGATCATTTTCCTTTACCTTCCATTGATCAGATGATTGAGAAATTAGCTAGACATGATTTTTATTGTGCCTTAGATGGATATAGTGGATATTTGCAGATTCCTGTAGCCCTGGAAGATCAGGAGAAAACAACTTTTACATGTCCCTATGGTACATTTGCCTATAGACGCATACCTTTTGGGTTATGTAATGCTCCGGCTACATTTCAAAGATGCATGATGGTTATTTTTTCTGATATGCTTGAATCTTGCATTGAAATTTTTATGGATGACTTCTCTGTGTTTGGTACTTCATTTGATGCATGCTTGGATAACTTGGAGAAATTCTTAATGAGGTGTGAAGAGACCCATTTAATGCTTAATTGGGAAAAATGTCATTTCATGGTACAAGAGTGCATTGTTTTAGGTCACAGGATTTCTAGTAAGGGTATAGAGGTAGACCCAGCAAAAATTGATATCATTAAGAAACTTCCACCACCGAACAATGTTAGAGCCATTAGAAGTTTCTTAGGCCATGCTGGTTTTTACCGTAGGTTCATTAAGGATTTTTTTCAAAATTGCTAAGCCTTTGACTGAGTTGCTTGAAAAAGATGTTGTGTTTAATTTTGACGATAAATGTTTGACATCTTTTCAATTGTTGAAGGATATGCTTGTGACTACACCTATTCTTATATCTCCTGACTGGTCTCGTCCTTTTGAATTAATGTGTGATGCAAGTGATTATGCAGTGGGTGATGTTTTAGGCCAAAGTCGAGATAAGATCTTTCATCCTATTTTTTATGCAAGTAGGACACTAAACTGTGCACAACGCCATTATACCACCACGAAGAAAGAGATGTTGGCAGTTGTGTTTGCTTTTGACAAGTTTCGCTCATATTTGGTTTTGTCTAAAGTGATTGTGTATACTGATCATGCAGCTTTGAAATACTTGATGACAAAACCCGACTCTAAACCAAGACTAATTCGTTGGGTGTTACTTTTGCAGGAATTTGACATTGAGCTGAGGGATAAGAAGGGGATTGAGAATTTTGTAGCTGATCACCTATCAAGGTTAGATGAAGCTGCCATGGAGAGTGCAACAAAGAAGGACATTCAGGAGACTTTTCCTGATGAGCATCTGATGGTTATGACGGTCATTCCATGGTTTGCAGATTATGTGAACCACCTTGTTGGTAATATCTACCCCCCTGAACTTTCTTATGCTCAAAAAAAATTTGTCTGAGGTAAGGTACTACCTTTGGGATGACCCTTTGCTTTACAAGATTTGTGTGGATGGTATTGTTAGGCGTTGCATTCCTGAAGAGGAAATGTCTTCTGTGTTAGATCATTGTCATTCTAGAGAGGCTGGGGGACATTATGGTGCATCTAGGACAGCTCATAAAGTTTTGGAGTGTTTTCTATTGGCCCACTTTATTTAATGATGCATTTACATTTGTCAAATCTTGTGATAGGTGTCAAAGGGTTGGAAACATTAGTCAGAGACATGACATGCCATTGTCTAACATTCTTGTTTGTGAAGTTTTTGATGTTTGGGGAATAGACTTCATGGGATCGTTCCCTAAGTCTTTCTCTAATCAATATATATTTGTTGCTGTTGATTATGTTAACAAATGAGTGGAAGCAGAGGCATTGCCTACAAATGAGTCTAGAAGTGTTGTTAAATTTTTGAAGAAGAATATTTTTACACTTTTCGGCACACCTAGGGCTATCATTAGTGATGGGGGGTCGCATTTTTGCAATAAACTTTTTGATTCGTTGTTAGCTAAGTATGGGTTAACCCATAAGATTGCTACTCCGTACCACCCCCAAACTAGTGGACAAGTTGAAGTCTCAAACAGGGAATTAAAGAAAATACTAGAAAAAACTGTTAATGTTTCTAGGCGAGACTAGTCTTTAAAGCTTAATGATGCACTTTGGGCATATAGGACCGCGTTTAAGACACCCATAGGCATGTCACCATTCAAGATAGTATATGGGAAGTCCTGTCATCTTCCTGTTGAGTTAGAGCATCGTGCATACTGGGCTACCAAATTTCTTAACTTTGATTTGTCTGCTGCAGGTGCTAAGAGACTTATGCAACTTCATGAGCTTGAAGAATTTCATTTAGATGCTTATAACAATTCAAAGTTGTATAAGGAACGTGTGAAGAGGTGGCATGACAAAAAGATTCTCCACCGAGACTTTAAGGTAGGCAACCAGGTATTAATCTACAACTCCCGTCTTCGTCTTTTTCCAGGGAAGCTTAAGTCGAGGTCGTATGGTCCATTCACTGTGATCTAAGTCCTTCCTTTTGGGGTCCTTGAGGTAAAACGAGAAAATAAAAATTTGTTCAAGGTAAATGAACGCGCTAAATTGTATATGCCTAGGTTTTTGCATAACTCTGAGGAGCGATTGTCTCTTCATGACACTTCGCCTCCTTGATCGCGGTGCACGTTTTCCAGTAGGAGTGTAGTTTTCTTTATTTTCTTTTATCACTGTTTCCTTTGCATTTCTTTTTAGTTTAATGCATTTCTTCGAGTTGTTTTGAGTTTTCTTCAGGTTTGCGTGGTTGGTGACAAAAAAAAATTCTTGGCTGATTTTTCTTCAGGGAAGTTTCTTCTTTCTCTTTCTCCTCTTTGTGTTTAATTGTTGACTACTTGAACATTAGGGACAATGTTCATTTTAAGTGTGGGGGGGATTGAGATTTTGTGCATGCTGATGATATTGATGTTGATGTTGAGAAATACACACTTGAATGGTTGCGACTCTTCTGGTAGCTAACTTGGGTCCTATTTGTGTTGAATTTGATCATATGATTCTGTCAAAATAGTTGGATGGAAAATTGAATTGTATGTATGAACTTGGAATAGGCAACTTGAGAGGATAGTGAAGCATGTGGATTAATTAAAGTAGTCAATTGCATAAACTTAGTCAATAACTGATGCTGAGTGATGAGGCAATGTATGAAATTTTGATGGGTTTTTATTTAAAAATTTGTGAGGTTTTAAGTCATATGACTGCATCTCATAGTCATCTATTTTCTTTGTCATGTGTGATGCTTCCCTATGTGGATTGCCTTCAGAACTTGCTCTGAATCTGTTTGATACTGCTAGTTACATGCTTTATGGACATGATAAAGGCCTTCTTTGTTTTTACCCTTTAGCTTAAATAACCCACCAAGTTATTTTTCCCTTGTTAACCCCTTTGAGCCTTTAACCTTGTTGTTTTCTTATTAATCGTATTACATTGAAACCTGAAAACTTTTAGCCTTACCCTTTCTCAAGTTAAATGAAGTACTAAGCATTTGATTCCTTAATTTGGGGACGTTTGTTTTACATGTTATTCTGAGATATTTTAGAAGCACATCTACTCAATTGTTGTTGATTTTTGTTATGCTATCTTCTTTTATATTTATTGTTACAAAAAAAGGAAGAAAAACAAAACAAAAAAAAGAAAAAAATCAAAACCGTAACGTTTGATAGTGATGAGTAGTTGTAGTCTCGTATTTCTGTATGTAAATTTCAAAAGTTTTTTCTATTGTCCCACGTCACTTAGTACTTTGTGAATGCTTGTGAGCAGCCTTTGTTCTTTTTACCTCACCTTAACCTAAACCTCATTACAACCCTTAAATAAAAGCCCTTTTGATCCATGAAGACATATACTCTATGTAGTGAAAAATAGGTGAATTTGCAAGCCTATGGTAGCGTAATCTCATAGAGGAAGTTTTGAGCGAAACACAACCCTTATACACTTGAGCAACATGAGTGAATATCGTGAGGAAAGTTCATTTTAATTTTATGCTTGCTTTTGATCAAAGATATCTATCTTTGATTTTGTTTATGTGCATTGATGAACATATTATGATACATGTAGTAGCTTGATACTTAAGTTCGCCGAATTTTGAGGGATTGTAAACACTTAATTTTCGTTGAAAATAAATTGACAGAGTATGTTGGTTGTGACCTAAGTAAGTTGCTTGAGGACAAGCAACAATTCAAGTGTGGGGGTGTTGTTAATGGACATTTTTGTATTAATTTTTTATACATAATTTGCTAAACTATTGTCCATTTAATATTTAAATTGTACTAATTTTTAATTTTAAGTACACAGGTTACACCAAAGGAGGGAGGGCTTCACCAAGCACTCACTCCATATTCAGCTATTCACGTTACAAAGGGGGGAAGCTTGACATTTAATTGTTGGAAATGACCCACCAAGCAACAATGTTACACACTAGAGAACACCAAGGAGAGGTTCCAGCTGCTGATTGTGTAGGAAGGAAGACGTTAGCATTTGGGGAGGACAACAAGCCATCAAGGTTACAGCTCAAGAGACCCACCACACCACTAGTAGAAGGAGAAGAAAATAACGTGAGCTGTTGGCAAAAAGAGGAAGAACGTGAGTTAGTTGGAGAGGTATTAAAAATACGTTAGCTGATGATGAACTTTACACGATTCAAAAGGAAGCTGCTTGTGAAGAAAACATTGAAGCATGGGCTGGAGAACAAAACAAGGGAGAAAAGAAAATCACGAAGAAGGCAGCTGGTTTGAAAAAGAAAAAAAGAAGAAGAAGACAATTAGAAACGTAAAGGATTGGTTACATACCATCCATTAAAGACACTCTAAAAAACAGTTGGCAACAAGGGTGACAGTAGCGTGGAGACACAAAACAAGCGGGGGGAGAGGAATAACGTTATAGGCTTGAAGACGCAAGGCCAGCTATTGAAGCAAGGGGAAAAATGATAAATACAAGAGAGCTTAGCTGGTGGAGATGTATGGTAGGTCTATTGTTGAAGCCTTAAAAAAACATGAGAAGGTGAGGCAGCGAGGGGAGAATAGACTCAAAAAAAAACTCACACATTAAGCAGCTGTTGAAGACTCACGTTACAGACCTCAAGACTTTTCACTCATTAACGTTGAAGCTCTCAAGGTTCTACACTCACTCACGTTGAAGGCAAGCAGGCAGGAAAATAACTTGAGCTATCTGCTTGTGAAGAGGGAGAAAAGTTAAGGCTGGGGGGGCTTGAGACGTTGAAGCAACCTGATGAAAAAGGAAGCAAACGAAGCAGCTGGTGGTGTGGACAACCCCCACCTATGGACAACAACGTGAGCTTGGTGAGTGAAGGAAGATAGCTAGTGACTAAGAGCCAAGGTTGAAGCTGCTGAATGAGAGGACGTTGAAGCTTGGTGGGGTTGGAGACTTGAGGGAGCTGCATGAAATCACGTGGAAGCTGGTGGACGTAGGCATCTGGTGGAGAGAACACCACCCAAGGACTCTCCACTTACAACATTACAGCTGGTGGACGTTGAAGGAAGAGACAAGCAGCTGATGGAGAGACACACTCACGCTGCAGATGGTGAAGGAAACGTGGAGGTTGGAATTCACGCAAGGTAGTTGGTGAAGCCACGTTGAAGGCCAAGAAAGTGGCAGCTGGTGGAGGAGGACGTGCATGAATAAAAGGAGACAAAACTTTATTTGTCACATCAGCTACAGTAACTAAAGAAGGGGGTGTTTTAAATTTATTTTTTTTATTTTAATTCCGTATTTATTTTAATTGTGTGGATTTATCAATGCAAACATATGTTATGACCATGATTTATGTTACATTGATAAATATGTGTGAGTAAGTTTTTCTTTTCGGTTAAGGTTAAGATTGATATTGAATTAGGATAATTTTTGTGGTATTGATTTTTGCTTGATTAAATTCATATTTAGTCTTAATTTAGTTTGATCACCTAGATTAAGACCTTAGATGATTGAATGTCACAACCAATGGGATTTAATTTGTCGGAAAATTAATCAAGCGACATATTTGAGACTAAAGTGTAGACCAACCTTAGGATCTTGTGTGAGGATACCTAGAATTAACGAACTTAATTTTAGGCTTCTTGTATTTACCGCCTTTTATTCCGAATTATCTATGGACCAAGTAGTGACTCGGATTTAAAAGAGAAGGAAACACCATGAACATTGGGTTCGACTTGCTTAAGTGAAGTATTTCCTAAATCAATCCACTGTTACAATTTTATTTTAAATGTCCAATCCAATTGAAATCTGATACCTTAACCGATTTTTGTCATTTGATTAAATCTAGTCGTTTTAATTCATACCTTGCATTTTTTATATTTTCTTAATTTGCTTACTTTATTTTATTTTATTTTGAAATTAGTCAATTTTAGATCGGCTGAGTAATTTTTCATCGTTTAATTTAATTGTCTTACGTGTTGAAAATTTTTTCCTTTGGTACGATATCCGGTTCTTACCGATTTATATTACTTGTCGACAGGGTGCACTTGCCTCTGATTGGTCTAGATATAATTCAATTTATATCGCTTTGTTTAGACCACAACACCAATCCTAAATATAACCCCTTCCAACCTGCATCAACAAATGGGGCCTACAGGTACTTTTTAATCAGTTCCATTTCCACTTAGATTCGAACACTTGGCAAATTCAATCCGAACCTAGTTGTTCGGATACTACTGAACTCTCCATAAGCCTTTACAAGAGGAGGTGAAATCAAATCCTAAATATATTGTTAAGTGATTTGGTATGCTAACCCTTCACGAGGTCTTTTGAAGGGTTGGTATTAAAGCTACCAGGTTTTAGCCTAGGTCGTCTTATATCGCTAGTTCGAATTCTAGAAAAATAATTTGAAAATGAAATAGTTGGTATTACTATGTTAGAATTGTGCAAATAGAGCGGGATGGTTGTTAAGTGATTTGGCATGCTAACCTTTCATAAGGCCTTTTGGGAGACGGGGTTCATTGGTAAGTTTTGGACCAAGAGATTCTAACCTCTTCAACTGGGTCTAATACACATGAGCCCACTAACACTACATATCTCTTTCAAGAATAATTTTTTTTAAAGAAGATATGACTTTGCTTTTCTCTTTTTAGAAGGAAAAAAAAAAGGTTAAGTCTGTCTTCTTTATGTAAGAAGTGACATAACTATTAATATTCAAGACCCCTAAACAAGATCCTAATACATGAAAAATGAACAATTTAATACTATTTTAACAAGCAACCAATTTGAACAAAGATTAATTATTGATTTTTCTCAAAATTTAGAGATTTAGTTGAGTTCTTTTAAATATTTAAAACATATTACATTTCAAAGTAAAGCCCTTGTTCATTTACTCTCAATAAGGATCATAAGCTTTTACTTTCACTATTTTGGTGGATTGTCAATGAAATCCAGCTTGAATGAGATGCATTTTCTCATTCACACGTGAATTTGAGTTCAACCATCTTCATTATAAAGTGAAAAGAATTAGTAGCCTAACAAATCATGCATTGCTGCTGTATCTCAGGTGTCCATGGAGTCATTGGAAAAGAAGGAAAAAAAAAAGTGAAAAGGCTCTATTCTGTGGGCTCCTAAAATGAGTCAAAAGTTTATAAGTTTCTACATATTTTCTCAAGGAAAATTCTCTTGGTCGCATCTCTATGCATTTAACGACAAAAAGTCTAAGCTTGGTTGGGTCGATGATCATCATGGCACAATGGAAACCTAGAGAGAACATAATCAACCTTATCCTGCTTTTGGAAACTTAGCAGACTGCTACTTTTCTTCTACTGATATATATACACTGTTACTTTTCTTCTAGAGAGAACATAATCAACCTTATCCTGCTTTTGGAAACTTAGCAGACTGCTACTTTTCTTCTACTGATATATATACACTGTTACTTTTCTTCTACTGATATATATACTTATCAAGGTTCTTTTGTAATATTTATATCAGAAGTCGCTCATATAAAAAAATGTTATTTGTTCATCTCAATTGCCACAAAAATATTGGTAGAAGCATTACCATTTTCTAAAACCAAAAAACATAGAAACTCAGGAGCCTTACGATTCAATGCCTCAAGTCTTTAGCTCGATCAGACAAGACAAAAATTGGAAAAGGATAATGTACTTTATAGGCAACAAGGTCTAGCCAGGTAGGTTGATGCTGCTATGAGAATTTTTCTATGTTTAAAGTTGTAAGAATTAATCTTAGATCGTTTCAGGCCCACATTCCCAACAAAAGAAGGGAATTGAATGTTGGAAAAATAGGACGAATTGCAGGCTTCACTTTTCACTTTAGTGACGCAAGGTTTGCTTGTTTCACAAAGTTCTCAGATTCTTCTGCAGCTTCTTTATCTTTTCTTTCCAATCCATCCATGAATGAACCACTGACACTGACCTCAGATTAATTCTTGTTGAACTGAATAAGCCAAAAAGGGTTGAAATCGTATGCTTAAAAATAGTTTAGCATTGGAAAACAGAAGGTTTCATTCCTAAACAGGTCTTTCAACAAGAAATTTATTCGCATTGTTCTACAGTATTAATAGGTTTATCTGCATTTCTTGGCATATTGTTCCCAAGTTTTTACAGGCAGATTGTGTTTAGGATCCAGACACAGCATTGAAAGGGCAAAAGAAAGAAAGAAGGAAAGAAAAACTCTTGGATCATACTGATACTGTGAAGATGTTAACTATTCATGTTCTTTATCAACGTGTTTGACATGGTTGATAATAATACTTCCTCCGATTTATAATAAGTGTCGTTTTAGATACTCTATTTTAATTATTCAAAATAAGTGTCATTCTTGACTTTATATGTATGTTTATAATTTTTATTTCAAAATTAACCTTTCATTTCTCTCTCATCTTAATTATACAGATCACAATTTCAAGACAATTTAATATGCAATTTCTCTCGCATACTAATTATTGCAAATTACCTTTTCAATGCACTTCATTATGTTTCTTTTTTATTTGCTTCAAAACTTTTTAGTTCTCAACAACATTCATTTATTATTTAAATATAAAAGCTCTACATATAATCTACAAGCAACGAAGGGATGCCCGTATAAACTGTAGAAACGAAGATGAAGAATTGCGGTGCTTAAATAAATTGGAACTTTAAAAGTTGAAACTTCGAAACTCTAAAAGCATTAATTATTTCATTATCTTATCAATTATTTAATATGCTGATTACTGAAATCTTAGTAATTACAAGATAATTTTATGAGAGTATTAATAACAATATATCTATAATTTTATTAGTTTTTTAATAAACATGTATTTTTTTAAAACAATACTTGTTATAAATAAGAGGGAATAGAAGATGATAAGTGACTCTTATTCAAATCAGTAATCATGAACAGCACAGAATATAGGGAGGTATTTATTAAATATTCGTACGTATCTCTTTTCTCGTGGTGATTTATCACTTAAGCCCCCCAAACGAAGCAAGGTAGCAGTTTAGTGTCGTCATTCCATTTTGCGTGAGCTATATATTGCGTTCAAGAGTTGAACCGAATTGAATAACAACACACAAAGCTCTTCTTCTGTACTTACTTTTTCTCAATCCTTAGGAGTTCCTTTTCCCCTTTAACTGAAACGCCATGGCACTAGCAACTCATGGTCCTCGTCCAAAGATGGCGTTTTCCAATAGGGAGAGACAGATCCTCTTAGCAAGGGACGACAGTGCCATAATGAATCAGGTTCATGCCACTCATGCTCCTGATGCTTTTCCATTTGCAGTGACCCCTCTTCTTGATATTATTGAAGAAATTTTTCACAATTCCATTCTTGGCGCTGTCGCAGGCATTGTTCACCAAGAACAGGTACATGTGGTATAGGTGTAGAAGCATATTTAGCTGCTCAATTTAGCCACTGATTACCATGTGACATTTGATGCAGGGAGACCCTCATGCACAACCTGATGCATTGGCTGAGAAATCTCTCCAAAATGGCTTCGCTGAAATGCTTGAACCTTTGTCCATCACTATCGGAAACATTTGCAGCGAGGTTAATTTGATCTTCACGAGAAAATTTATGAAAAAGCTATTATCTGGGCAATATTATCACCAACTGAACTTACTCCACTTACAGCCGTCAACTTTAATCTAAGTTTAAAACTTGATTGGACTAGATCTTTACGTCAAATCATTTACAGTAACTCAAGTATAGGTCACCGAGCAACATTAGCTAGCTCAAGGCTCGTTAGTAGAACATAAATAATTCCAAGAGTATGAATTCAGCCTTATTTCGCTTCTTTTTGTCTTCACTACACCAATTATGCTTCTGACAGATTACGTGCAAGTGCTCAAGCGGAGATGATACCGACGCCGCAACTTTGGCTGTGTTCAGGATTCTTTCTAAGTACTCATGGGATGCAAAGGTCGCATTGGCCTTGGCAGCACTGGCAGTGAACTATGGCGAGTTCTGGCTTGTCATGCAGCATTGCCTTACAAACCCACTGGCCAAAGGGATCGTACTATTGAAGCAATTACCTAACATACTTGAACGTTCTGATACTTTGAAACCGAAGTTTGAGGCACTTGCCAGCCTCATTACTGCCATAATAGATGTAGCAAGATGCATTGTTAAGTTCAACGAGCTTCCATCTCAATATATCACCCCTGAGACTCCAGAAATGGCAACAGCCATTGCTCTTATACCTACTGCTGCTTATTGGAGTATCAGGAGCATCATTGCTTGTGCATCCCAAATTATTGGCCTTATTGGCATGGGTCACGAGTATGTTTATATGGTTTACATGCTACATTTTGGAACTAGTGGACAAATCCGATCGTTACGGGTTGAGTTATGAGTCTCATTTCTTATTACAGGTACATAGAATCAACAAAAGATGCTTGGGAGCTATCAGGATTGGCCCATAAGGTTCGCAGCATCCAGAGTCATCTGATGAAGCAGCTCATTATTTGTAATCAACTCGTAGGTGAGTCCTACTGACTTCACTTAGAGGAATTCTTGGTTCTGTTTGATCGATTATTCTCGCTGCAAGTGACAAATGAGCTTCACATGATTCAGATGAGAAAATACACTTTGAAGCATATCAGGGGCTCAAACGCCTGTTGCAAGGATCCCACATTGATAACTTGAAGATTATCAGGGCTTTGATTCATGCTACGGAAGATCAACAACCACTGTATGACGGTGACTCCAAGAAAAGGGTTAGCTTCGCATCTTTATTATGAGTGTCTCACAAACGTTACTTGTAATTTAGTATATTCACATATTTGCTCTCGAGGGCAGGATCATAATGGACAGAAATTGAAAGTTGCAGAATTCCTGGTCACGTTTTGCGTTGTTGCGCTGAAAGTATACTTGGTGGTGTGGGCACCACGAGAAACCTTAAAATAACTTAATTAAGATTCAGATTCTCCGGTTGTTGACTTGTAGTAATTGACGATCATTTTCTCTGACATTTGCTACAGGTTAGCCTTGACGTTTTAAGAAGGAAGAATGTACTACTATTGATTTCAGACCTTGACCTTCGAAGTCACTTGCTTTCAAAGCTTGTTCAAATATACTCCGAGGCAAAGCAGCATCCAGGAAGGCCAGAGAGTCAGTACGAGTTAGTATGGTTTCCAATTGTGGACAGATCGACCCCATTCGATGACACAAAGCTCAAACAGTTCGAAGACCTGAAATTGGAAATGCCATGGTACTCGGTGCATCACCCTTCCCTGTTGGATCCGGCGGTCATCAGGTACATCAAGGAGGACTGGAACTTCAACAAAGAGCCGTTGCTTGTGGTCTTGGACACCCAAGGGAGAGTAGTGAACCGGAACGCAATCCACATGATATGGATTTGGGAAAGTGTTGCTTATCCTTTCACCCACGAGAAAGAAGAAGCACTCTGGAGAGACGAAACATGGAGAACTGAATTTTTACTAGATGGCATCCATGCACAAGTGTTAAATTCGGTACGATTTTATCACCTTTCATTTCTTCCCAGTTTTACATTGTCGTATAGCCCAACAATCATGTTTCCTGATTGGTATTACAGGCAATGGAAGGGAAATTCATATGCCTGTACGGTGGAGAGGACATGGGATGGATTCGAAATTTCACCCAGAGCGCAAAAGCAGTCGCAGAAGCTGCAGGAATCCCGCTTGAGATGCTGTATGTAGGAAAGAGCAAACCAAGGGAAAAGGTGCAAAGAAACAATAAAACCGTTGCAGAAGAAAACCTAAGCCATTATCTACAAAACTTGACTTTAATATGGTTCTTTTGGCTTAGACTTGAGAGCATGCTGCAGTCAAAAATACAGCATAAGAGGAACGTCGAAAATGATCCCATTATGCTTGAGGTCGAGAGACTCCTAACCTTTGATGGAAGTGATCAATGCTGGGCCGTTGTGAGCAGAGGTCCAGATGAAATGGTAAAGGCAAGTGGTGATTTGATGTTAGAGGCCCTCCGTGACTATGAATCATGGCAGCAGCGAGCAGAAGAGGATGGATTTGTGCCGGCACTCGAAGATCACCTTCGAGGCCTCCACAGTCCTCTTCATTGCTGTCGCTTGATATTACCAGGGGCAATGGGAAGTGTTCCTGACAGGGTGACCTGTGCCGAGTGTGGCAAAACCATGGAGAAGTTCATCATGTATCGCTGCTGCAATGATTAACGTCGACTTACGTCCATAACATGATCCATGATCCATAGACCAGTGAAATGGCATTGCCTATCTATCAACGCTTTACTACTTTTGTTGACATCTGTACTACAATTACAGTCCCTCGGTTTAAGTTTCAGTTTCGTTTGGTGTGCTTCAATTTCTGCCCTTTTAAGTTTCAGTTTCGTTGTGTGTGCTTCAATTTCTGCCCTTCAAGTTCCAGTTTCAGGTACTGTTTGTCCCAGGTTGTTTGAGCGGTCCTATTTCTTGTATCTTTCTGCCACATACTGAAGTTTGAAGCATATCTATCTAGTTATTTCTACGTTAACTCCTTCGGGCACTTTTTCATGTTCTTCTTAGATGTTGCAAATTAACACATATGTATATTTATTTGTTCAATACCCATCCAATTTAATTCAGAGAAAGGCACTAAAACAAGGGAAAGATCATAAAAATAATCCCTCCTATAAAACAAGTTATGAACATGTACCAGGAGACAGGTAACACAGTATAAGAAACACCCAAAAGGGAGAACACTACACCGTGCTGTTTAAAACTGGCCAAGGTTCAATTTATGCTTCGGGAAACTTGAACAACTCCAACTAGTCATGGAAGAGTTCACCATAAGAAGCAACAATTAGTTTTCAAACAACCAACTTGCGAAGAAAATCACAAAAGAATAAGTTTTTACACAATTAAAGAGAAAATGGCACAAACCCATCAACCAAATAGAGACTACTACGATTCTGAAATTATCAGTAGAATCTAATAACTAGGATGGGATTGAGGTTTTTTTGCTATACGCTTCCGTTGACGCGTTCTTTAAGGATTCGATAAAGCCTTCGAAGAACGCAACGCCTATCGAAAGCGACCCCAAACACAGATCGGTGAAAATAGCAACTGAAAGAGGATAAACATTTTGAGAAATCTATCGATCCCAATTCAGGGACAAAATTGAATCCAAAGCGGCATTAGGGTTTTCATACGTTGAGTGGAATTTATAGAGACGTCAAGGAGGTGGAGCAAAATTACAGAACTGCCATTTATGTTGATCCAGTCGACCCAGGACGAGGGAATACAGCCGAATTCTTGCGAGATTACAAATTGGGCTCAAAAGTAGGCCTCAAGCCCTTGTATGGGGACTATAAGGAATGTGTAACGAGGGTTCCAACTTTCAAACAAATCTTACCTCTATAACATTAAAGGGGCGATTGGTTTGAACATAGGATTGATTATGAATATGGGTATTGGTTACGCCGAATTTTACTGAATTATGCGTTCTTGCTTCGGATCCATAAGTTACTACTTTCGTGATGAATCGACGTGAAGATACTCAAAAAAAGAAGGCTTGTCGGGGTTGTGTCGATTAGCCCCTCCGACGCTCAAGTCAGTCTTTTGGTGAAGGTGAGGTAGATGAATGCAGAGAAAAACTAGGTTATGATTGCGTACCTCAATTATGGGAGAATTATACCTTATATATGGTTGTGCAGTTAGGTTTAGGTCTTTACGTGTTTGCATGGGAGATTTCCTTCTACGGATGGGGCAAGGAGGGCGTGGGCTGGACTTGGGCTTGGCCTAGGCATAAAACTGATCTTTGAAGAATGGACCGATCGGCCCACGGGTCGTTTTGACTGGGTCCGGGCCCAATACGATCGACCCGACCATAAGCCCCCTACTCCTCGAGTCTGAGCGAAGAGAAGGGTCAGAGGAGTATGTAGAGGTTTCGTAGCTCGTACATAGGACGACTCGTAATTGGGGCGATCGGTTGAGCATTGAGATGTAGCTCGTCCGTAGGTCAGCTAATGTAGTAGTCGTTCGGTCGGGCATTATTCTTTGTAGCTTCGGTCGTAGAGACGCTCGGGTAGTCCCGTCGGTCGGATCTCGACTAGTTATCGTGATTGCTCGTATTGGGATCGGTCGGCTGAGTGCCCCAACTGGTCGGCCTTGGCACTTATTCACATGATAGCTCGCTTAAGCGAGTCGGTGGTCATCATTAGCGAGCGCGTGAAGGTACTTTAAGCATTTATTATTTGACGGCGCGTGCTATCTGACAGCATTTCAAACTCTGAAACGTATTGTCTTTGTAACCATTGTGCAGCTGTCCCGTACGTCCTTTCAACTATTCGCGCCATTCCGGATTTCCAGTAACCCTAATTTATTCTCCGCTCGGATCATGTCGCGTGTCCGGGCATAGCTCAGATTTTCTCCACGAGTCGAGTTTTGGCTAGATCACAATTCGAACGTTTCCCTATAAATGTCCAGGGTCGTCAGACGGTTTGGTTTTCTTCACGCTCGTTTCATTCTTGCTTTCCTCTGCTCTTTCTTATTCTCAGTTTCCGGAAGTTTTCTTCGGCGTTGCACAGATTTCCGATCTCTTACCACTAAATAGGTACGTCCCTTTCCCTCATTTTCCTCTTCTAAATTTTCTCTTAGTGAGCATGTCGTCCACCGGTTCTCGGAGTGGGGTTTCTCCAAGGGATAATGTTGACGAGAGGTCGTCGGAAGTTATGTCTAAGGCGACGGCGATGTCGAGGTTGGGAGATGTTGAAGAGATTACGACAAGAGAGCGGAAAGATGGGCTGGTAGTAAAGGAACTGCCCAAAGGCAAATCGAGGATGTCCATGGCGGAGTTGAGTCGGTCAATTGTTAGGAATGGTATCCCTCGGTCCTGGGAGCCTAGGCTGGCCTCGGGGGATGAAAGAATCGACAACAGCACAGGTGGGTGGTTTGCCGTCTTGGAGTATTTCTTCTCGGTCGGCGGCTTGAGGCTACCATACGTGCCGATCATGGATGAAATGTGCGCTGACTATCAATTAAGGCCAAGTCAGATTCCTCCGAATGGGTAGAGGTTCATCAATGGACTTGCTTTGCTGTGTCACCAATTTGGTTGTCTGCCTTCGGTCAATATCTTGCGCCACTTCTTGAGAATGAGCCAGAGTCCGAGCTCTGCGGGTGGGATCCCTTCCCTGATGTATAAGGATGTCCGGTATCGCCCAACCGGGACAGCTGGCAAACTTACCGACTGACGAACGAAATATTTCTTCGTGAAGCCTCCGGGATCTTTCTCCGAGTCCCAGCCGTGGAGGTATCCCCTAGCCGAGCGATGGAATGACTCGTCAAGTCTATTCCTTTCTAGGGAGGAGCAGAAGGTGGTCGGTCGTATAAAGGAGCTCGGCCAATATAACTGGGCTCGGCTTATTTCGGGATACGGTAGGGGGGCCTCGGCCAACTCTCTTCTGATTGACTCCCCGCCTCAAGTTAGCGGGCTAGGAGAGGGAACCACCCCGCTTGGTTGACCCCTCATGGTTGAATTATTTTCCATGCTTGTAGGTTTTGGTTCGATTTCTAACCTGCTTTCGTTGTTTGTGCAGTCATGGTCAAAGTTCATGCTTTCCCCGGCCCACCCAAGTCTGCCAAGGGTAAGCGCAAGGTCGCGGGGCCCTCGGAGACCAGAGGATAGGAGGATAGGGGAGAGGCCAGTTCGATTGTTGTTCGGCTTATTGCTTCCGAGCGGCGGTATGTTCCTCCCACCGTCTTCGAACCATCTGCAGCACCTGCTGTGGTCATCCCGCCTGGAGAGTGCCTTGTGGTTATCGAGGAAGAGGAGGAGACTGAGCGACCTTTGAAGCGGAGAAGGGGGCTCGAGTAGTCGACCGATCTCCTCAAGTAGTCGACCGACCTCCTCGTCCCTTGGACCGAAGCAAGGGGAAGGAAAAAGTGGGAGATCATGTTGCCCCGTCTGCCCAGGGTAAAGGGAAGAAGCCAGCGGGGAGTACTGACAAGTGGGAGCCGGCGATTAGCTTCGAGAAGATTGCCTCGATCGTCGATGCGGAAGTGGCTCTTCATCTCGCTGAGAGGGTCATTCCTCCTTCGGACGAGGAGCGTTTTGACGCGTTAAGTGTTGAGGAGCTGACGAGCCGTGCCATCTGCAATTCCATGAGGGATGTGGCTCTCACTTTGTCCACGCATCAGGGAATTGAGCTGCTGAATCAGGAGGTCCATTCCCTCCTGGAGCAGGTGGATGGTTTGAAGACCGAGCTCTCGGAGGTCAGAGAGGAAGGAAACTTCTCCCGGGCTCAACTCTCTTCCTTGGAGGAGGAGAAGAAACTCTGGGAGGGGGAGCGTGATATCTTGAGAGCTCAGCTCGTTTCAGGAGAGAAGGAGAGGAGCTCCTTGAAGGCTCGACTCACCGGAGAGGAGGTCGAGAGGGTAAGGGCGATGGCAGCAAGGAACAAGCTGTCCGAGAAATATCGTGTCATTCGGGCGCTTGAGTCGGAGAGAGTGCTTAAGGAGAAATCCCTCCGGGACCATGCCCAAACCGAGGATACGCTGAGGAGGGTGCGAGCCTCCGTAAAGGAACAAAGGGTCGAGGCGATCATGCGATGGCAGAGGCGATTCTTGCAAGAGGAGTGCTTGGAGTACTCCTGCGACTTGGCCCTCATGATCTTGAAGAATTGCTATGACGCCTATGTTCCTGAGGGGTCGGACGGTCCTTCGTTTGAGGAGTTCGCCGAACCGCTGCTTCCTACCGCCCTTGGCCTCTCTTTGGAGGAAGTAAAGGAGATAGTCGTGGAGGACCGGGAGCCCGTCCCGATTGAGGAGCTGGACCTTAGCTCGGTTGAGGAGGACGAGCTTCCTCGTGAGGATACTTCTCCGGCTACTCCCTTGAACCCTGCTCCCTTTTCGACTTTTCCGTCTGCTTCCGAGGCGTCCCCTGGGCATTCGCCCACTTCTCCCTCTGTAGATTTTTGAAGCTCACCTGGTCGGGCTTGTGACCAGGGCAAATTTACACTAATGCAATCTTTACTTTTGCCTCATTTTTTTTTCTGATGTCCTTTTCCATGTTTATGCTCTTTACTGTCGATGTATGGTGAATTTTGATGAAGTTGTTCATAGTCGACCGGCTTCGAGGTCGACTTATAGTAGAGTCCGAACCGAGGTCCCAAGGATCTCGTCTTGGCGACCGATCGACCGCAGTCGATCTGTGTCGATGCCGAGCGAGGGTCCCAAGAGTCTTGTCTTGACGACCTGGTCGAGCAATAGGCGAGGGCGATCGATGGTCCCGAGGATCTCGTCTCGACGACCTGGTCAATCGATAGTCGAGCTATGTAAATGCCGGGCGATTACGAGTGAGGGTCCCAAGGATCTTGTCTTGGCGATCCGACCGACCGTAGTCGATCTATGGAGATGCCGGACGATGGCGAACGAGGGTCCCAAGGATCTTGTCTTGGCGATCCGACCGACCGTAGTCGATCTAGGGAGATGCCGGGCGATGGCGAACGAGGGTCCCAAGGATCTTGTCTTGGCGACCCGACCGACCGTAGTCGATCTAGGGAGATGCCAGGTGATGGCGAATGAGGGTCCCGAGGATCTTGTCTTGGCGACCCGACCGACCGTAGTCGATCTAGGGAGATGCCGAGCGATGGCGAATGAGGGTCCCGATGATCTTGTCTTGGCGACCCGACCGACCGTAGTCGATCTAGGGAGATGCCGAGCGATGGTGAATGAGGGTCCCGAGGATCTTGTCTTGGCGACCCAACCAACCGTAGTCGATCTGTGGAGATGCCGAGCGACGGCGAATGAGGGTCCCCAGGATCTTGTCTTGGTGACCCGACCGACAGTAGTCGATCTGTGGAGATGCCGAGCGATGGCGAATGAGGGTCCCAAGGATCTTATCTTGGTGACCCGACCGACCGTAGTCGATCTGTGGAGATGCCGAGCGATGACGAATGAGAGTCCCAAGGATCTTATCTTGGCGATCCGACCGACCGTAGTCGATCTATGGAGATGTCGGGCGATGGTTGATTGGATTTTTTACTCTTTGCCGCATATAATGGAGCTTTTCATTGTCAAGAAATCTGAAAACCCCTTTATTGATGATAATGAGGGCGTGGGCCGTTAAAAAATCTGTCTGGCAGGGACAGAAAATAGGTTCCCACACGTTGTATACATAAACGGTAATAAGTGAAGATTAACTAAAATAAAATTTATCTATTGGTAGAACGCCTTCAAGTTTCGAGAGTTCCAAGGTCTTGGTAGAACCTTCCCTTTCGCATCGCGTAGGATGTAAGAACCATGCCCGACTTGCTTAATCACCCGATAGGGTCCTTCCCACGTCTGTCCGAGCTTTCCAGGATGCTTCCCGGCCGCCTCGGCCTTTCGTAGGACGTAATCGCCTACCTTTATATCGCTCGGCTTGACCCTTCTGTTGTAGAATTTGGTCGCCTTTTGTCTGATGACTTTCGAACGAGCGGCTGCCCTTTCTCTATCTTCACTGAGGAGAACGAGTTCCGCTCTGCGGGCTTCATCATTTCGTTCTCCTTCACAGCCCGACACCCTTTGATTATGCAATGCCACCTCTACTGGAACTAGGGCTTCTGCCCCGAAGGTCATCCTGAACGGTGTTTCCCCTGTGGCTCCGTTCGGTGTGGTTCTGTATGCCCACAACACTTTGTCGAGTTCTTCCACCCAGGTCTTTCGGTCATCTAAGCGCTTCTTGAGAGTACTCATTATCTTTTTATTGGTGTTCTCCGCAAGACCGTTGTTTTGGGGATGGGCTACTGAAGTCAGTTGTAGCTTGATCTTTAGTCGGTCGCAGAAATCTCTGAACTTGTCGTTATCGAACTGTCGACCGTTATCCGTAACCAACACCATAGGCATCCCAAAGCGGGTAAGTATATTCTTCATCACAAAGTTCTCCACCTTCTGCTCAGAAATTGTAGTGACTGCTTCCGCTTTTGCCCATTTGGTGAAGTATTCCACCGTCACTATCAAGAACTTCTTCTGTCCGGGACCGAGAGGGAAGGGCCCCAGTATATCCATTCCCCATTGAGCGAACAGGATAGGATGACTCACAATTTTTATCCTCTCGGTCGGCTGGTGAGACAGACTGCTGTCTCTCTGGCAGGCCTCACATTGGTCGACCTTCTCCTAACAGTCTTTTCTCATTGTCGGCCAGTAGTACCCTTGTCTGATCAGTTTGTGAGCCAACATTCTGCCTCCTATATGATTTCCGCACATCCCTTCATGGACTTCGGCCATTGCCTGCTCGGCTTCTTCTTCATTCAAGCATCGAAGCAGCGGTCAGTCGTAAGACCGCTTGTATAGAGTATCGTTAATGACCGTGTACTCGGCTGCCTTTATTCTTAGTTTCTTGGCCTCTGACCCATCTTCCGGTTGTTTTCCCTCTAAAAGGTATTGTGTGATCGGTTCCGTCCAACTCGACCGACCGGTACTTACATTGAGAACTTCCTCGACTTTCTGAACGCTAGGTCGGTCTAGTCGTTCGACCAGAACATTGTTTATGGCATCGCGGTCGGAAGCCATTTTGGAGAACGCATCCGCTTTTGCATTTTGAGCTCGTTCTATTATGCTGATCGAGTCTCGCTCAAATTGCTCAACTCACCTTTACCGACTCAGTACTTGATCATGTTGTTCCCCTTGGCCTCATACTGCCCGATGACTTGGCCGACCACCACTTGGCTATCACTGTATATCTTTAGGTGCTTTATCTTCATTTCCTTAGCCAGTTGGAGATCGGCTATCAGAGCCTCATATTATGCCTCGTTATTGGTGGCGTTGAACTCAAGCCGAAGGGCATATTCCACCTTTTCTTCATTGTGCGGGCTGATCAGCACTATTCCCGCTCCGCATCCCTCAGCGTTGGACGACCCGTCAACGAACAAGCTCGAGTGGGAATCGCCGTTCTTAAAATTGGGTTGGTTCATTTCGCGATGAAGTCTCGCCAACACCTGCGCTTTAATGGTCGTGCGGGGTTTGTATTGTATGTCGAACTCTCCAAGCTCTACCGCCTACTTTATTAGTCGACCCGAAGTTTCGGGCTTTTGAAGGCACTGCCTGAGGGGTTGGTCGGTCCATACCTTAATGGTATGACTTTGAAAGTTGGGTCTTAGCTTCCGAGCTGTTGTTATCAAGGAGAGGGTTAGTTTCTCTATAGGCGTATATCGCGTTTCCGGTCCGGTCATCACTTTGCTGACGTAGTAGACAGGGTGTTGTTCGCTTCACTCCGATCGAATAAGTACCGCGCTAATCGACCCCTCCGTAATCGCCAAGTATAAAATCAGGTTCTCTCCCTCTACCGGGCTTTGCAGGATAGGCGGGCTGGACAAGTATTGCTTTAAGTGTTGAAAAGCTTTCTCGCATTCGTCCGGCCATTGGAATCGGGTCACGTTCGCTTTCCTCAATATTTTGAAAAATGGGAGGCACTTGTCTCCCAATCTGGAAATGAACCTGCTTAGAGAGACTATCCGACCGGTCAATATCTGCACTTCTTTTAAGCATTGGGGCGAGGGCATTTGGATGATGGCTTCGATCTTCTCTGGATTAGCCTCAATCCCCCGTTGAGTGATCATAAATCCTAGGAATTTTCTGGATGCAACCCCAAAAATGTATTTTTTCGTTCACTTCATCCAAATTTATTCGTGGTCCGAAGACTTCCTTGAGATCTTCCACATGCTTCGTGGCTGTCTTACTTTTGACCACCATATCATCCACATAAGCTTCCACCGATCGGCCGATCTGTTTCTTAAAGACCTCCATGACGAGTCGTTGATAGGTCGCCCCCGCGTTCTTCAAGCCAAAAGGCATTACTTGGTAGCAATATGTGTCTTGGTCGGTTATGAAGGCGGTCTTTTTTTCGTCTTCCAGACTCATTTGAATCTGATGATAGCCCGAAAAAGCATCCAGGAAGCTGAGAAGTTCATGCCCTGAGGTAGAGTCTGCTAGCTGGTCGATCTTGGGTAAGGGGAAACTGTCCTTTGGACATGCTTTGTTCAAGTCGGTGAAATCGATGCACATTCTTCACTTCCCGTTCTTCTTTTTCACTAAGACCACATTGGCGAGCCATTCAGGGTACTTGACTTCTCGGATGAACCCGGCCTCGAGTAACTTCTCTACTTCTTTCTCGATCACCCCCTGTCGCTCCTTACTGTGCCATCGCTTCTTCAGTCTAATCGGCTTGTAGTCATGCCGAATACCGAGGGAGTGCGACGCGACTGATCGAGAAATTCCAGGCATGTCGCTCGGTACCAAAGCGAAGACCGATCTATTTTCCACCAAACAGTCTGTGATTTCTTTAACCAGGTCATCCTGCAGCTCGGAGCCTAGGTTTGTGAATTTAGAGGGTCACCGTCGAAGACGACCACCGTGTTTCTTCCACTGGGTTTATCCTATCCATCTCCTCGTCGGCTTTCACATCAAGAGAGCTCGTCAGGACTACCGCCCCGTCTAATGTCTTCGTTTCCGCTAAGTAACATTCCCTGGCGATTCTCTGCTGACCCCTGACAATACCAACTCCGTGGGATGTCGGGAACTTCATAGCTTGGTAGTATGTGGAGACGACCGATCTGAGGGCATTTTTTAGTAGCCCGCCCGATTATTGCATTGTACGCCCCTTCAAACTTGACGACTAGGAACTCAACGTCCCTTTCTATCTGACACGGTTTCTGCCCGAACTTCACTTTCAAATATACCCGGGCGAACGGGTAGGCTGACGCCCCGGTTACCCCTTTGATGGGGCCGTCTATAGGTAGTAGTCGATCTTCGGGTACCTTCATCTGCTGGAAGGCCTCATAATACAGCAAGTCGACCGAGCTGCTCGTATCAATCCTCACCCGCTTCACCTCGTAACCGTCCATGTTCAGATTTACCACGAGGGCGTCATCATGAGGGTAACTCACTTCATCAAGGTCGGACTCATCGAATGATATCATCCCGTCGTTCTCCCTCGACTTTTTGGTGGATGAGTCTCTGTCGACTTGTTTGGCATATCTTTTTCTCCCTTTAGCGGTGAATCTCCCTGCTACATTTCCACCGAATATCATGTTAATAACCTCAGTCGGTCGGTCGTCTTGTTGCCAGCGTTTTCGTCGTTTCTTTCCCTCGATCGCCCTCTCTTTTCTCGTCGATTATCTGTATTCGCATTTTGCCTCCCTCCATCATTCCTGTCATTTCACCTCCAGGGCGGTCGCCTATTGTCTGGCCGACCTGTCCTGCGCTGATTATCCCGATCAATATTTTGTTCGTGCTTCACGAATCGGCCTAACCTTCCCCTTTGTATGAGGAATTTGATTTCGTTTTTCAACTGCCAGCAATCTTCCGTATCATGACCGACCTCTTTGTGGAAACGACAATATAGATCCGGGTTCCTATCCTTGTAAGGGGTCTTCATTTTATTGGGCTCTCGGATGGATTCCCCGTCCGCTCTCATAGCCGCCAATACTTCCGCATATCGTTTGTTAAGCAGGGTAAAGTCTTGGTGATGTCATTGTCGACCAGTCGGCTTCCTCCAGTCGATCGATCCTCATCTCTTGTGAGACTCATCTGCCCACCACTCGGCCCGCGATCATCTGCCCTGCGTTTTGTATTCTTTAATACTTCTTCGAACTGAATGTACTTGTCTGCCCGATGTCTGATCCCCTGAATAGATCGGGGCTGATCGAGAGCCAATGACTTTTTGAACTCCTCATCCCTCGTATTGCTCGTGAGTGCTGCCAGCATGAACGAGTAAGTGAGGTCGGGGACCTCGACCGCTTCATTATTGAACCGAGTGATGAAATCTCGCAAACTTTCGTTTTTTCCTTGGGTCAATTGCATTACTTCCAATGCAGTTTTTTGTGGTCGCTTGCTTGTGGCGAACTGGTTGAGGAAAAGAAGCCTAAAATTCTCAAAGCAGGTGATACAACCCGGAGGTAGACTATTGAACCATTGTCGGGCTCCCTCTTGAAAGATCGTACAGAAAGCCTTACACTGGATGGCGTCCGGGACGCAATGCAGATTCATCATGGACTGGAAGTGCTGCAGGTAATCCAGGGGGTCGATCTTTCCAGTGTATTTCTCGGGGGTCAGTATTTTGGTGCCGGGCACCGGGAGGTTATCCAAGATTTCCGAAGTAAAGGGAGAGCTGTACTGTGCTGTCGGGGGATCTGGACAGATGCTCATAGCTGCGTTAATCCGATCATCCACGATTTTCTCTAGGTTTTCGGTCGGGTGGTGATCGGTCGTCATGCTAGTTTGTCGAGCGGCTTGCCGTGCAGACGGTTGCCGTTGTGCTGGCTGAGATTGCAAAATCTGGCGGATCAATAGATCAACTGCTTCCTCAATCTGTTTTCGAGTAAGGGAGGTGTGCACAGGCAGAAGAGGATCTGCATCCGATCGGTGTCGGAGATTCGGGTGCATATTGAGTGCAGCGTTATCCTCTAAAGCGACACTCTGTTTTTCTTGTTCCAAGTTCTGAGGTTGCGGTTGATCGTTATGATCTGAGGATTCCGTGCGGAAAACATGTGGTGCAGGCGGCAGAGTTGCAGGTAGCTGCAAACCCATGCGTTGCATCGCCAGAGCCGCAACAGCGGCTATGTCAGGGTTCGTCGCCGCCACTTGACTGATCTGCGTGTTTCTGGACGTGGTGCCCGAAAGTCGAGCCCCAAGGTGGGCGCCAATTGGTTCTGCTGGATTTTGGCTGAACTGTACGTTGCCGTTCAAATCCATAAGTTGGCTACTTTCTGTGATGAATCAGACGTGAAGATACCTGCAAAACAAAGAAGGCTTGTTGGGGGTTATGTCCCGATTAGCCCCTCCGACGCTCAAGTCAGTCTTTTGGTGAAGGTGAGGTTGATAAATGCAGAGAAAAACTAGGTTATGATTGCGTACCTCAATTATAGGAGAATTATACCTTATATATGGTTGTGCAGTTAGGTTTAGGTTTTTACGTGTTTGCATAGGAGATTTCCTTCTACGGATGGGCCAAGGAGGGCGTGGGTTGGACTTGGGCTTGGCCTAGGCATAAAACTGATCTTTGACGAATGGACCGATCGACCCACAGGTCGTTTTGACTGGGTTCGGGCCCAATACGATCGACCCGACCAGGTATAATAGTAGAAGGGAATGAAAATAGGTATGAAAAATAAAAAAATGATGTTTGATTTATAACTTGAGTTTTTATATTAATAACAGTAATATTATTTGGTTTGTTGCAGTAATACAAATGAAAGATAATATAATATCATTTTTACCTTCAATAAAAATGAAAATAATTTGCCCTTATATGTTTATTGGGACTATCTCTATATGTTTGAAAAAAAAAACAATTTTCATCAATGAGAATGAAAATTGCGATCAAGGAATTTTATCGCAATTTTCGAGCATTAGATGAGGATAAGGAAGTAAAGAGATCGCAAGAAATTGAGAGGCGATAAGGAAGTAAAGAGGACGGTAAGGCAAAGATTGGGGATAAAAGAGTAAAAAAATAAACGTGATAAAAACTTAGATTGGAATGAAAACTCGATACCCACTCCCCTTGGTGGGTTTAGTATATTCTCAAGTTTAATGGAATAAATCCATTTCCTTGGAATTGAAAACTTCAATGTAAGCACTATTTTTTACAATTATTCCATTTTTTCATTCCCAAACCCTCAAATCAAACGCCTCTTAAAGCTAAAAGAATAATTTATATCTTAACATTTCACAAGAGATTACACCTTAATATTATTAAAATAATACTCATTGCTCGTTAACATTATTAAAATAATTAAAAACAGTCTTTATACTAATTAAAGGTAAAGTTGTATATTCCTGAACTTTCCCACATCTCGCACATTAATAAAACTTTTATTGAGTTGTTATTGTGTTTGCACTTTCAAAGTGGTAACACACCTAATAATAGGTGCTTATTTAAACCTTTTATATAACATTAACTTGAAAATTACACTTTAAGCTAGTATTTAAATAAATCACTTTTATGATTATGTCAATGTCTAACAAGTTTAAATTGCCTAATTGTGATATAAGATAGACTAAATTTATAATTCATATATCAAAAGTTACTAAAAAATTAACTCAATTAAGATTTTGAGTGTTGCTATTACCATTTTGATAATATTAAAAATAATAGTAAAGACTAACTTAATAATCAACTTCCTTTCTAATCCAAACTTGTTAGTGATTTAAATTATTAATTTTGGATTAAATCGGAGTTGGATCCGAGTTTTTCGTTGTCTTAATATTAAATTGTACACTATACGTTGGAAGACAGAGTCAACTACTTGTTTAGTACGCGGTTGCATGCCGTGGAGGAGAGAAGGAACGGGGGAAGGAGCAAGTAGGCAAGTTGGAGGAAGCAGTGCCAGTCATATTGAAGAGTAGACATAACAATCATAGCGAATTTCTTATATATTTCACAGGCTGTTAATATTTAATTTAACTCATGGAGTCCAAGAAGATTGCAAAAATAAATAAATAAAAGTGACATGTGCATGACTAGTTGTGTTGTGGTGTGTTTCACTTTGCAAAAATCTGGCACTCTCTTACATGCAATGCAGGCTACCCAATCCAACCAGAGAGTTCTATCTTGTCATGATGCCAATTTTCTAAGTCGTCTTTAACGTTTTTAGCAAATTTTAATAACTTGTCTCTTTCTTCCTCCTTCCTTATTATAAGCATTTCAGGATCTAAGCTTTGTGATTGGGACTCCTTTATGTCTTGACTAATCCTATTGTAAGATTTAGTAATCCAACCTAATTTCATGGAGACTGCCTCTTAAGACAGCTTCATGTGTTCGCTTTTGTAATGCCTGTGTTGCATAGCTAAAACGGGGACAAGCAGGGGCGGATCCAGAAATTTTTTTAAGTGGAGGCAAAATTTTAATAGAGATAAAATTTTATTTTTAATGGGGGCAAAATTTTAATAGGAGTAAAATTTTATTTCTTTTGTGAGGAAAAAACTAAAAAAAGTAACTTTTTTTAAAGAAATCTGTTGGAAGCAGTGCCCCACTTGCCCCCATTGTGGATCCGCCACTGGGGACAAGGACCAACACTATAAACTTCTCTTATGCAGAACCACACTTCACTAACTAATTATCTATCTTTTCTTGTGTTATACTTTCTCTTGTTTTAAGAAATGTGAGTGTGGACAACGAGGGGTGGATCAATTGGTCCAGATTCCTCACTTATAACTCTCCCCTTAAAGGAGATCTTGAGTTCGAGTCACGCTAAAAGATGGGAAATAGATATGTTTCTATTGATGATCCTCTAGCTCCCTGGGTAAAGCTCCTTGATCGGATCAATTACGAACGCCTCGCTTCTAGCGGCAGTGTGGTAGTTGGAGCTGCTAGGAAATTTGGGGACTGATAGGAACCTAATCTTTGAAAGAGAGAGCCAGGTGATCAATCATCACCGAACAATCTGAAGATGAAGATTCCTCGTGTGTGAAGTGTCAGAGTTACGTAGGAACATGAGGGATCTTGGAGTTCCAGATTTACATCCTCTAAGCTCTTGAGGTGGAGTCGTAAGGGCTTAGAATTAATCTGACTAAGCCAGGTTGCCTAATATAAAAAAAAAGTGACTGTGTAATTAAGCGTAAACAAAGAGAATCCCGTCATAGTATTGGCATTTGCATTGTGCCATGTCGAATGACTACAGGTTGAGTGTTTTAATTGGAAAATGCTTAACTACAAGTAATTTCATTGTTGAATCAACTCAGCTTCTTCCTTACTCAATCTCCAAACTTTGCTTCTTCTAGAAGATTTTCCATCCCCGGAGAGAAACTAAGCTAACAACAAAAGAACACTAGATTGGGGTATTTTTCAGAGTGTGGATGTTTTGTTTGCCAATTGTGAATTTTGCAAAGTAGGATGATATCGTTTTGGACATCGGATAAAGTTGTGTTCAACAGAGAATCTGTCCAGCCCTATTTTGTTTAGCTATGATTATTAGTTTTTAATTTTTATAAATATTACCATATTTATTCATCATTACTTTTGGTTATGATTTAATGCTATTTCATTTAACCTACACATGATGCATAAATAATTAAGTAATAATTTTCTTTTGTAATATGTAAACAATTCATTTATTTATTAATCGGTCAAATAGTTTATTCATTTATTAATTTAATTATTTTATTATTATATAAACTATTTAGTCTATTTTAGTTCATAGTAAATATAAATAGGGATTAAATAAAATGAATAATATTTTATTCATTAACCAAATAATTTTGAAATTTTATCATATATATTTGATTTAGTTTCATTTCTCAAGTTAATTTTCATTATTTATTTGATGTTATATTAATATGATCTAATTGAAATTTAAACCATCGTAATTTTAAAATTTTGTGAAATGTTCAATTTCGTTTTGAAATAATTCAAAAATATGTATATAAAAAGGAAATCGATTGTGCATGCTTCTGAAGCTATTTCCTAGTTAAAAATAAATAAACAAAAACCTGTAGCAAATTAGTTACAATTTAAACAAGTTTGGCCAAAAATTAGTATAGTTCCACACTACTTGATAATGTTCAGATTTCTTATTTGTATACTTTATAATAGTTGAGGTACCCAATCTTATACGTTAGTTGTAATTTGAGGCACTCCATTTTAAATTAATGTATACTCTCCTGGTATAGAACAAACTAAGTCTTCATTCCAATTACATAATAACTCACTCTTTTCCAATTACAAATAATAACTAAAAAATCTGTAGCAACGCCTTAAAATTTATGTTAAGTTGGTAGTATTAACTTTTCACAAATTCCACTGGAGTGCACGGGAAGGCACTACAAGCTCTGGACATTGTAACCCGCCAAGCCTTGACTTCGCCGTCTAGAGATCCACTGTAGACCGAAACGACACTGTCGTCTCCATCGTCCCTTACTGCAGCCAATGATTTCACTGGCTTATGGTGTCCTTCCAAAACTGCTAAACAGCAATAATTACCATCATGACCTCTCTGCCAAATCCTCACCATACGATCAGAGGACCCACTAAACAACAAATCAGAGACATAGAGCAAACTCAAGATTGCCTTCTTATGCCCTCTCAACGCTCCGCTCACCACCATGTGATTCGCACTGTCTTCCCTCTCCCAAACCAAAATCGAACGATCACAAGCCCCAGAGAACAACACCGATCCGTCATCGTTTAGCGCCAAAGCGTTAACTGCCGATTTATGCTTCTCCAACGTGGCAATCAATAAATGTCTCTTGTCCCTTACCGGTTTGGTCCAAACCCGAATCCTATAGTCCGCTGACCCGGTGTAAACCGTACCGTCGGTGGACACAACCACAGCGTTGATCGCATCGTCGTGCGCTTTGACTGAGTCCAAACACCGAAGATCCTCTGCACTCCACATCTTAAAGTACTTATCCCACGAGACCGAGTAAATGAAACCGTTACTAACGGCAAGTCCAGTTATGGCGTCGGCGTGCTCAATCCAGAGAAGCTTCTTGTGACGTCGGATGGCAACATAGTTCTTCGGGAGCAAGAACCGACGTAGACGGTCGTCGATTGTGGGGAGAACAGTAGAGAGCTTGTGTCGTTTGGCTTCTGTTATCTTCCAGACACGGATTTTACTGTCTTGGTGAGCGGTGAAGATCCTGCCGTCACAGGATGAAAGAGACTTAACGTAGCCGGAGGACGACCCGGCGTCATTGACAACATCTAGAAGAGCGAAGGTGGCACGATCATAGACGTTGATTCGATGAGCGGAGGCGACATAGAGGAGGTTACGTTGGACAAAAAGGGAGGTGACGGGGAGGGGGTGGTGGTGGAGAGAGGAGGTGGAGGTGTGAGAGACATAAAGGTTTAGGGATTGGGGAGAGAGGTTTTGGAGGGAAGGAACAGAAGGGAGTGTTTGGAGAGAGAGGCTGGTGTGGAGACTGCTGATGCTGCTGGAATCCGATGATGACGGTGAGGAGGACGATGTGGAGGTTGTAGAGTCAGAAAGACTGTAGTTAGGATGAGGGACGGAGGTGGAGGTGGAGGTGGAGGTGGAGGTGGAGCATGTGAAGAGCCAGGACGGAGCTCTCATGGTTGCAGATTATAATACCAGCAGTAGGAACAGAGTGAGACTATATAGTTGTTTGTATCTAGTGTGGCTAAGAGCTGGAGAGAGCGCGTACTGATAAATTTTAGTAGCAAGTGGCGCTTACGAGGAGAGGCTGTTGAAGGTGTATCATATCCAGCTTTCATTCACTCGTTGCCACCGATGAAATATTCAAGATCCTGATTGGTTCTCTTACTAAAGAAGGCAGATAATGTATTACTATGTATGTATACAAGAGAATTATAATTGGAAGTGCGTTTGCAACAGGTAGTTAATTTATAGTTAAAGTTGGAGGCAATTCTTTCTGCATCAACTGAAAGTTGCTTATATTAGAATATCATTAAGACTTTAACGTAAAAACAAAAAACGAGAAAAAGACGTTGGATGATAAAATTACTATGACGTGATTGCGGTTGATTAAAAGCGAAGGGCGAACGCAAATTGATGTGTAACGACGATCCGAACAAAAAGGGAGTCCAGATTTTTTGTCTAATATTATGATATTTTATTGTGTTTAATGAATCTCAGTCATTTATTTATGTGAGTCTCGTGTAGGTCTCGTGTGAATTCTGTAAAATAAATAACTGAGATTTCATAAGATAAAATAAAACAGGGTAATATTAAACAGATGATCTTGTCTCACCAAAAAGAGGGAGAATATACGAACGTGTATAGTTCCTGAATAGGCCAAGGAGCCTCTAATTTGTCTTTTGGACTTCTTTGTTTCATTTTATTCTTTGCTATATTGGATAAAAGAGCGCAGATCACCTGTTCAAGTTAACCATGTCCAACCCTATCTAATAAAAAAACGGCGTCAATTTTGCTCCAAATTTTAAAAACACGTGGCTATGCATCAGATAGAGGAGATGCAAGCCGCAAGATCCTTGGCACCTAGCTTGAGAAAAGATACATCACATCAATTAAAATGTATAATGCTTTATTAAAATTTGTTGGACGTGCGTGTGTATTAAAACATGATTGTTAAGTGTATATTTATTTTTATATTATTATTTATTAACAAAACATCATTAATTGTGTTAATATTATTAGGTGTATATATTTATTTATTTACTTATTAAATTTTATTTTATTATTTTATCATTATTATTATTTTAATGTTATTATTATTATTATTATTTAAATTTTTTCCATTATTATAATAACTATTAAATATTAATATGAACATATACTTATTATTATTATTATAATGATTATTTAAATTTAATAATAATTATAATAACTTTTAAATTACTTATTGTTATTATTTAATTTATTATAGAGTAATTATTAAATTAATTAGAAAATTAATAAATTGGTTGTTAATAATTTCATAAATCTTTTTGCTATATGTATTAATATTATTATTAGTATTATAATTATTATTATAATTTTGTTTGTGATAATTAATTTATTAATTCTCTACTTGCTATTATTCTTATTATTAATAAATTATTTATTAATTAATAATATTGGGTTTAATTTATAAATATTTTTATGGATTTATAATAATAATAATGATAATAATAATAGTTACAATTGTAATAATTTTATGATTATTCTAATAGTTTATTAAATAATGTTATTTAATAATTTATAATATTATTAAATATTATTTATTATTTAAATAAAAGCTGGCCATTTAATGGCCATTTCGCCAGGGCGAGGGCTCGCCGTGGCTATATGGCCATTAAGCTATATGGCCATTTAATGGCCATTTGCCAATAATAATAAATATATATTATTTATTTAAATAATAAATAATATTTAATAATATTATAAATTAATAAATAACATTATTTAATAAACTATTAGAATAATCATAAAACTATTACAATTACAACTATTATTATTATTATCATTATTATTATTATTATTATAAATTCATAAATAAAATATTTATAAATTAAACCCGATATTATTAATAAATAAATAATAAGAATAATAGCAAGTAGTGAATTAATAATTAAAGCTCATTTTAAATAGTTAAATTAATCAATTGTAAATGGTCATTTGCAAATGACCATTTAGTTTTTATTAATAAATACATATTATATAATAATTATAATTATAATTATAATAATTATAATTATACATAAATATAATAATAACAATAACCAATTTAATAATAATACTTAATACTTATTATAATAATGGGAATAAAATTAATAATAATAATATTGATGATGGTGATGATGATGATGATGATAAAATAATAATAAATAACTAAAAATAAATATATACACTTAATAATAATAATAATAATAATAATAAGGATTTTATAATAATAATAAGAAGAAGAAGAAGAAATTTTATAATAATAATAACAATAAAAAAATAAATACTAAAATCATAAAGATAATTATATTTTAATTATAATACTAATAATAATGATGATGATGATGATGATGATGATGATGAAGAAGAAGAAAAATAATAATAAATAACTAAATAAACAAATATATACACTTAATAATAATAACAAAATTATTAATAATAATACTAATGTTGATAATAAATATAATTAAAATATTAATAAGATTTATAATAATAAGTATATAAACTCAAGTCGGAAAATAATAATAATAATCATTAAATATTATAAGGAATATAAAATTGGTCATAATAATAAAATTAATAATAAGAAGAAGAAAATTACTAATTATAACAAATTTCTATTATAACAATAGAAACTAAAATAATTAATAAATTAATAATCATAAACAAAATTATCATTATATTTATAATACTAATAATAATAATAATACATATAGCAAAAAGATTTATGAAATTATTAACAACCAATTTAATAATAATTATAATTAATTTAATAATTACTCTATAATAAATTTAATAATAACAATAAGTAATAAAAAGTTATTATAATAATGGCTCTAAATTTAAATAATAATAATAATAATAACAATAAGTATATGTTCAGATTAATATTTAATAGTTATTATAATAATGGAAATAAATTATTATCGTAATAATAATAATAATAATGATAAAAATAATAAAATAAATTTAATAAGTAAATAAATATATATATACACATAATAGGTGTATAACACAATTAATGATGTTTGTAAATGATAATAATAATATTTAGATAAGATTATACACAATTAATAGGTGTATAACATGATTATTTTGTTAATTAATAATAGATAATAATAATAATAATAATAATATTCAGGATAATTATCAACTTATGTTATTTTTATAATAATAATCATACTAAATTTCACAAATACTCTACAATAAATTTAATAAAATAATTTATGTCTTTATCATAACCTATTATTATTGTTGTTATAACATTATAACAATTGAATACATTATAATACTAATAATAATATTAATACATATTAATGAATAAATAAATAAATAAATACACCTAATAATATTAAATGATGTTTTGTTAATAAATAATAATATAAAATAAATATACACTCAACAATCATGTTTTAATACAGACACACCTCCAACAAATTTTAATAAAGCATTACATATTTTAATTGATGTGATGTATCTTTTCTCAAGCCGGGTGCCGAGGATCTTGCGGCTTGCATCTCCTCTATTTGATGCATAGCTACGTGCTTTTAAAATTTGGAACAAAACCAACGCCATTTTTTCATTAGAAAAGATTGAATAGGATTAATTTGATCAGGTGATCTGCGCTCTAGATAAAAAGGTGGAGGCGTCAGAAACTGCAAATTTGAAGTACATTTGTAGGTAAAGGAATCTTTGCACACATTTAGGGGAAAAAGCTCGACAAGATTAGAATAGTGAGAGTGAACCTGAAAAGACCAAGCCTATTCTGTCGGATTTTGGAGAAGTCTGTGGGATAACTTTTATAGTCCAATAACATAAAACTTATTTGTAAAATATAAAAATTTATGCCTCTTTTTTAACTTTCGCAAAATAAGGAATTTTATATATTAAAATTATTGCTGTTATTATTGCATTGAAGGGCAACAAATTGGGAATTTAATAAATAAACTATGTCATTTAGTTATGCTTCATCTGATAGTTTAATTAAGCGAAATAGTTTAGTTAAACTTAATTAGTTAATTTGATGTGTATTAAACTATATTGTTTAGTTAAGAATTTCTGAATTATCACTTTTAAAGTTCAGACTATAATTACAAAATTATGCAAAGTTTGAGTTTTTTAATAATTAACTCTAATAATAATTATCGGTAGAATATGTAATTTTACTTGTAAGGCTTTTGTTAAAATTTAAATAAACTCTTAATTTTTTATTTTTATAAATTAACTCTTAATATTAAGAACAAACCTTATTTAAATGAACATAATTATGAAACTAAAAATTTCTATAATGTAAATAAATTTTAATTTTATTGAAAAAACTTTATTAAAGTATAATATAAGAAGATCTATTATGTGAGTGAAAATTAAGTTAAAGGATCAATTCATCAATATTTAAAATTTTATTTGAATTTGTGTGAAAATTTTAAGGATGAATAATAATCACTACTTACTTATTTTTCACATATTTTATAAAATTGACATCCATAAGTTGGCACAAAGACCAAGTATGATTGTACCAATGGCCTTGGCTGTATTTGATTTCCAAGCATTTTGGACATACTTATGACATAGTATTTGATTTCCAAGAATTTTATTGGTTAAAAAGTGTGTTCACCTGAACACGCGTAAACATGCGAAGAGTAAGAACACAAACTATTTCATACAAAGGTTCCTCCCTCGGCAGTAAGAAAACAAACCATTTCATACAAAGGTTCCTCCCTCGTCAGTGACATGAAATTCGGGGACAAGTTTTACAGGACAACTGCATTTAAGTCCATGTTTGAACCTAAAAGTGGTATTTTGTTCACCTGTAATTGGATTGACCTCTTTGTACGTTAATTAGAGAGTAGTAAGCCCCCGCACGTCCAATACGCAGAAGATCATAATGTGACCCCTCTTCAACAACTTTTCCATTCTTAATCACAGCTATGGAGTCTGACTTCTGTATGGTAGACAAGCGGTGAGCAACTACCACACACGTCCTACCAACCATCAACTTCTCCAATGCTTCTTGTACTAAGCTTTCTGACACACTGTCCAGAGCACTCGTTGCCTCGTCCAGAAGAAGAATTGTTGGGTTCTTCAGAATTGCCCTTGCCAGCGCAATTCTCTGCTTTTGGCCTCCTGACAACTGCGCTCCTCTTTCACCACAGTAGGTGTCATACCCATCTTTCAAGGAACTACAAAAGAAAGAAGTTTTAGTCACTCAAGTTTGTTTGCTTTGAATGTTTGTATTCTATTATGATTATTGAATAGTTTTACCTTATAAACTCATGAGCATTGGCCAGTGTTGCGGCTCTTCTTATTTCAGCTTCCCTCACATTCTCTTTGCCATAAGCAATATTCTCCCTTATAGTTCCTGAGAAAAGGGCAGGCTCCTGACTCACTAATGCAATATGAGACCTCAAGTCTCTTAGGTTGTATCTTCTGATGTCGCGTCCATCAATCAGGATCGACCCACTCTCTGGTTCATAAAATCTCTCTATCAACCCAATAATGGTGGATTTGCCTGAACCACTTTGTCCTACAAGTGTCACTGTTTTTCCTGCTTCAATTTTGAGAGTTAGGCCTGTAAAAATCATTTGGCTAGGCCTGTTGGGGTAGGAGAAGATTACTTCATTTAGTTCAATGCACCCCCTTAGAGTCTTATTGACTTTAATCCCTTGTGGTTCATCAGGATTGATCTCAGTTTCTTTGTCAAGAATCTCGAAAACTGATCTAAGGGCATTTGCACCTCGGGCCAAATCAGAGCTCATGCTTCCTGCATCTGCTATTGCTCTTGCTGTGCTCATCAAGAGGAAGAACACTTGAAAAAGCTGCTTTGAGGAAACGAGTCCTTGACTCATCAGCTTCCCGCCATACCAGAAACCAATAGCAGAAGACATGGTAGTCAGGAATTGAGAGCTGAACAGGACAATAGCTGTGAACCATGAAAGCTTCACAGTTTCTTTCTTGGTTTCTTTCATAGTCTGTACAAAAAGACTCAACATCTTCTTTTGAGATGAAAATGCAGTGATGGTCCTATGATTAAAAATAGCTTCACTTGCTAATTGGCTTCCTTCATTTTGGGCTTTCTGAGCTTTTCCAGACATATTTTTCATCAGAACACTCCTTGAATAGAAGCTTGCTATTACAAATGGTTGGATAGCAATTATAACGATGGCTACTCTCCATGAAATCAACAGACTAAGTAGAAATGCAATTGAAGCACTAATGACAACCTGAATCATCAGGGAAATACGTTCTGCAATAACAGATCTAACCAACTGAGCGTCTGTGGCTAACCGGGAACAAATTGCTGCACTGGTGTTCTCATCTTTATCAAACCAGCCAATCTCAAAAGTGAATAATTTCTCAAGCATCTGCATTCTCACCCTTTTGATTAAACGTTCTCCCATGAATGCAAAATTATGGTGTTGAACGACATTACTAATGAAAGCTAGGACTCCTAGGCCTAAGAATATGAAGCCGAAGACCTTGCCTTTTCTTTTGATGGCTGATACGTCATTGAGGAAGTAAACTGAAACGAGCACTCCTAAAGAATAGGAAGCAGCTGGTTGAATTATTCCAGAACTAGCAGCACCTATGCAACCAAGTAACACTCTCTTCCATTCAGGTCCATTCAATCTCAATAAGCGCCACTGAGAAGGAGGAGAATGAAGTGAGTTCGATGAAGAATAGTTACTTCCTTCATCATAGAAGTTCATTTTGGGGGAGTTTGTCATACTGATGGAGAACACGGGGGTGAAGGAGTAGGTAGGACTGCCTTGATAGTTTGATATCTCATTGACATGGAGCTTGTGAGTTCCAGGACTCTGCATTCTATACTGCTTATTGTCTCCTGTTGTAGATTTTGGAGAGAGAGATACTTCATTTTGTGTAGCTGTTTGCTGCAACTGCACCAATTTTTTGTAGGCTCCACCTTCTCCACTGTTTATTTGCATTAGTTCATAATGAGAACCAGATTCAACTACTTTTCCTGCTTCTAGGACCACTATCAAATCTGCCTTCTGAATTGTTGATAGGCGGTGAGCAACAATAATTGTTGTCCTTCCTACTGAAACTTTGTCCAGAGCTTCCTGTACTATTCTTTCAGATTCTGCATCCAGAGCGCTCGTGGCCTCGTCAAGCAAAAGAATCTTCGGATCTCTAATTAAAGCCCTTGCTATGGCAATCCTTTGCTTCTGCCCACCTGACAATTGAATTCCAAATTGCCCTACCTGAGTCATATGTGAAACTTCACCAAGTTAAAACTCTTGCACATTGTATAGTCACTGATTGGAATAGAAACAAATATAAGATCCTGGCATACCTGTGTATCATATCCATCAGGTAACTTAAGGATGAAGTCATGAGCGTTTGCAGCTTTGGCTGCATTTACAATGAATTCCATGGAAGCTCCTTCTTTACCAAACAGTATGTTCTCCTTTACTGAAGTTGCAAATAGAAGAGGCTCTTGATTAACCAGTCCAATTTGGGATCTCAACCAAGGAAGCTGAAGGCTGTTTAACTTGTGCCCGTCAAGGAAGATGTTTCCACTCTCAGGATCATAGAATCTTTCAAGCAAAGAAATGATTGTAGACTTCCCTGAACCACTGCCTCCAACTAGACCTACTGTCTTACTTGCCTGCAGTTTAAGATTGAATCCTTGAAGTATTGGAGTATTTGGCCTTGAAGGATAGCTAAAACCAACATTCCTAAATACAATTTCTCCTCTAACTCGCGGCAGAATCTTCCCTTTTTTACTTTCAGAATCTATAATTGGAACTTGGTCAATCTTCTTATAAATCCTTGTGGCCGCAGTTGATGCCTCCGATAGAAAAGAAACATTTGGCAGGGCTTGCATTAGGGACCTGAAAAACAAGTATTCCACAACCGATTACAGCATGCGAATTGGAAGTACAGAGAAGTGGGAAAAGCACAGAAAAAAAGACGTTCTGCAGAGAACTTACACCCCTCCCAACATGACCAAAACACCTGAGACAAAAATAGCACCACCTTTTTCTCCTCTTTGAGTGATAAGAACTGTTCCAACCCAGGCCTGATACCCCCAAGCTACATAAATCATTGCTGCGGTTCCTATAAGCAAACCCTTCACTAAGCCTTGCTTTATACCAAACACCATACTCTCCTGAAGTGCTTCACTGAATCTATCCAGAGTTTGAAGCTCGCCTACGTATGAATAAACAGTACGAATTGATGAAATTGCTTGTTCAGCAACGCCTCCAGCTCTTCCATAGGCTTCTTTCATCTTCACGCCTAGTTTCTGCATGACTAACCCAAAGCCAACAGCTGGAATCAAAAACAGGATTGAGAGTGGCAAAATGGCTACGGTAAGTCGCCAAGAAAGCAGGAAGGCAGCCACAATGCTAAAGAGGAATGATGTTAATTGAGCCAAGAAGTTAGGTATCTGCAAAAGGAATGAATCCAAATCACTATAGCAATATAATGCAAGTAACAGTAGCTGAAGTGAAAAGGTATGACAGAATTCAAGACCTTCTCAGCGATGGTGTCCTGGATTGAAAATGCATCCGAAGTAATGGCAGAAATTACTTCGAAGGTATTGCTGGAACCAGATTCACTGTCAAAGAAACCAACATCTTGCCTTAAGATTGATTTAAGGTACTCTGTTCTGATGCAAGATGTCTGTCTTTCTGCTGTTCTTGTCCAACAAACTCCTTCTGGAAGAGAGAAGATATAGGCCATAGTTTAGCAAATAAAAGCACAGACTATATAGCAAAATGACCAGATGTTGTGAGGTGATAAGACATATTCAAAAGAAAATATACCAATAAAAGCAGAAACCCCCACGAAACTGGCAACATAAAGCAGCCTCAGGGTATACTGTATTAGAAAAAAAAAAGAGATCGCCGGTAAGCAACCATGAAAAGTAAAAGATCACTGTAATCATTGTCATTACATGTACCTTGTTCACTGTCGCAGTGAAGGACGATAGATCAGAAACTGCTCCATATTCATTTATTACACCACTTAGAACATACATGGTAAGAGGGGTCATCAAACCATCTCCAAAGCTTCCCAAAACCCCAAAGAACATCAACAACTTGTCTACCCAATCTGTATACCTAAAAAGACTTCCTTTGGCACCCATCCCAGTAGCTTCATGTAAAGCTACCTTTTTTTGAAACCAAAGCTATTTATTAATAACATCTTGAAGAGTCCTCAACCGTCTACTATTATGTCACCAAGGTCCTGTTAGTCCCGAATTTGATTTGATACCCAAACTTCATATATTCCAAGAATAACTGAAAATACCATCTATGTCCATTTTGTATAATCATGGCCAGCGATTCCAATAACGACAGTTCCTTTCTGTGAGGCCTCGTATAAACTATCTTTAGCAGTAAAAGAGAATTAGAACTCTACATAGCGCCAGCAACGCGTCACCAATTTCTTTCCAGATTCCGGGTGTCGATTCTTTTGTCAACTAGCCAATCGGCCAATGCTGTTGTTTCTAGTGTTGTTATACCTGAGGCACCGTTGGAAAATGCCTTCAAATGGTGCAATTTAATGAGAAAGTAGACCAAGTAATCTGAACGTAGCAAGGCCTTACAGTTACAACGACTGCCACAGTCGCACTCAGTTGCTGTACATGGTACAAGTACGAAAGACAAAACCGACGGCAAACTACATCGGACCTCATTCTGCTACGTCTCATTACATAGTGCAGTCCTAAGCCCATATTCTTGGACTCATTTTAAGAGTTGAGCCTGCCATGATATCGGACTTGACATACCCATCTGAATTATGGAGTTATACATGCACTCTAGTAAAAGCATAGGATTCTCGTGCGGTGTGCATCAGATCTCTGTTCTAGGACGAATAAATGAGAGAGAAGATCTGAACCTGCAACTAATTTTTTATTAATTATACATGACATGACCATTCAAATGTACGGTGGGAAAGCGAGAGTACAGGTGATGCTAGGATGTTCTCAGTTACACGCTATCATATCCTATCGCAAAGTATTTTCTCTCTCATAAGCTACTGAACTCTCAACATTTTCTCTGGCTCTCTCCATCACAAGTAGAAGAAGGAGAAAGAAGAAAATGGTTAAGGTTGCATCTTACTTCGCCATGACCTTGGGGGCTTTCATGTTCTGGCAAACGCTGGACAAGGTGCATGTTTGGATCGCTCTCCATCAAGACGAGAAGGTCTCCAATTTCTTTGTCCCCAATTTTACGAAACCCTATATAATGATGGATGTCTCTGTTTTAGATATATGTCGGTTTTAATTTGTTGATTTATTTATTAACTGGTGACAGCAAGAGAGGTTGGAGAGAGAAGCAGAGATTCGGAGAGTTAGAGAAGAGCTTATCCGACAAGCCAAAGAGAAGGAGACGCTTGTTTAACATTTAAAGCTCGCGTCGCTCTTTGTTGGGTTTTCTCTAAATTTTCCATTTTGGACTTGGTGGACTAAGTTTTTCAATTTATCTGATTATACTCGAAGCTTGTTACTTTCAATTGATGGCTTAGTGATTTGGGTCAGATTCTCAATTTCTTTTTGCTTTGTTCAAATGCTGATGTTACGAGACTATGCCTTTTGAATAAACTGTGAAGATGCATATGTTTTTATTTTCTTTTTTTCTTTTCTTAGAACTTGTTCTTATTGTTTCTGTGCGACATAATGCTTGATTGTGCTAATTATTATTTGGTCAATAGTACATGTAAATCTTCTCTGCTAGTGCTAGGATTTCATTGAGGTGCATCTGCATTTGGATTTCTGATTTTGAAGTAATGATATTTTGGGTTCACCAGCTTATGTGGTGATTTACGAGATTCAAGTTTCAAATGGAAAGACGGCTTTCTCTTTTTTTCTTTTGTGAAAACTTTGATTGGGGGTGCGCAAGTTTCTTTCTTTGTCTTGTAGAAACTATGCGCTCGGTCTGTTCGATGAAATGCCCGAACGAGATGTCGTTAGTTTGAACTCGTTGGGTCATGCGTTGGGAACTTTTAGAGAAATGCAAAATATGGGTGTAGAGCCGAGTATGTATACGTACTCTATTTTGACATTCGTTGTGTCTTGTGCTTTGTCATAGTAAGGAACTCCATGGTAAAATTATTTGGAGTGGGTTTAATGTATCCAGTTTGATCCTTGGAAATTCTTTAATTGACGTCTATGCTAAGATCGGCCTCGTTCATACTACCCTTTTGGGGTGTTTTTGACGATGGAGAAATTGGATGTTATATCTTGGACTTCGTTGGTTGCGTGTTTCGGCAAGTCGGGGTGTTATGAATTGGCATTGGATCAATTTTGCTTCGATCTGGACTTCTAGTATAAGCAAAAGAAATCACTTGCTTCGATCTGGAGCTGGTTCATTACTGATGGAACAAGTCGAGAAGTACCAGCCATATTCATCACAAGGGGACAACTGGAATCGGAGAAGTACCATCCATATTCATCCCTATTTTTGTGAACTCCATTTACACACTAGTATTTCGATTTATATGAGACATCTCTCTCTGCTAGACATTTCATAACTTTAAGGTGATTCGAAATGATTTCAAAACACATTATGTTATTTGGAAAAACGAAAAGTCCTGGAAAATCTTAAGTGAACAAGTACTCTTGCGTTGATGAAAACTAGCAGAAATAGGCTGTGTAGTGCCCACTTAATTTAAAAATAGAGAGTATTTTATAAAAGAATATACTAAAATCTAAGGAAAAATAAAATAGTAGGATTGAAGTTAAAATTGTCAGAAAAAGAAGAAAAATATAATAGTTGAATTATTGAATGAAATTTTAAAATTTTTGAAATGTATAGTAAAAATGAATTAAAAATAAATGAAAGAATAAAATAAAAGATAAATGGATGAAATTGTGAGTGGATATTGTGAAATTTATATAGTAGAAAAGATAAATAGTTTAGTAAAGTTTACAGGCAAGGTTCTAAATGAATATGTTATAATTTTTAGTACATAATTAAAAATAAAGTTATAATTTTTAAAATGTATACGAATAATATGTTATTTTATGATTGGCTAAATATGTATAAATAAAAATTGTTAATTTTGAAAATTGTGAGAAAAAATTTGTTAATGTAGATAAATTGTTTGGGAAAAATAAGCAAAAATCAGAATATTTGAAATAAATTAATAAAATAAAATTTATAAAGGTATATGAGTCATCCGTGTTACAATATTTTAGTTCATAATTTAAAAATAAACTTTTAATTTTAAAAAATGAATACAAACATAAGGCTTAATATGTTATTTTATGATTGGCTAAATATGTATAAATAAATATTGTTAATTTTGAAATTTGTGAGAAAAAATTTATTAATGTAGATAAATTGTTTGGGAGAAAATAAGTAAAATTAGAATATTTGAAATAAATTAATAAAATAAAATTTATAAAGGTATATGAGTCATCCATGTTACAATATTATAGTTCATAATTTAAAAATAAACTTTTAATTTTAAAAATGTATACGAACATAACGCTTAATATGTTATTTTATGATTAGCTAAATATGAATAAATAAATATTGTTAATTTTAAAATTGTGAAAATAAAATTTTTAATACGGATAAATTTTTGGGAACAACTAAAATATAAGACTTTGAATATTTGAAATGAATTAATAAAATTAGTTAGTACAAATTTACGAATGACAAAATAATATTTGTAAATGTATAGTGTGATGTAGATAAGAATAAAAATTATAATATTTAAGATAAACGTTTAAATTTGAAAAATTCAAAATTTTAAAATTAAAGAAATTAATATATTAACTTTCATGAATCATAAAATAAGATATTAGGTATTATTTTCGTTAACATTTTTAAAAATATAACTTTATTTTTAAATCATGTACTAAAATCAACTCTTTTATAAAATTTTTTATTCACGGGGTGACTAAAAATTTTAAATAAATCTTAAATAATATTTTTATTTAAATTAATAAGGTACACCGTGATTAAGCACTTTTAAACAAACTTAAATAATTTTTTCTTATTTTAATTTAAATTAATTATTAAACGTAGTCAATATTACGAATGAAAAAATTATTACGTACTCAGTGTTAATATTTAATATGTATGTTACTGTATTTATAATAATTATTCATTATTAAATACTAAATATATATAAGTCACAGTCGTGATTCAACAAAATATGTATTATATATATATATATATATATATATATATATATATATATATATATATATATATATATATATATTATTATTTTATTATTATACATTTCAATGATCATGCAGGCCTCGAATGTTGTTATTAATATGTACAATTTAATTAAATATCTATATTTTATTTAATTAATCTATTAATTAGTAATATGATAATTATTGTTAATTATAACTTAACAAAAGTTAATGATAAACAATTAATTTATTAATCAATTATATTTTAATAAATCAATTAATTAATTATATTTTAAATTACTTATTTTCATTAACTAATTACATTTTAAATATGTTAAATATATTGTAATTAATGAATCAGTTAATTATGCAATAATTAATGAGCTTATTAATCATATTTCAATTAATTAATTAATAATTTAATTAAAATGTTATAAAAAAGTTGTCACAGGTGTGACTTAATATATAATAAGATACTATGGGTATAACTTAATGAAGAAAAAATTGGACATATAAATTGAAGAAATAGTCATAAGTACGACTTAACATATCACGCCTTGTGAAATATATATATGTGTAATATTGAAAATTTTTAATTAACTTATTTTAATTATTTATTTTAATTAATTAATTAGAATTTTATTTGTGTTAAATATATTATAATCAATGAATCAACCAATTATGTAAGAATTAAACAGCTAATTAATCATATTATAATCAATTAATTAATGATATAAATAAAATTATTATAAAAAAGTGTCATGGATGTGAATTAAGATATCAAATAAGTCATATCTGAGAAGAAAACAATTGGAGAAGAATGTATTAAGGATGTCACTTAACATATCACACCCATAAAGTATATATATATATAATATTGAAATTTTTAATTAACTTATTTTAATTACTCATTTTTATTAATTAATTAATTACATTTTATATGTATTAATATATTATAATTAATGAAACAATTAATTATATAAGAATTAATCAGCTAGTTAATCATAATACAATTAATTAATTAATAATTTAATTAAAAATGTTATAAAGAAAATCTTACATGTGTGACTTAAAACATCACACCTGTAAAGAAGTATCAAGGGTATGACTACTCTAACTCGTGAAGAAAAAATAAATAGAGAAGAATATGTCATTATACACTATATATAATGTATATATGATTGGAAATTGTCTCCGTCTCGAGGTGTACGGTTGCTGTGACAGCCGTGACGTTCAATATATATATATATATATATATATATATATATTTAATTAACTATTTTAATTAATCAATTCCTATAATATAATATATATAATATTAAAATTTTTAATTATTTATTTATGTATTTTAATTAAGCTATTATTATTATTATTATTGACATAAATACGAGTTGTGAATGAGATGTTAAATTATATATATAAAAAGTTACACCTATAAGCAATAAGGAACAGTTGTGAGGCAAGTTTACTGGTATGACTTAACATATTACACTCATGAAGTATATAAATATATAATATATTAAAAAAATTTATTACTAATCAATTATTATTAATAATAATAGTGGCAATTAATTAATTAATTAATTTTAATTAGTCAATTATTATTATTATTAATAGTGGCATTCGCTTGATTCCAAAAGCTTACCTAAAACGTTTTGGATTTCAAAACATGCAATGATAAAACGAGAGGATAGGGTAGTTAATAGTAATACTATGTATGTGTTTATAGGTTGAAAGAAAACAGAACAAAAGAGAACTTGAGCAAAGTAGGAGGCTATGTTCTATTATTAATTATTAGGGTTTATAATTAATTATTTAGTTTATTAAAATATAATTACTTGCTTAAGTAGTAAATATTATTATTTGGTGTATATGTACACAATTATTGTTAATTATTATTAATTATTATATTACACACACATATATATATATATATATGTAGTGAAATACTTAATTTGTCACTCATTATTATTATTATTTATTTATTTATTTTATTAATTGATGTTGGTTTGCGTAGGTTAACCGGCTTACGTGGTTGCGGTTCAGAGCCCGGCCCAAGACAAATTAGTATTGTGACATTTGGTCTGCCAGGGTGAGGTTGCGACTCGAACCCCTGACCAAAGGGTTTTGTTGCGTTGAGACGCTGGTCGGGTCGGTCGTATTGGGCCCGGATCCAGTCAAGACGACCCGTGGGTCGATCGGTCCATTCATCGGAGATCAGTCTTATGCCTAAACCCATGCCCTCCTTGGCCCATCCATAAAAGGAAGTCTCCCATGCAAACACGTAAAGACCTAAACCTAACTGCAAAACCATATATAAGGTATAATTCTCCCATAATTGAGGTACGAAATCATAACCTAGTTGTTTTCTCTGCATTGATCAACCTCACTTTCACAAAAAGACTTACTTGAGCGTCGGAGGGGCTAATCGGGACACAACCATCGACGTGTCTTCCTTGTTTTGCAGGTATCTTCACGTCGGACTCATCACAGAAAGCAGCAGACTCATGGAAGAATCGACAACGCGTCTGATTCGGTAAAATCTAATGTAACCGGATGTATTAAAATATATTTAATCGATTAAGTAGTCAATACTTTTATTTACTATATATCTTGTTGTATTATTGATTGCTAATAATTATTAATTATTATATAGTAATATTGAGTATATATATGTACGTAAGTAGTCGTATATTTTTTTAATAATTTTTCACATTCTCCTGTTTAATCGATTGATTAGTTAATTAAAATATTATTAATTAACCTTAATTAATTATAATATATTGAGCACGTTTAAAATATTATCATTTATTTAAAATATAATTAGTTAATTAATTAGCTAGCTCAATTCGCTTTAATCCCTAATAACAAAAATGTACATTAATTAGAAAATTGTTACCTTTCCTTTAATTAAACTTAACTTGCTATGATGATTAATTAAATTACAATTTAATTAAAAATTACATTTAACATGTTAATTAAAGAAGTTTAATTACTAATTATATAAACTACTTATTTTTCTTTGAATTGTATAGTTAAAAGTTACTTGGAAGGAAAGAAAAAGACATGAGAAGATGTCATGGGTGCGACTTAATAAATCACACCCGTGAATAAGTGTCACAAATCCATGACATATAGCCTTTCTCCTCATCAATTTCTTTGTTAAACCAAAATGTAACCGCCCTTTTCAATAAAAATGATTTAATTACAAAATTTTTAAAACACATTCACATATTAATTCATTTTCACTTATATATATTAAGAATTTTCCTCCATTTTTATTAATTATAATTTATATATAATTATTTTACATTCTTTATTAAGTTAGATAAATCTAGAGTGACTTTTTTCATTTTATAATTTAAATATACTTAAATCATAGTTAACTAATTAATTTTAATATAATTAAGCATTTTAGAATTTTATAAATATATTCAGTAATTATTAAAATAATTAATTGATGTATTAAAATATATTTAATCGATTAAATAGTAAATATTACTATTTAATATATATGTTGATGCATTATTAATTGCTAACTTCCTATCGTAAATATATATTTTTCCACATTTCCTTATTTAATCGTTGATTAGTTAATTAAAATATTATTAATTAGTCTTAATTAATTGTAATATATTGAACACCCTTAAAAATATTATTAGTTATTTAAAATATAATTAGTTAATCAAATAGTTAGCTAAATTCGGTTTAAATGATGATAATTATAATGTACATTAATTACAATATTATTAACTATTCAATTAATTAAACTTAGGATGATTCATTAAATTAAGCTTTAATTAAAAATTACACGAATATTATTTAATTAATAATAAATGTTTAATTACCAATTAATTAAAGTACTTATTTATTCTTTACACATTTATTTTATTTGTATAGTTAAAAGTTAAGTAGAAGAAACCAAGGAGATGTCACGGTGTGACTTAAAATGTTAGCCTCGTGAACAACTATGACAGGGGTGACTTAACTTGTCAAACTTGTGACATAAATCCTTCTTAAATTATTTTTCTTATCATGCCTTTCTTAAACCAAGATCTAAGGACCCTTTATTCATATAATTTAAGAGGTGTTTGGTTCACATAAGGTAATGAAAGTGAGAATGAGAATGAATATAAGGAAGAATGGTAATAGATATAATCATTATAATTATGATGATTGGTTAAGATGAAGGAATGATTACCATTACCTTTGATGATGGTTGGTTTGTTAAAAATATTGAGAAATAAAAATTTGTTAAAAATTGTTTTATATCAAAATTTAAATATAATTTAATTAATTATATTTTATACACCCTATTTATAATGACAGAATGTTCAAAATCAAGTATATTGTGGTATTTTTCCACAATTTCAAAAATTGTAGATTTTTTAAAATTTTATTTGTATTTGTCACCCTTAAATTAATATTATTTGGTAAGTCTATAATTTATTATAATTGTTTAAATTACTATAAAAACTGTAAATTTAATAATAATAATCACATACTTCTAAATTCATTCACCTTCGATGAATGACCCAATTAAAGGCATGCATAAAGTCCTTGTATTAGAAGAATAAATCAATGATTCTCATTCCTCTGAATTAGCAGAGGAATATAAGATTGCGGAGAATTGGATAGTGAAAATGTTACCATTTTAATGATAGTTTGATGTCAAACGCAAGTTTTCATTATATTCCCATACATTTTTCTCCATTACTCCCAAGCAAGCATAAAACACATTCACATATTAATTCGATTTCACTTGTGTATATTTGAAATTTTGCTTTAACTTAATTCTACTCCTTTTCTCACCTAAGAATGATAAAATCTTATAGAATAAAATTTTTAAAAAACTTTTTTACTTTAAATTTAATTAACTCAGTCGAAAAGTGCGATTTACATGACTTTTGTAACTTTATTTAACAAGTTAAATAAATTTTTTCTTTTCTAATTATAATTAAGTTATTATTTTCACACTGAAAATATAGAGTAAGTATAATTAAATTTTAAAATTTTATTTAATATTTATTTTGCCTTAATTTTATTTGAAGGTTTATAACTGAAAATACTTAATTTAAGTTAAAATAAAAAAATGATTGTATATTTATTACAAAATTTTTAGGCACGATGTGGTACTGAAAATATATAATTTAAATTAAAAAAATAAAAATAAATTATTACATATTTATTTAAACATTAAAAGTCAAAAGTAACATTGCGGCTCAAGTAAGTTGTAGTCCCGTGAGTTGATCTTCACTTCTCGTCTAGCTATCCCCAGACGGAGTTCTCCTTAAAGACTCTATTCATCTACAATTGAAGATTTCCGTCTCCGATGTTGAATAAACAATTTGTTATGGCTCATTTGGAAGAGGAAGGACATGTTCGTTAACACGACGCTGTTTGGAGCAAAGTAGAACGCAACGTTTCGTAGGTCGGCCCCGTACAAGTAGCTTGCGCATGGGTCACGTGATGTGGTTCTTTATATCGTAGGTTCACAGGAGTTGTTAAGGATGTCTGGTGTTGAGTGTCATTGTCGAGTGTCATTGTTTTGGTGTCAATTGTTCCCTGTTATTCCTTTTGTCTATCTTCTTACGACATTGGTTGTAACCGGCCTTTTTATCAAGGAGATTTGGTCTTTTCATAATATTCATATAACAATTGGTATCAGAGAGTCGGTTATGTCCACACACAATGGCAGAAGGAACTAGAGGCTCGGAGTTCAGGCGTTTGGAGGAGACCTTAAAGGGGCTCATGGAGGCGCAAGGGCGGCATGAACGTCTGTTGTTGGAACTGCAGGATCGGAGTGACCGGTTACTATCGGAGGTACAAGGACGAACTGAACGATTGGAGAAGGATTTGGGGGAGGTTCGTTCCACACTGTCAATGGAAGGATCTAAACAAGGAGAAGGCAGTAGTCGTTCGGGCACATCGTCGCAACCTACTCCATCTGCACTGGTTCCAATCCAAAAGGAGGATAGTGGCGGTTCTCTCCGTTTAGGACGACTTGACTTCCCTACATTTGAGGGAGATAACGTGAAATTATGGATTTACCACTGTGAGCAATTTTTCCAGGTGGACCAGACCCCCGACTACATGAAGGTTAATGTTGCCATTCTTCACATGGATGAGAAGGCGCAAGAATGGTATCGACTCTTCATGCGGAACCGTCTCAAAACAGAGGCTCTGGAGTGGACTGAGTTTACAAAAGCTCTGAGACAGAGGTTTGACGTCGAGTTATTTGATGACCCGGTTGGCGACTTCAAGGTATTGCAGCAGTCTGGCATAGTGTTGGCATATTGTGCTGAATTCGACCACCACTCCAATAGACTGGCATTATCAGAAGAATACTTGGTTGGATTTTTTGTGAAAGGACTCAAACCAGAGATTAGAGTGGCGGTGCAGTTGCATGAACCACAGACATTGCATCAGGCGTATACCCTGGCTAGGAAACAGGAGGCTGTTTTATTGGCAACCGGAGCTTCAGTGCTGAATCGCTCTTCACAGGGCCGTTATCCTAGTGTTGGGAAGAATTTCATGGGCTTTTCACCACCCATGCAACAACCAATGGTAGCGCCACGCACCGACCGATCTATACCTAATTCTAGTCTACGCTCCGCTACAGGTCGACATAGAACTCCTCGGACGGTGAGCAGTAGAGATTTTGACACTAAACGTGCTAAAGGATTATGTTTCTGGTGTGACGATAAATACACACCAGGCCATCAATGTTCGAAGAGACAACTGCAATTCTTCTTGATTCCCGACGAGGATTCAGGTTCTGATGTTATGGATTCGACAGGAGACAGTGCCGAAGCAGAGGAGACGGTGGACAACAATCCGATGGTTTCTATGCAAGCCATCACAGGGTTTGCAAATGATAGTGAACTCAGACAAATAAGGTTGCTCGGGGTCCATCAACGGAGACAGATACAAATTCTGGTTGATAACGGCAGCACCCATAATTTTGTGGATGAATCGGTGGTGAGGAGGGGAGCTTGCGAAGTACAGAATATTGCACCCATCACTATAATGGTGGGAGGAGGTCTAAAGTTACAATGTACTCAGTGCTGTAAAAACTTTGAATGGACGATGCAAGGTTTAGCCTTCTGCATGGATGCATTAGTTATCGCCTTAGGAGGTTGTGACGTCGTTCTGGGAGTGCAATGGTTAGTGGGGTTGGATGATGTACTCTGTAACTTCCAAACTCGGCAGATGACTTTCCGATGGAATGGGAAGTTGGTAACACTAACAGGGGGTCCGGAGAGCAAGTCCATAATTATAAATAGCAAGGGTCTTCAGAAAACGTTGCAGGGAATGGATGGGGGACAACTTTTCATGTTACAGCTTTCTACGCCTATGGAGTATCAATTCCAACAAATGCGTCTAACTGAAGAGCATGGTAATGTGCTCAATGAAATTAATGCGGTATTAGCCACTTACGCCGAGGTATTCCAGGAACCGACCCAGCTACCTCCGGACCGTCCGTTCAATCATCAAATTGTGCTCCAAGAAGGGATCGAAGCAATTAACGTGAGACCTTACCGTTACACTGGGGTACAGAAAACTATTATTGAACAAGAAGTACAACAATTACTGGAAAAGGGATTCATACGCCATAGCTATGGCCCGTATGCGTCGCCGGTGATATTGGTTAAGAAGAAGGACAATTCTTGGAGAATGTGTGTTGATTACCGCGAATTGAATCGGTATACGGTGAAGGACAAATTTCCCATACCAATCATTGAAGAGCTGTTGGATGAATTGCATGGGGCAAGCTGGTTTTCTAAATTGGATCTCCGTTCGGGTTACCACCAGATCCGGATGCGACCCGTCGATATCCAGAAGACAGCCTTCAAAACACACGAAGGGCATTACGAGTTCTTGGTAATGCCCTTCGGTCTGACGAACGCGTTGTCTACCTTCCAACGTGTGATGAATGAATTGTTCAAACCACACCTCCGTCGATTTATTTTAGTATCCTTCGACGATATTTTAATTTACGGTCCATCTTTGTCTCTTCACGTTGAACGTTTATCAGTGGCGCTTAGCACATTGATGAATAATCAGTTGTATCTCCGAGGAAGTAAGTGCGTGTTCGGAGCTCGCCAGATTGAGTATTTGGGGTACACTATTTCAGAATTAGGGGTAGCTACTGATTCTCGGAAGGTCAAAACTATCGATGAATGGCCTGCTCCCACTGGTTTAAAGGATCTGCGAGGATTTTTGGGAATCACAGGGTATTACCGGCGATTCATTAAAGGGTATGGACTTATAGCGAAGCCCTTAACTGAATTACTCACAAAAGAGAGGATCAATGATTGGAATTGGGGACAGAAGGAACAAAACGCCTTCGAAATTTTGAAGAATGCAATAACGAATGCCCCAGTATTAGCGCTACCGGATTTCTCCAAGACTTTTGTAGTGGAGACAGATGCTTGTGGTCAAGGAATCGGAGCGGTTCTACAACAGGATGGACATCCTATTGCTTATTTAAGCAAATCTTTAGCTCCAAGACATCACGGGTTATCAACATACGAAAAGGAATTTCTAGCAGTTATCAAGGCCATTAAACAATGGTATCATTATATAACTCCGAATTCTTTTATTGTTCGTACCGACCACCGTAGTCTGAAGTATTTATTGGAACAGAGGTTGTCTACTCCGTTCCAACAAACATGGTTGCCTAAGTTGTTGGGGTACAATTTCGAAGTGCAGTATCGCAGTGGCAAAGAAAATGTGGCGGCGGATGCTCTCTCACGGATTACCAGTGCTGAGATGTTGGTCACGACGGTGTCGCAAATACATAGTGAGATGATTGAGGATATTAAACGGAGTTGGCAGGAAGATAGCAACATGAGGGATCTGATTCAACAATTAGAGAAGGGGATGGCTAAGACTAGCACGTACCAGTGGAAGGATGGCTTATTACGGTGGAAGGGACAACTGGTGGTTGGAGCAAACTCTGCTTTGCAGGAAACAATAATTCGAATTAGTCAGGATGACGCCATGGGAGGTCACGCAGGAGCGATAGCTACCCTTTAAAAATTACAGACAATGTTTTATTAGAAGGGGATGAATCGGGATGTACGTGTTCATGTGCAAAATTGTATGGTTTGTCAGCGCAATAAACACGATACGTCGGCCTATCCGGGTTTGCTACAACCTATTCGTATTCCCGAAGGGAGTTGGAAGGAGGTGAGTATGGATTTTATCGAAGGGTTGCCTCACTCTCGGGGACGATCGGTAATACTGGTCGTTGTCGATCGTTTTACCAAATACAATCATTTTATGGCCGTTAAACATCCATACACTGCTTCTGATATTGTTGAGTTATTTCTTAATAATGTATTCAAACTTCATGGAATGCCTGAGTCCATTATTAGCGATAGAGATACTGTGTTTTTAAGCAAATTTTGGCAGGAATTACTGCGATTACAGGGAGTCCGGTTGAAATTTTCAACAGCCTACCATCCTCAGTCCGACGACCAGACTGAAGCGGCCAACAAGATTTTGGAGACGTATCTCCGGTGTTTCTGCGGTGAGACTCCACATAAATGGGGGAAATGACTTGCTTTGGCGGAGTGGTGGTATAACTCAACTTATCGGATGGCCATTGGTACCACACCGTTCGAAGTTCTGTATGGGTATCCGCCTCCAGTTTATACGTCGTATATCGCCGGAGATTCCAAGCTCACCGAGGTCGATCGTGTTTTACAAAACAGAGAAACGATGATTAATGTTACCCGATTCCATTTACAAAGGGCCCAGAATCGCATGAAGCAATATGCGGATGCCCGGCGAACTGACAGGAAGTTCCAGGAAGAAGAGATGGTTTTGTTAAAATTACAACCTTATAAACAATTTTCGCTTCAACGCCGGAGCAATCAGAAGCTCGCACCTTTATTTTATGGTCCATTTAAAGTGATCTAGCGCATTGGGGAGGTTGCGTACAAACTGGAGCTTCCACCGTCTGCTTCGATACATCTGGTCTTCCATGTTTCACAACTCAAGAAGGCACACGAAGGTCAGACTCGCACTACAACTGTCCTACCAAAATTCTTAACTCCGGTGGAACGAGTTCCGGTGGCAATTTTGGATCGACGCATAGTGAAAAGGAACAATCGTGCGGTAACGCAATGGCTGGTACAATGGTACGACGGTGAGCACGGTAGCGTTTCTTGGGAACATGTCTTCGACCTCCAGAAGCGTTTCCCAGAAATCAATTTGATCGACAAGGCTGTTAAGGGAAAGGGGATTGTTACGACTCATTTGGGAGAGGAAGGACATGTTCGTTAACACGACGCAGTTTGGAGCAAAGTGGAGCGCAGCGTTTCGTAGGTCGGCCCCGTACAAGTAGCTTGCGCATGGGTCACGTGATGTGGTTCTATATATCGTAGGTTCACAGGAGTTGTTAAGGATGTCTGGTGTTGAGTGTCGTTGTCGAGTGTCATTGTTTTGGTGTCAATTGTTCCCTGTTATTCCTTTTGTCTATCTTCTTACGACATTGGTTGTAACCGGCCTTTCTATCAAGGAGATTTGGTCTTTTCATAATATTCATATAACACAATTCTAAGTAAATGTGATCATCAGTGTACATGTGACAACAGAGTCAAAATCAACCAAAAAAAAACACTTGTGCCAATTTCTACATGTTACGAATGGCAAAACAGATCGAAAATTTAGAAAAACTAATTCACAAGCGATGGAACAAATAATCTCACCTCTTCACAGGGTAGCTCGAGATTACAATTCTGCCTCTGATTCAACATCTCCGGCTTCTCTCAAGAACGACCTCCTCACAGGGTAGCTCGAGATTACAATTCTGCCTCTGATTCAACATCTCAGGCTTCTCTCTCTCGTTCTTGAGAAGCACTAGGCAAAGTTTCAAGCCCCAATACGGGAATAAGTGGTAGTTATTGAGACGAGGGAAAAAAACCAATTACATGTAATTATGTTATATTTAACTCCATAATATGCTAACCTCATATTGTTGATGAGCTGATACCCTCATTTTTAGATTTGTGTTCATGCCAGACTTGCGATCTGTATCGTCAAAGAATAAGATAGATTAGATCCAACCATACAAATTTAAAAAATTAAATTAAGATCTAACTCTCACTCTAAAAATCAGTATGTTTCCTATCAAAATATTATAGCTGCTATATCTTTACGAAGCAAAATAGGAAATTACAAATTGGAAAGAATTCCAAATATAAGATTGAACAGTCATTGAGGGAAAAACTAAAGGCACTAAAATGCATGGAAGAAAAAGAACCTGACTAGTGACAATTCCTTGCAAAAAGGTTGGACATCAACTAAGAAATGCTTGACTGCAAAAGCAAGAGCAATTGATCAAAATGAAACAAAATATGAACCTGCAATTGAATGTAAAAGAAAGAGAACTAAAAAGCAAGTGATTAATACAAACAACGAGGTGAGTTCGGAGACATGCAACACATTTCTTACATATAGTGAAACAGCAAGGGTTGGCAAAGTTCTGAAAACTATGTTTTCCTTAACATGTTAAATTTGTAAATTTTCTATATAGATATTTGACGTATTGTTTCTGCCATCAATAATCATGTTATCTCCCAATATCAATCCAAGGTGAAGAAAGATGTTATCATGTTCCTGTTATTCGCCTAATTCGCGTTATAACACTATTTTACTTTCTGAGTTTGTCAAGTTTTAGATAACATATGCACATATGAACTCTGAATTGCTAAAAAACCAAAGAGTAATAAAGCAATAATAAAAAGAGTTTACTTATCATTCACGATTGTATTTAGAATCAGACCGTGTAGGAAAACACAAACAACTCTGACTAGTTTGTTTTAAATGTCCCTGTCTAGAAAGACAAAGTTAACAGTTAGGATTTCAATAATAATGCAAAGATGATCTACATGCATAATGAACGAAAAAGTAGCCCAATGTAGCTTGAGAATTATTACCAGGTAATAAGAAAGGTAAGAATGGAATAATAATATCAATTAAAAGAAAACAAATAAGATCGTCAAATTAACATTTGTCACCTGAGAAAGGTTTGTTTAGGAGCAGCAAAAGAAGTTATAAGCCCTGCTATTATCGACTGTTGCCGAAGCTTAACCATGCGATGAATCAGAAAGAAGATATTGAACAGAGCAACATAGATAATGTAGAAGTTTGGTAGGATGTTGCGGGATGTTTATTGAATGAGTTTGGTGGGTGGATTAAATGTAGAAGTTTCTAGACATATAAGTTAATTAAATGAACATAAATGGAGGTTATGGATAGCATTTGATGTAAGAGTTATTAATTGGTAGAGCAGAAAATTTGAAATGAAAAAATTTCTAGAGACGCATGTTAATTAAATAGACGAGATTGATAGCTTTTGATGCAATAGTTCTTAATTGGTGAGAAAAAAGGGAGAATATTACTTGAATGAAGATTAATTCAATTTTAGAATTAAATTAATTTTAATTGATTTTAATTTAATACTAATCGTAAAAATAATATCTAATATGTAGTATTATTCCTCATTTATGAAACTTTACAATCAATTATCACATCTTTGTAAGTCAATTAATTAATTGATAATATTTTATCACATTAAATTATATTTTAATTAACTAAACAGTTATAATAAAATTAATTAAAGATTTTTAAGAATATGTAATCAAAAATTGAAATAAATTTCATTAGTAATAATAATAACATATATTGATTAATTAATTAATTAATAAGATTTAAATAAAAGAATCGTTTACTTATACATTGATTATTATGTAACATGAAGGTGTGACTTAATAGTGAAGGGCGTGAGTACCATTTATATAAACTTAATATTATTAACATACGTATTAAAATGTATATGAAATGCTTATATGACTATTTTTCAATTATTACGTTGTTGTGAATAAGTGTCTAAATTGTCCCGTACCCATCTTGGATACCGGGCTCATTGATACTGTCCTTTATCCGTTTGGAGATATAGGGCTCATTTTACATAGTGAGCCTTTGAGTCTTAATCACATTCATATTTTGGACTTTAAGCTCTTTTTTAGTGGTTACTCAGGTCACAACTCTCATTATTTGATCATGCATTCATGCAATAAAATGCATCTCACATATTCAATTAATCATATTCACATTTATCATCGGACTTTGGTCTGGCATTCAACAATAGCGTTGAGTACACTTATTCAGTCAAATTCACATATAGTGAACACTTCCAATATCACATTCATGCATCAAACATCTTGGACTTTCAAAATCCGGAATCAACACAAATCAAATTTACATTCATAAGATAATTCAAAACATAGTCTAAAACAAAAAATTAATTGAGTGAGACCGTCTAGGTTACTTACAAGTTGCTCTCGAAGCTAGTGTCTCGAAGTCCCAGCAACGTCTGGATGTTGACGTTCCAAATGCTCATCTAAATCAAGTATATACACATATCACAATTTTGCATAATTGTATATATATTCATTGTTGCACATTTATGCATATGAAATATGTACAATATTTGTTCATGACAAATCCAGGTATTTTTCATTATTCTCATCACATAATCAATCATTTATCAAAACTCCCTTGAGTATCATTTGTACTTAGGGTTTACACCTTATTAAAACCATTAAAATCAAAATTCCTAATACATTTGACCAATTCAGGTTTTTCTTGAAACATACTTTCGGGTCAACTTTTCATGTTCTTTCTGGCCAAGAAAATTGAGGAATTTGAGAATACTTTCTTCTTGAAAATTGTTCTCCTATTTCTTAAGTTTTTAATGACAACAAAAACATCCAATTTAATTAAATATTCTGAAATTTATACTCCAAAAAATTTGGACTATTTTAAAACTATAACAGTACCCTATATTCAACTTCAAGTAAAACTATGGAACTCTTAGAGGTATAATTGAAATTTTATTTCTCCAGACAATTTGTGTTTTTATGTCTTTAGTTTACTCTAAATTAAGAATCATCTCATTTGGATAACTATTGAACAAGTTATGTCTAAAATACCGAAGCATGTTCAGTGAAAATACTTTAGTTATCGTTTTCTAGAACTCCTCATCATTTTCGTCCCAATTTCATAAATCAATCTCCTCCGAATGATTTCATATGGCTATAACTTTTAGTGGAGATAAAAAACAATGTATTATGAGTCTTTTGGTTTAAATCCCATGTCATTTGGAGGTCAGCAGAAGAAATTATAACCAAAAGATCAAAAGATCTTTGCGTTTGTCAACTTTCAGTAAAGGTTCAAAGTCACAATCGTGAGATTCCAATTGAAACTCAATTGTCATGATCATGCTTGTGCACGATCGTGAAATCCCTTATGACCCTTAAGAGTCACGATCGTGCTCGTGCATGATCATGCGCTCCCCTTTTATTCAACTTCCTCTTGGCTATTCTCCGAACAAACCTTCGAGTTAATCTTTTGTGGTAATTTTGACAAGGAATATAAACAATTTAGGTAAAAAAAACTCGTCTAAAAAATTGTTTCTTTATGTCTTAAGTTTCTAATAAAACTAATTTCATGGAATTTGGTTCAAGATTCTGCAAGTTATACCAAAAAAACTACAGACTGTTCCAAACCACGATATAACCCACAAATTCAAATTCGAATTAAATTTGAAACTCTTAGAGATAGAATTCAATTTCTATTTCTTCACAAAAAATATACTCATACGTCTCTAGTTTAATTTGAATTTAAAATCATCACATTTGAATATCTATAGACCAAGATATGGTAAAAATACAAATGTATGTTTAGTGAAAACACTACATTTATACATTTTTGCCGCACCCTTCTTCGTCATTTTCATCTTATACATCCACATCTTCAATAGGATTTATAAAGGGCACTTTTCAATAAGTCAAACTGCTGCCTTACCTGAACTCACTTCATACCTTTAGCCACCTTAACATCACCAAACAAAACCCCAACTTCTCTAGAAATCAAAACAATGTCTAGTAACAAGAAAAAGCTCATCCTTAAACACAGTCTCAGTGGACTTAGGCTATGGAAGTTGCAAGAAACCATGACTACTCTCATAAATATTCAACCCAAAGCCAAAATTACCCTCTAAAACTACTGCTCCCACGTACCAAAATCACACTAGTCTCTACTACTGCTACAACACTTCTTCAACCTCATCAAAGACCAACCTGTCTCCGGCCACTGAGTACTAGACGGTAACCACATTCTCTCTGGCCATGAACAGTACCCCAAGAACGGTGCGTGGACTCGGGCGTGTCGGCGGTGAGAGCGTTGCAGTGGAGAAAGACTGCGATGACGGTTATCTGGACTTCAGACACTCGATGTTGCAAATGATATTGGAGAATGAGATATACTCAAAAGAAGACTTAAAAGAGCTTCTCAACTATTTCTAGCAACTAAACTCCCCGTACCATCATGGTTTTATAGTAAGAGCTTTCACCCAGAACTGGAATGGTGTCTTCTCTATGAAAGCTTCCGGGTCGGGTAAGTTGCATGGTTACTATAGGTGTGAATAAGCCACATGATGAGTTCTTTCGTCTTCTTTTTTTTGCGTACAAAGGAAACTAAAAACAATTAATCTAATTCGCGCAAAACTTTGCGGTACTCGATGCCTTGCCGGTCCCGTTGGAGGAGGTCCTGGATTACCAACGAAGACTCGCGAAGGAGATGGAGGCCTGGGGTCTACCAGCCTGCCATAGTAGCCAAACGATCAGCGCACTGGTTACCCTCCCGATGAATGTGGTGTACGCGAACCTCCCAATCACGCTGAAGCAACCCGTGGATACCTGCCAACAAAACATGATAAGTATCAGTGTCAGAGACGGGGGATGAAAGCAAATTGATAACCTCGAGCGCATCACATTCAAGGATGACCCGACGGTAACTAGAAGTCCAGGCAAGGGTGAGTCCTGAGTGGATGCCCCATAATTCAGCCAAAATGGAGGATCCGCGGCCAATATGGTGGAGGAAACCACCACACCACCGGCCCTGGTGATCCCGGAGGAGACCCCCAGCTGTAGCGAGAGCCCGACCCGGTGTGAAAGATCCATCGGTGTTGAGTGTGATCCAGGACGTCGGGGGAACATTCCATCGTACTCGGCTCCTCAACAGGAGGCCCCAATGGGGAACCACGCGACGTTCTACCGCTCTCGCTCGCTCAATCCACTCAACATAAGCAATAACCGCCTGCGTGCCATCCACCGACCAAACAAAATCATTCTCGAACAATAGTTTGTTCCGCCACATCCAAAGCATCCAGCAAGCCACCTCGAAGATCGTAGGCCAGTCCCATTGAAATGTGTGGGGATGCTGGAAAAGATTGGAATGCACCCACATCTCGACAGGTTGCTGGAAGAAAACGGAAGTAATAACCGATGATGGAAATTTGTGCCAAAAGGCTTGGACAGGTGGGCAGTCCCGAAGGGCATGTAAGGTGGTCTCCTTGTGACCGCAAGTGTGGCAACTACTATCAGACGTGAGGTGTCGCGTCACCCGTTGATGATTCGTGAGGAGTTTTTCTTGAGTTAGGAGCCAGAGGAAAACCCGGATCCGTTGAGGCCCGAGCCATTTCCAAATTAATTTCCAGGGAGCGGAAGAGGAGCTCGGCGGGCTCGCATCGATAATCTCGTAAGCAGACGCGATCGTAAAATAGCCAGTGCTAGTATGTCGCCAGTGGACGCGGTCTGCCACTGTCGGATCAGGAGAGGGATGTAACTCCGCGATAGCCAAGCAAACGGAGGCTGGGAGGTACTGTTGAAAAGAGGTCCACTTCCATCCGCCATCCCAGGTGCGCATCTTAGCCACTGTAATTGATAATGCGCCCTCCGGTATGGGTTCCGTAGCCACAGAAAGTAATGGGACCACATCGGGGACCCAATTATCGGACCAGAAACTAATGTTGCGCCCATGCCCTAGACGCCAGAAAACACCTTGCCGTACGTACGGCCAAATAGTCGCAAGGCCCTACCAAAAGACCGAAGCACCACCCCGAGAGATTGAGTGAGAGAGATGGGTGTCGTAGAAACGATATTTCGCCCGCAAGATGCGGGCTCATAAGGTCGAGGGATGCTCAATCAGTGCCCAACCCATTTTGGTTAACAAAGCGTCATTGGTCGTTCGAAGGCACTTAAGACCTAGCCTGCCAAAGGCTTTAGGTTGATAAACCGTGTCCCAATTAACAAGGGGCACTTTCCGCTGCTCACCCGTACTGGCCCAAATAAAGTTCCGTATAATCTTTTCCAGCTCATCGCATAAGCGACACGGAATGCGGACGGTTTGCATAGTGAAGACTGGGAGGGTCGAAAGCACAGATTGGGCGAGGGTGACTCGGCCTGCAAGGGACAAATGCCGAGCTTGCCACCCGGTGAGTCTTTTGCGGGTGTTCTCCAAAATATGCTGATACGTGGTCTGACGAGTTCTTTCATGAAGCAGAGGGACGTCGAGATACCTACCTAAGTTGTCAGTGGCGGTGACGTGAAGGGCGTGACTGAGCCAAAGAGCTGTGTCCGATCAAACATTCTTGGAGGTGTTAACCTTTTGGTCGGACGCCAGACAGAACGTCGCCATGGTCTGAGCTATAACCTGCGCCTGAGCGTCTGTAGCTTCGGAAAACAGGATTAGGTCATCCGCAAAGAACAAGTGGGACAACGGGGGCTCGATAGGGCTCAATTTAATCGATTTCCAGCAGCCTTGAGCCACTTCCCGGGATATAAGATGGCCCAAACGTTCCATGCAGAGGACAAAAAGATAGGGCAAGATCGGGTCACCTTGTCGGATTCCTCGGGAGGGGGTAATAGGATCCGATAGTGAGCCTTGCCAAACCACCTGAGTAGTCACAGATGTAACACACTGCATGATGACCCGGGTAAGGGTGGCCGGGAGCCGGAGAGCTTCAAGGGTGCTGTGAATAAAGTCCCATCAAAGTCTGTCGTAAGCTTTCTCTAAATTCACTTTGATCGCCATAAAGCCCGTCCGTCCGGTCTTACGTCGCATCGAATGGATAGCTTCTTGGGCGATAATGATATTATTAGTGATGTGGCGGCCGGGAATAAAACTACATTGATTTTCCCCCACAAGTCAGTCTAAATGAGGTTTAAGTCTGTTCACGAGCACTTTAGAAAGTATTTTATATGGTACAGTGCACAGACTTATCGGATGGAACTGATCAATCTGAATAGGGGAAGGAGTTTTGGGGATGAGGACCAGGAGGGTGTGATTGACGTCCCTGTCCCAATGGTCGGGGGCAAACAAAGACTTGATGTAATCCGTCACTTTCGGGCCAACCCTCTCCCATTGTCGCTGGTAGAAAAGGGCATTGAAACCATCCACCCCTGGAGCTTTGTGCAGATTCATAGCAAAGATCACTCGACGGATTTCAATGGCCTGGACAGGATTGTCCAGGTCCTGTAAAATGGGGGCCGACAGGGGGGGAAGGAATCGGGAAACCTGATCTGGGCTGTGGTGAGGTCCTCCCTCGTAAACAGGGTGGTAAAGTAGTCATGAGCGAGCCGACGCAGATGCTCGGGGTCGGACACTAAATGCCCTTGTGCGTCTTTGAGGCTCTTAATCTGCAGTTTCCTTCGCTTGGTCAAAGTGAGGGTATGGAAATATTTAGTGTTCCGGTCCCCCTGGGAGATCCACTCGCACCGAGCTTTCTGATGCCAATAGATCTCTTCCTCATATAAGACCTGGGCTAGATCCCCACTTAACTGATCCTCCAACGCTGTCAAGGAATCAAAATTGTCATCATTAAGTGCGCGCTGGATACCCTGAAGTCTAGTGAGAAGCCGCTTCTTGTGATGACAAATATTGCCAAACTCAGCCCGATTCCATTGCGTGAGGCGGTGGGAAAAGGTAGCAAGCGATTTACTCATCGTGGCTTCGTCCGGTAGCCAATGTTCAGTCATCAGCTTCGTCGAACCCCGGGTGAGACAGCCAGGCATTCTAAAACCGAAAGCCCAAGCTCCCCGAAGGCGACGACACCCAGGGGTGAAAATTAATCCACAGGGGGCGATGATCCGATCCGAGAAAGGCGAGATGATGATTCACGGCGTGGGGGAAGGCGTGCATCCAGGAAGATGACGCAAAAACTCTATCCAAATGAGCTTGCACCAGGCCACGCCGCCACGTGAAGCGGGAACCAACATATCCTAGGTCATGGAGGCTACAAGCGTGCACCCACTCCTGAAAATGTCAGTTCACGACCCTTGTGGCTAGAGCACCCCCTCTCTTGTCAGCTAGATTTAATTTAGCATTAAAATCACCTCCTATAAGCCAGGGCCTAGTGGAGGATCGACCAAGCCACTCCAGAGCGGGGTAGAGATGAAGTTGAGTGGCTGGCTGAGGGCTAGCATACACCGCGGTAAAGTCAAACGAGGAATCCTCGGACGTTACCGTGGTATGGATAAATTCACCATGGGCTAAAACAATAGAGATTTGATACTTCTCCTTCCAGAGGAGCCAAATTTCGGCGGCAAAACCGTCGGCTTCGACACGGAAGGAGAAATCAAAACCTAGAGTTCTAATCACTCCTTGCGCCCGAGTCCCACTAATACGAGTTTCCAGTAAAACTAGAATACCAATATTATAGTGGTGAATATAATTCCGCAGGATGGACCGAAATATGGTCCCTCCTGCACCTTGGCAATTCCAGATTAAAATCGACATAAACATAAACATAATTAATGAGATTCGCTACCTCCCATAGGAGCGTCCTGACATGCAAGTGGCATTAGCAACATTTCGAGTTCTATTGAGGGGGCTTCCGGGGGAAGGACCTCATTGGAAACAGTCGGGCCAGCACCATCTGGGGGTTCAATATCCGGGGGTGCGGTAATGCCCTCGAACGGGTGACCCGTCAGACTCGCAACGTCATCCATCGGCTGTTGATCCTCGGTCGCCACCAGCTCGGTATCCTTAAGAACCTGTTGGTCATAGACCATTTCCGTATGAGAGGGTATAACAATGACGACATTCTGAACTGACGAGGTAGGTTGTAATTGGACAGGCGGATCTCGGTCCGTGCGGTCAGAGGAAGGAGGAAGGTTGCGGGAGCTCTCACTCGGGTGGACGCTTTTGGGACTAACCCGGGGGCCCTTGGCCCCTTTTCTAGGAGGTGGTTTAGGCCCTTGGGCCTTGAAGGAATGGCCAGGTTGAAAACCTGGATTGGGCCCAATAATGTCCTTCATGGGCCGTCGGTGTCCCACACTAGTGAACAGCTGCGTGGGCTCGGTTGCACCTGAAGATTGCTCCATGCTCTCCTGCAGTCCTATGTCTGTCAAGGCATGAAAACGTGATCCTGCCCTAGGACGTGAGGAGTTGGTTTGTCCCAAGGTTGATTGACGTGATTTAGGGGGCAGAGACGCAGCAAGGGAACGTTGGGGTGTTGGCCGTGGCTTCCGCTGGACATACAACCAGGGGCCATACCCACCGGTGGATGGAGAAGAGTCATCCGCGTGTTAGAGAGCCGGCGCGCGAGTGTTCGTCACAGAAACGGACTGCGAACCCGACTCTGTAGTCGCTGTGGCCGGAGAACTATGTCCTGCTGTGGGCACGGTAGAGAGGTGGGAAACAGAGGATCGCTGAGGGCAAACGACGGTCGCATGGCCAATCTTCCCACAGGAGTAACATAGCTGTGGGAGGCCCTCATACATCACTGGGATCACTTCACCGTCCAACTCTACCGTAGTTTTCAGGGGTTGGGTAAGATCGATGTCTACTGCTATGCGGGCATAGCGACCACGATGAGCTTGCCGAGTAACCTCATCAATTTTTACTGTCTGGTCGATTATCTTCCCCAAAGCCGTGAGAATGCCAGGATGATAACGAGCAATCGGTAAGTTGGGGAGTCGGATCCAGGTGACAGCCTGCAGAAGCCGCCCCTGCTTTAGACGAAAGGTAGGCTGCCATCGTTGTACTGCCAAAGCTTGGCCATAGATGAGCCAAGGACCATCCGATAAGGCGTGGAAGTAGTCGGATTCCTCCAGAAAACGGACCAGGAAAAAGTCATGTTTGAGATCCACTATTTTAATGGGACCTCTAGGTTGCCATAGTGCCCGCAGTCGAGTGCTCAAGGCTTGGTAGCCGATCTTCCTACCCAGGAGGTGAACCACTACCGCCTGCGACCATTGGTGATCCAGTTTATCCTTGAAGGACTGTGACAGAGTAATGCCCTGGCCGTGGTCGCCTGTGGGCGGAACAATATCGCCCTCAGTAAGTTCGATGGTTTCATCAGCGAGCCAGAGTAATTCCTCCCTCCCCGCGTGTCCACCAGAAGTTCCGGCGACTACAGCTTTACAAGACATCAGGAAGGGTTGTTGAGACAAGGTGGGAGCATCCTGGTGTCCATCATCACGTTTACGAGTGCGACTCCGTTTTGGTTGGGTGCCCTCGGGAACGAGGGGCTCCATGGCCATGTTAATGGGAAATTGCGAATGCAAAACACAAAACGAATGTGACGATAGATGCTGAAAAGAGTGCTCGGAAAACAAAACAGAAATCTCGCCACTTTCTCAGTCTAAGCAATAGTTTCCTCTTTTTCTTTACATTTTCTTCTTCTTCGTTTTGAGGCCTTTCTTTTGATATGCACGTGAACTCGTAGAAAAAGAATTTAAGATGGGTGTGACATCTTAAGTCACACCGTGATAGTTATTCACGGGTGACATGCTCTCTTATTCTTCTAATTAACTACATATATATATATATAATATAATATAATAAATAATATTAACAATAATCATTAATGCAATAACATATATATATATATATATAACAAATATTAACATTGACAATTTAACCAACTAATTATATTTTAATAAATCAAATAATTAATAATATACTAATTATCATTAATAATAATATGGTTAATTTATTATATTCTAATAACTTAACTATTAACTATACCAAAATTAACCAATTAACAATGATTTTAGTATATTTAAATAGTACGTATTAATATTAATTGATTATTATAATTCATCATTATATACTAAATATGTAATGACATTATTATATATATATTTAATATAATTAATTGATCATGTTATAATAACTATTAATCATATCAAAATTAATTCATTAAGTATTATTTAAGTATATTGAAATAACAGGATGAAAAAATTAGTCATATAAACAATGTAATAATTAATAATAATTAACAACAATTATTAATACAATAACATATCCACCAAATATTAATATTGACTAGTTAATAAAGTTAATATATATTTAAAAATAAAATAATTAATTATATACCAATAATTATTAATAATAATTGAATCAATTAATTATATTCTAATAACTATTTATTATATCAAAATTAATTATATTTAAGTATATTAAAATAATACAATTAATATAAACTATTCATAATTTCAGACCAAATATGTATAATAACATTATCATATATATATATATATATTAATCGATAATATTATAATAACTATTAATTATATAAATATTAATTAATTAACTATTATTTAAGTATAAGAATATTTATATTATATCAAAATTAATTATATTTAAGTAGATTAAAATAATTTAAATTAATATAAACTGTTTATTATTATATACATATACATATATATACTGGAGTCATGGGCACCCGTGACTACAAGGATTTGAGTCACCATGACTACAACTGGATAAACAAGTTACACCCGTGACTCTTTTTATCCCTTCTAATTAAGTACATAACAAATATTAATATTTACCACTTAACTAACTATATTTTAATAAATTAAATAATTAATAATATACCAATAATCATTAATGATATTTAGATTAATTAATTATATTCTAATAAATATTAATTATATCTAAATTAATCAATAAACAATATTAATTATATTCTAATAACTATTAATTATATCAAAATTAATCAATTAACAAATAGTACATATTAATATTAATTGTTTATTATTATTAATCATTATATACTAAATATGTATAATAAAATTATTGTATATAAATTTAATATAATTAATTGATTATGTCATAATAACTATGAATCATATCAAAATTAATTCATTAACTATTATTTAATTATATTGAAATAATAGGATTAAAAATTTCAGTCATATAAATTATATAATAATTAACAGAAATTATTAATAGTGTAACATATCCACCAAATATTAATATTGACAACTTAATAAAGTAATATAAATTTAAAAATTAAATAAGTAATTATATACCAATAATCACAAATAATAATTGAATCAATTAATTTTATTCTAATAACTATTTATTATATCAAAATTAATTATATTTAAGTATATTAAAATAATACAAATTAATACAAATTGTTTATTATTATTCATTATTTCAGACCAAATATGTATAATAACATTATCATATATATATTATATATAATTATTCAATTATATTATAATAACTATTAATTATGTCAAAGTTAATTCATCAACTATTATTTAATTATAAACATATTTATATTATATCAAAATTAATTATGTTTAAGTATATTAAAATAATTCAAATTAATATAAACTGTCATTACAAGAAAAAGAAGTAAATAGCGACGAAAACTTAGGGACCGATAACATTCTGTCAGTAATTACCAACGGAATAAAACCGCATCGAAAAAATAAGACGATAAGTAACCATTTACCGGTGGCGAAAATTTTGTCAATAAAATGACGTCAGTAAATTTATATGCAAATTGTCGTTTAAAAAACGTAACACAACAATGTCGCTTTGGTTCACGTTTTAAAGCAGTTGCGCGGCCCTACCCTCTCCCATCGCGCTCCTGCTTTCCTCTTCTTCTCCTCTCCTTTTCTGTCGCCACTCGTGTCCATCGTCTGTAGCCATCGCTGCCGTCTGGTCTTTCCTTCACCGTGGAGACTTGCGTCGCTAGTGTCCACTGCTCCAGCCACCCTAACAGAAGGTAATGTCCTATTTAAAACCATCCTCTCCTTCCTCTACATTCTGTGGATTATGTTTTGGATAATATGGAGTTGTTGTTTTATTTTAAATGTTAATTAGTGATTGTTAATGATAGGGTATGTATTTGTTGGAGAATAATGGAAAAAATGTAAACTTTTGTGTTGAATTAGGGATGAAAAATGAGATGCACACCAAGTGTTTGAGAAAATGCTTATAGGTGTTTGTCTTGAATTATTGGTGTTCTTTTGGAAGAAGTTTAAAATGTATGTTGATATATTATAGCTGTTTACAGGAATGTTATACGGTTTGAATTTGAAATTATTGTTTCAATTTATTTAAAATAAAAATAACTTATAATGTTAATATATGATTATGTATTGATAATGATTATGTATAAGATAACTTAATTGTAAAGAAATTAAATTTTTAATCTATTGAATATTTTTTAAAATATTAAATTACATAATTTAAATTAAAATATATGTTTAATAATTAAATCAAATGTAAGTTATAATTTATATATCCTAAAGATATTTTCAATTTAATTAAATTACTTATTAATAATTTTGAAAATTAATTACAAATATTAAATATAGTTAAAAACTAAAATTAATTAAATAAAATTATTAATTAATTAATTAATAACTAATATATTGGATAATTATATAATATAATTTTAGTGATTTCAATTGGAAAAAAATTATACGGCTTTCCTAAATTTTTAATAGCAACTTGTTTAATAATTCATATGATACGTCAAAATTGTTTGTCATCAAATTTGTCATAAATTTATATAACTCTTTTAGATAATTTTGATAAGAACTTGTTTAATAATTCATATTGTTATATTGTTATTAATAAATGGATAGTAATTAAGATGAATTTAATTTAAATATGAATAATACATTTATTTTGTGTTCAAATAAACAAAAATATTATTTTAATTAAATTGGTATAATTATATATATATATATATTGTTATTAATAAATGGATAGTAATTAAGATGAATTTAATTTAAATATGAATAATACATTTATTTTGTGTTCAAATAAACAAATAATATTACTTTTAATTAAATTGATATAATTTGTTATATATATTGTTATTAATAAATGGATAGTAATTAAGATGAATTTAATTTACATATGAATAATACATTTATTTTGTGTTCAAATAAACAAACAATATTACTTTTAATTAAATTGGTATAATTTGTTATATATATTGTTATTAATAAATGGATAGTAATTAAGATGAATTTAATTTAAATATGAATAATAAATTTATTTTGTGTTCAAATAAACAAACAATATTACTTTTAATTAAATTGGTATAATTTGTTATATATATTGTTATTATTAAATGGATAGTAATTAAGATGAATTTAATTTAAATATGAATAATACATTTATTTTATGTTCAAATAAACAAACAATATTACTTTTAATTACATTGGTATAATTTGTTTTGTCTATTGTTATTATTAAATGGATAGTAATTTTACATCAATTTAATTTAAATTTGAATAATACATTTATTTTGTGTTCAAATAAACAAACAATATTACTTTTAATTATATTGGTATAATTTGTTATATATATTGTTATTATTAAATGGATAGTAATTTTACATCAATTTAATTTAAATTTGAATAATACATTTATTTTGGTTTCAAATGTGACTTCAATTGTATGTTATTTTATTTTATTTTATTAAATTAAATAATTGAAAATGAAAATATATTTGTTTAATTATAAAATCAAATTTTATTTATAATTTATATATTTTAAATGATAAAGTGATGATTGATTCCCGAGTCACTTTGAAATGAGTAATTTATAGATTATAAGAAATTTACATTGGTTGAATTATAAAAGCGTGTTTGATTTTTTTGAACTTTGTTTAAATCAAATTATTTTACTGTTGATTAGAATTGAGAAAATGTTGATGTATTGATTATAATTGACAGTGTATAAGGGTTACAAATTGGTTAACTTGTATTGAAAATTACATAATTATAGATTTTGCGATATAAATGTGGACTGCATTGATAATAAACATATGATTGGCAGACCCAATATGAGTTGTGATTATTGGTCGATATAGAAGTGTTTCATTTTTTTGTAGGATTAATTGACCCTTCTTACAAAAGAGGGATGCCCATTTTATAGGAGAAACTCTGCCAAATTTTTAATACGATCTTCGTAAATTGTGACATCACCCTTTTTATTTAAGGATTAAGAGCTTCTTAGGATTAAATGATAATTGAATATAGTGAATTACCTTGATTGATTTAAATATTTCATGGCAGTTGATGTGCTATATAGGAGAAAAGCTTTCTAACCTATAAACAAATGTGTTCTTGGTTGTAGGAACTCTTTTGTTTCCAGTACATTCATTTGTAGCGAGTTTGAGGAGCAGCTTTACCAGGAATTTAAATCTGTCTTCGGCTTCATCAATTGCCTACGTTTGTATTTAGGTTCAGGTAAGTGAATATGTTGTTGTCTACGTATTTTTTGTACCAGGTATGTTTTGGGTATTTCTTTATGGAATGAACTTCAGTTAATTATTAAAATAATATAGGATGAATGTAACTTATATTATAGTTGCAGTTACCTTAAATTGTGCAGTCGTTATTTATTTGATTCTTATTTCGTCATTATTAATTAGCTTTTCTTAACTTGTCATTATCGACATTCTTCACGCAGTTCGTGAAAACTAACGATATCTTTAAACAATTTATTAAAATAAGTATTCATATTTTGATGAATACTTATTTTATATTCAAGGTTGTAAATATTAAATATAGGACTTGTAATGATTGAAAATATCCTCTCACATATATGATTTGAAACATGTATGTGAGATCTTTAGTATAGGTTCGTTTTGTAGATTTGAACCCATAAAAGTTAACAAAAATTATGTCATGATTGAGACTATGAGGCTAATCGAAGAAAAATATGAGGAGCTTATGAGTCACTACCAGAACGTGTCCCGAGTCACATATATTATCTTAGAGGTTCTATATACTTTGGCAAGCATGAAGGATACAAACTATGGAATCACTATTTTACATTAACAGCCTTACAGAAATGGGTTATGTTGATAGATCTTGGATGTATAGATGATCAACAGCTAATGGTTACATTAATCCTAAATTTGTTGCCGGAGTTGATTCATTATGCATGTTCTCAACCTGCATATATGGATGGGCCGAAGATCAGATGTCTATGTAAAAAGTGCAAACACAAATGTTTCCTTCCTATTGAAGAAGTTAATGGGCATTTGCTGAGAAAAGGGTCTGTCCTAAATTATTTTGAGTGGACAAGACACAGGAAAGTTGGCATTTATAGCAACTCAAAGGGTAATCAAGCATAATCGTCTGTGCATTTCAATGAGTTTAAAAGGGGGATTGGATTTAGAACAAATTATGCGGAAGAGATTGGAAATCCGTACAGGCAAATGGTTTATGATGCAAGCGATAATACCTTTTATGAAAATATGGGAAATCTTGAAGAAGAACTGAGCCCACATACAAAACAATTCTTTGACTTACTACATCAACAAACCAAGAGTTATGGCCAAATTGTGAGACAATGACTCAATTGTCTTTGATTGCGCGAATATTGAACACTAAGTCTGAGGGCATATTTCGGACCGTAGTTTTGAAAAATTCTTGAATGGTATAATGAATCAATGCCTCGTGATCATACAATGGTTGGTAATTTTTACAGTATGAAGAAACTTATTAGGAGTCTTGGTTTGCCTGTTGAGAAGATTGATTGTTACAAATTGAGATATATGTTGTATTGGGGAGATGATGTGGACTTAAAAGAGTGCAAATTTTGTGGGCAATCTAGATTTAGGCCTAGAAAGCGTTCAATGAAGCAGAAATTAGTTCCATAGAAGCGGATGTATTATTTCCCGTTAACTTCGAGACTTTAAAGACTTTATGCTTCAGATGTTACTGCATCTCATATAAGATGACATTCTGAACACGAACATGAAGATGGAATAATAAGTCATCCATCATATGCACAGGCATGGAAGCATTTCAATGACACCCATCTTGATTTTGCAATTGAATGTCGAAATGTTAGGTTGGGATTATCAATGGATGGATTCCAACCTTTTGGTCAATCTAGGTAGCAATATTCATTATGGCCAATCATAGTGACTCCTTACACTTTGCCTCCGTGGATGTGTATGAAAGAGGCATATATGTTCTTGATACTGATTGTACCAGAGCTTAGTAATCTAAAGCATAAAATTGATGTGTTCTTACAACCATTGATATCTGAATTGCAGAATCTATAGGAATATGATGTTTAAACATATGATGTCTCTCTAAAACAGAATTTTGTGTTGAGGGCGACTTTGATGTGGACCATTAGTAATTTTACAGCATTTGCCATGCTATCTGGATGGAGCACAGCTGGAAAATTGGATTGTCCTTATTGTGGAAACAATTCTGATGCCTTTTATCTTCCAAACGGGGGGAAAGTGTATTGGTTTGACAATCACAGGAAATTTATTCCTCCAGATCATCCATTCAGACGCAATAAACATGAGTTCATTAAGAATACGATGGTGAAGAAAACCTCTCCCCCTTACAAAGATGGTGAAGAGATATTGCTGGAGATTGATGAATTAGGCTTGCTGAAAGTTACAGAATTTAAAGTTGATGAAGTTAATACAAGCATCAGTAAAAACTTTGGTTGGAAAAAACGAAGCGTCTTCTGGGATTTGTCGTATTGGAAAACGAATTTGATATGTCATATTTTAGATGTCATGCATATCAAAAATAATTTTTTTGACAATATGTTCAATATCATAATGAACATTGAGGGGAGGACAAAAGACAATGCAAAATCACGAGCTGATTTTCCAAATTTTTTGTAGAAGGAATGAATTACATAAAGATCTTTGTATCGGTAAATATCCAAAAGCATGTTACACGTTGGACAAAAAATAAAGGGAAATATTGTGTGAATGGTCGAAGGGTTTAAAGTTTCCTGATATTTATATTTCAGACTTGGAAAGGTGTATGGACATGAGGAAGTACAAATTATTTGGGTTTAAAAGTCATGATTGTCACGTGTTTATGTAAAGGTTAATTCCAATCGCATTGCAGGAATTGCTACCGAATAAGATTTGGGAAGTGATTACAAAAATAAGTTTGTTTTTCAAAAGTTTAACATCATCTGAAATTAAGTACAGTGATATGGAAATCCTAGAAAGGGAGATTCCAGTAATTTTGTGTAAGATAGAAGGAATTTTTCCTCCTAGCTTTTTCGATTATATAGAGCATTTACCTGTGCATTTAACATACGAGGCTAAACTAGCTGATCCAGTTCATTATCGATAGATGTATCTGTTTGAGAGGTAATTCACAATCAAAATTCAGTAAATGAAGTTATAACATGTTTTAAATGTTACATTGTAATACTCATATTTTCTAATATAGATATTTGCATCACTTAAAGAAAAATGTCAAAAACAAGGCTAGAGTTGAAGGTTCCATTTGTAATGCTTGTTTAGTTGAAGAGGCTAGTACATTTTGTTGACATTATTTTGTGATACACATTCACACAAGAGAAAGAAAAGTTCCTCGTAATGACGATGGGGAAGGAACCAGTGATGCTGATGGTAACATATCCATTTTCACATTTCCTGGGCGAGTATATGAGCGTGCAACAAGAAGAATGTTAACAGAGCAAGAAATTGAGGCTGCCCATGATTACATTTTATTGAACTGCCAAGAGGTTTAACCTTTCGTGCAGTAACTTGAACCACATTATATTGGTAGTAAAATTTTTTCTTGTTCATAACTAAATTATATGATAATGTAACAGGATGTACGAGGCATTGTTACGCGAGATCATGGCAAACAACACACAGGATGAAGTAAATAATGAGGTTGGACGACACTTCGCATGATGGTTCGAAAGATATGTTAGTTTCCACTTACAAATATTCTCATAATTAAATTATACAATTCAAGTGTTGAAATAACCAGATGTATTCATTGATATTGAAATTTTTTTTTAGGCCTTAGAAAATCGAATAGAGAGCAAGTTCATTTATGAACTTGCTAAGGGACCTCTGCGAATTGTTAAATCGTATCCGGTTTATTTCATTAATGGCTACAAATATCATACAGAAGCTCATGGTCATAGCATGGCAACAATAAATAGTGGAGTTTCCATACAAGGGGAATTCATGGATTACTATGGTAAAATCATTGAGATACTAAAACAAAAGTGTGATTAGTTTGACCCCAGTCCAAATGTTAGAACAAAAGTCCAAAGCCGATACAATCTTGTTGAAATCAACTCACGCAAAAGATTGAAACATTTTAAACATTTCGTTTTAACTATGCAAGTGAAACAAGTGTGTTATGTCTCTTTTCCCAACATACGATGAGATAAGTTAGATTGGTTGGCAGTTTGCAAAGTTAAACTTAGAGATGTGTTTCAATCATATGTAAAAGGAGAAAAGAGAATTGAAAGTGAAGCGTTTTAGGAAGATGCTTATTTTATAAATGCATATGTGACATATGATGATAATAAACCATTGCATGATCCATCACATGAATATGTTGAGATTTTGTCTGGAGAGGAGGAAGATGGTCAAAGATCTAAAGAGGAGCTAGATTTTGATTCTTATTCTTTAGAAAGTGAAGATGATTGTAATTTACAATTAAGTTATGATAGCGATTAATTTGTGTATATAATGAAAGATTTAATTTCCTTTGACAGGTAATATGTACTCAAACTTTTCAATATATTATGCCAAATTTTTATTTAAAATTCTTAATCAAGGAATGTTGACTTGGCGTCTGGTTTCGGATGGAAGTAATTCATTTCATTGGGAGGAATGTGGTAAAATTGTCCCTGTCGAAAGAATAAAGGATGCAACAACAATCTCCACTTCTTTAAGTAATGATCATTTGCCTTCCATGACCGATCTTCTCATTGAAGATGTGTAGTATCATCTAAACAACATCATTTTCCTTATTATATACATCTCAATTCAAACATATGAAGTTGTTATATTAACATTTCATGGAATATATTACATGTTTTAAGCTTTAATGAATCTCGAAGATGTCATGTATGTCGAAGGAGGCGGGAGTAATGACACGATGATTGATGAAGGATTAGGCAAATCGGCTGCTTTGGAAAAGTTGGCAATTCCACAGAGCTCATCTAGAAATTCACGTACGTATAGGTATTCAGAATATGTTTCATTTTTCCTTTTTAATATGACAATATGTAAGTTCCTTCCTATTGTGTTGTAGGTAAACCGTTTCTGAACGTTTCACCAACAAAATTAGCAATAGCGAAAACGCTATTGCAAGAAGGTATTTAAAACCAAACACGTGCGGGAAGAACATTTACTGTTTCCATTGGAGAGTTTGAACATGCCAGGAACCTTCTCCGGGATCCAGTTATCGGGGAGTCCTTTACCTCTATCGACTCTTATGTTACTTGGAATCCAACAAAAAATTAATATCATTGTCATGTATCTCTGCACTACACATGATTGTGCTATAAACTAATTATATTATTGTACTATAACTATAACAATTATTCTCATGACTAAATTCGAAATTATGATATGAAACAAATAACCTGAATTCCTTTTACATATATTGTGTAAAATATTAGATTTAGAATCAAATTTAAATATTTCAAGGAGAATTCAATAAACCAAAAATTTCAGGTACAAATATGGGATCAAAGAGACAACGTGAGATCATGCCGCCCAGGCTTAGAAGTTTGTTTGGAGGGACTTATTGTGAGGGTGGCCCATCACAAACTCCAGCTGCAACTGAGTCACTACCACCACCTCCAGTGCCTACAGTTGCAGGAACATCATCACCTGCAACTGGTGATGCGCAACAATTCAATACTTATATATCATCCAATACAGTTATGGAAGATGAAGGAGACGAGATCCACCCTGGATCTGAAGGTCCTGATGACCGAAAGTATATAAAAATATCCAATCAACATTAAGTGAAATCGCATGAAACACTATATATGTTTATCATTAACTTATATGCTTAAATTTTTGCAAATTTATGATCTTATTTGTTCCTATATTAGGTTCATTCCGTCTGGACCGTGTTCAAGACAAATGACATCTACATTTAAAGAGAGGATTGATCCTGAGGGTTATGCATGTAAGAAGATCTCTTAGGTCACAAAGGCATTTTACTATCAGGAGTTTAAGGTACATTATGTGACAAATCTTTTTTTTTTCTTTTTTTTTGTATACATTAATAACATACATATAAATAGATTATAAGTTATCAAATTTATTCCTTTTATTTTCATAAACATTTTTACTAGAGTTCTGAACTCGACGGGATAATACATTGTGCATGGGATTCGCGAGCTCGTACACGTTATCCTGACTTTATTAATCAGATACACAATGTTGGTGTACGACCCTCTTTCATTTCTGAGTCGACATGGAGTCGTTGGTTGGAGTACTAGAGATCACTTGAGGCAATGCTCATATCGGGCCGTAACTCCACCAATAGACGTAGTAGGTCAGGGTCAAGGGCAGACAATCTTCCTGTTCATACGGGAGAATCAATTACTCACGGCGAACATGCAGAGAGACTTGTAAGTATATAAATATTACATTTATATTCTAAAATTTTACTTTGCTATATTTCAATTTAAATTGATGTGTGAATGTTGTAATGAACATATATCTGTAGTATGCCTAATGATCATGACCATATGGAGTAATTTGCTGGTGCCATTAATAGCTGTGTTGAGTACTTTGCTTCCTTGAACAGGGGGTAATATCATAAAAGCATAAGAGACTCTGCCAAAATTTTTATAAATTCTAGTTTAACTTATAACATTTCATTGTTATGCAAGAAAAGTCTATGGGCGTTAGGCCTACACCCCATCAGTTGGTTTTACATACTCACACTAAGAAACCAGATGGTGTGACATTCGTCAACAACCGATGTCGAGAACTAAATGTATACGAATTTCATAGTTTAATATTCAATCTTAATAATTATCACTTACTAATTATAATATAACCATTGCCTCCTAATAGGACCAAATACAATAAACAATTGGGCAACAGTCACAGGATGAACAACCTGTTGATGAGACCCAGGTATATTTTGATGCAATGGGTGGTAGGGATAGTCGGGGAAGGATCTTTAGCCTAGGCTCATGTGCCAATACATTTTATTCGCACTCCTCTACTATGTCGACAACAATAACATCTAGTTTAGAGCCGACAACGCGACGTATCAATCAGCTTGAGTCTATAGTTCAGACATTAATGGAGGTAATAAGTAAGCTCCAAAATGACATGGATCAAATGAGATCAAGGGATAGAGACTCACATCAGCCACGCTCACTAGGACAATAGGATTGTTGTTGTCATTAATTTGGTATTCATTTATGTACTATTTAATGTTTTAATTATCAGTTAGGAAAGATTTTTTTTTCTTTTTATGATCATGTAACTTTCTTTTTAAACAAATTCCATGGGTTGAAAATTCCAAAACTTATGTAACGATAATTTATAATTGTTCAAATTGAAATTAATTTTCACAACTAGATTTTCAGAAAATTGTCATTCAACAAGACATTTACAGAGAATTAATAATGACTTCAACGATCTAGCAGTTTCCACCTATGGACTAAGCAATCAAGGATATATTTGATGAAGGATTGCAATTACCGACGTCTTGTGTTTCTGTCGGTAATATATTACTGATGGAATATGAAAACCGTCTGCGAGGGTCGAAATATATTCCGACGGTGTTTTTATACTGTCAGTAATAATTTTCGACGGGTCTGTCTTTCCGTCGGTAACATATATCAACCGTGTCCGCATAAACGTAAGTCTCCGTCGCACTGTTTTGTTGGTAAATTGATTTTCTGACGGAATCTCCGAAGTTTCCATCTGAAAATTCCGTCAGTAATTCCCCTTCTTCTTGTAGTGTGTTTATTATTATTATTCATTATTTCAAACCAAATATGTATAATAACATTATATATATATATATATATAGATTATATTATAATAACTATTTATTATATCAAAATTAATTCATTAATATTATTTAAGTATAAGCATAATATAATTATGGGATCAAAAATATTCAGGAAAAATCCTATTCAATGAATAAGAAAAATAAACTATTAACTATATCAAAATTAATCAATTAACAATGATTTTAGTATATTTAAATAGTACATATTAATATTAATTATTTATTATAATTCATCATTATATACTAAATATGCGATAACATTATTATATATATATATATATATTCAATATAATTAATTGATTATATTATAATAACTATTAATCATATCAAAATTAATTCATTAAGTATTATTTAAGTATATTGAAATAATAGGATGAAAATTTTTCATCATATAAACTATATAATAATTAGTAATAATTAACAATAATTATTAATACAAGAACATATCTACGAAATATTAATATTGGCTAGTTAACAAAGTTAATATATATTTAAAATAAAATAATTAATTGTATGCCAATTATTACTAATAGTAATTGAATCAATTAATTATATTATAATAATTAGTTATTATATCAAAATTAATTATATTTAAGTATATCAAAATAATACGAATTAATATAAACTATTCATTATTTTAGACCAAATATGAATGATAACATTATCATATATAGTTAATTAATTAATCTTTATATAATTAATAGTTATTAGCAATGATATGGATGCAGTCTTGTGCCGTAAGATGCAAGATGCAACGACGAAGTGCGGACGCAAATTCAGTCAATCTTGCCCGTTTAAGATTATCTTAAGGCGATCTAAACAAATCCGTATTTTCCGGACCATTTCGGAAAATACCGAAATCTCCAAGGACTAAAATGTAAAAAAAAAAAAATTAACCTAAAACTACCCCAGCCCCCGAGGACCCGACCCTTCTGGATTGGAATCTACCTTCTTCTCTCTTCTTCGGCCTCTGCTTCTTCTCCTCGGCGCTGCTCGTAGCTCTCGGAAGTCGGATCTCGTCTCACCGCCTCCTCTCTCCCACGTCGCACGCCTCCTCTCCTCGCCGGTGTCTCTCTCCCTGTCTGGTGACTCTCTTTCGGCCGTTGGTGTCTCCTCCTCGTCTCCTCCTCCTCGCCGTCTCCTCCTCCTCGCCTGGCCGTCGCGGATCTCCTCCTCGCTTGGCCGTCTCGGATCGGATCTCCTCCTCGCCGTCTCTTCTTCGACGGACAAGCTCGCCGCTCCTCGACCTTGTCGCCTTCTCCAGTTCTCCTCCGTCCTCCTCGTCGTAGACGCACCATACGACCACCGAAGGAAGACCCGACCCTCAACGAAGACCCGATTATTTTGGGTGTATGTTTTTGATTTTTTGTTTGATTTTGAATGGAATTTTGTTGTTGATTGCTTCTGTGATCTGGGTGTTTTTGTTGATTTGGTGTTGTAGCCGTAGAGGTTGATTTGGGATGATGGTGGATTTGGGAAAAACCCGAATGTGGGAAGTTGAAAACTTGAAATTGGCATAGAATTTTGTAATTGTTATTGGTAAAAATCCGTAGAAGTTGTTATTGACATAGAATTTTGTAATTGGTGGATTGGTAAATGGTAATTGTTATTGTTGGTTTGATTGAAAATTAAGTTTGGAATTTTGTAATTGGTGGATTGGTAAATGGTAATTGTTATTGTTGGTTTGATTGAAAATTAAGTTTGGAATTGGAATAAAATTTGGAATTGTCTTGAAAATTAAATTTGGAGTTGGAAATTAGATTTTGGCATTTTGTATTTTGGAATTAGAAATTGTAATTAGAATTGGATTTTTGAATTGATAGAAAATTAATTTTGAAATTGGAATTAGAATTGGATTGAAAATTGGTTGAATTTGAATGGAAATGGAAATGGAATTGGAATTAGAATTGAATGGAATTAGAATTGAATGGAATGAATGGAATTGGGATTGGAATTGAATGGGATTGAAATTGAATGGAATTGAATTGGAATGGAATGTAATTGAATTGAATTAGAATTGAATTGAATTGAATTGGATTTGGATTTGAATTGATTTGTAATTGAATTGAAATTGAATTGAATTGGAATTTAATTGAAATGGAATTGCAAATTGTTGGAGTATGTTTTGAATTGAATTGGAATGGAATGGAATTGAATTAGATTTGAATTGAATTGAATTGGATTGAATGGAATTGAATTGGAATCAATTTGAAATTGAATTGGAATGGAATTGCAAATTGTTGGAGTATCTTTTGAATTGAATTGGAATGGAATTAAATTGAATTGGATTTGAATTGAATTGAAATGGAATTAAATTGGATTGAATTGGAATGAAATTGCAAATTGTTGGAGTATGTTGAAGTATGTTTTGAATTGAATTGGAAGGGAATTGAATTGAATTGTAATTGAATTGGATTGGATTGGATTGGATTGGATTGAATTTGATTTAATTGAATTGGATTGGATTGGATTGAATTGAATTGGATTGGATTGGATTGAATTGGGTTAGATTGAATTGAATTGAATTGAATTTGATTGAATTGAATTGTAATTGAATTGGATTGAATTTGAATTGAATTGAATTGGATTGGATTGGATTGAATTTGATTTAATTGAATTGGATTGGATTGGATTGAATTGAATTGAATTGAATTGGATTGAATTGAATTGGATTGAATTGGGTTAGATTGAATTGAATTGAATTGGATTGGATTGAATTGAATTGGATTGAATTGGGTTAGATTGAATTGAATTGAATTGAATTTGATTGAATTGAATTGGATTGAATTGAATTGAATTGGATTGAATTGGATTGGATTGGATTGGATTGAATTGAATTGGATTAGATTTAATAGGATTGGATTGAATTGGATTGGATTGGATTGAATTGAATTGGATTGAATTGGATTGGATTGAATTGGGTTAGATTGAATTGAATTGAATTGAATTGGATTGAATTGGATTGAATTTAATTGGATTGAATTGAATTGAATTGAATGGAATTAGATTGAATTGGAATTGGATTGAATTGGAATTGGATTAAATTGGAATTGAATTGAATTGAATTAGATTGAATTGAATTGAATTGGAATTGAATTGAATTGAATTAGATTGAATTGAATTGAATTGAATTTGTTCGAATTGAATTGGATTGGATTGGATTGAATTGCATTGAATGGAATTGGAATCGAATTGAATTAGAATGGAATTGAATTGGAATTGGATTGAAATGGAATTGAATTAGAATTGAATTGGATTGGATTAGATTGGATTTAATTTGATTGAATTGAATTGAATTAGATTGAATTAAATTGAATTAAATTTGATTGGATTGGATTGAATTGGAATTGGATTGAATTGGAATTGAATTGGATTGGATTTAATTTGATTGGATTGGATTGAATTTGATTGAATTAAATTGAATTGAATTTGATTGGATTGTATTGAATTGAATTGAATTGGATTGGATTGGAATTGGATTGATGTGTTATTTATTTTTGTGTACAGATAAATGGAAGGAAGTTCAAATACTCCCGATCAATCTAGTTCAGGAAGATACAATGATCCAGCTTGAGCTCATGCTAGTGTGGTTCCTGGTCAAAAGAATCATACCATTTGCTTATTTTGTAACAAGCATTTGAAAGGTGGAGGAATCACCCGATTGAAGAGGCATTTAGCTGGGGTTAAAGGAGATGTGGAACCATGTAAAAAAGTAAGTCATGATGTGAAGTGACAAATGAAAACATTGCTTGAGGAACATCAATTTGAGAAAGATAGAAGGGGAAGATTGAATCTTGAAATTGGTAGTGGAAGTTCATTTCTCGATTTCCGTGGTGATTATGGAGATGTTGGAGGTGGAAGTGGTAGTGGTAGTGGCAGTGGTACTGGTAGTGTTCCATTTCAATCTCAGTCTCAGGATATTGCAGAATCTGAAGTGAGGAAGAGAAGAAGACAACCATCTAGTTTCTTTGCACCACGAACAACTCCTGGAGCCCAACCTTCAATTCGTAGTGCGATGCAGACAAGAGATGCGGCTCACAATGTGGATATGGTAGTAGCTAGATGGTGGTATGATACAGGTTCGTCATTTAATGCTTCTCAATCATATTTTTATCAACCTATGATAGATGCCATAGCCTTTTATGGTCCAGGATACAAAGGGTCATCGGTTGATGACTTAAGAGGTAAACTTTTGAGTTGTGCTGTGTCTGAAATGAGAGCTTATTTGGCTGAAAGAAGAGCGAATTGGGGTATTAATGGATGCTCAATTATGTGTGATGGTTGGACGAATAGGAGACAAGAGCTTATCATAAATTTTTTGGTTTATTGTTTTAATGGCTCTATGTTTTTAAAATCGATTGATGTATCTGGCCTTATTAGAAATGTTGATAATTTGTTTGGGATATTTGATCAAGTTGTGAATGAAGTAGGGGTGGAGAACATTGTTCAGTTTATTACTGACAATGATTCCGCTTATAAAGCGGCGGGGATGAGGTTGCAGAATACCTATAAATCATTTTTTTGGACTCCTTGTGTTGCACATTGCATTGACTTAATACTGGAGGATATAGGAAATCCTAGGTATTTTCCTGTTTTTGATGAGACCATGCAGAAGGCAAAAAAGGTGACAAAATTTATTTATAATCGTGCATGGGTTTTAAATTTGATGAGAAGGGAATTTACCAATGGTAGGAATTTATGCCGCCCTGCTGTGACAAGATTTGCAACAAATTTCTTATCACTTCAGTCTTTTCTTTTGTTGAGGAAGGAGTTAAGGCAAATGTTTACAAGTGATAAGTGGGTAACCTCTCAGCATGCTAGGTCTAATGCTGGAATGGAGGTTTGTAGTATCATCTTGGAATATAGGAATTTTGGTCGGCATCTCAATTCGTTATCCGGGTTTGTGAGCCTTTGGTGAGGTGCTTGGTTGGTGATAGTGAAGAAAAGCCAACAATGGGTTATATTTTGATCTATGGAGAGAGCAACGGAAGCAATCAAGGCCAATCAAAAACATAAGCCTTCTTTATACGAGCCATATATCTCAATCATTAATGAGAGAAGGAAGACAACTTTCTTCTCCATTGTTTGTAACTGGGGCATTTTTGAATCCCAGTGTGTATTTTAGATTGGATGTTGAAAAGCAAGCTGAAGTTAGTAGAGGAATGCTTTTGACAATTACAACAATTGTTCCTCATGACTTAATGCAAATTGCTTTAACCACACAAATGGAGGCTTATAAGTACTCTCAGGGAGATTTTGGAATGTCGGTCGCTATTCAACAAAGAGGACTTCTTTCTCCAAGTATTACTTATTTCCTATTTTTTATTTGTTGAAATTTATTTATCACTTTATTTTGTTTATAACACTACTTTTGTTTTCTTATAACTTGCAATTGCTTGGTGGGATCTTTTCGGATGTTGTGTTCCAGAATTGAGAAAGTTTGCGATTGAATTTTAAGTCAATGTGTGAGTGCAACTGGGTGTGAAACAAACCGAGCACATTTGAATTTATCCATTCCAAGAAAAGGAATAGATTGGAGCATAAGAGGTTGAATGACTTGGTTTATGTTCGTTACAATTTAAAACTTCGGGAAAGATATGTTATTTTCATTATTAATTTTGATATAATTTCTTATAATTTTCTAATAATTAAATGTAATTGTTTACTAGGACTCTTAGTAGCACAAGTTCTTCAAATGATCCAATTGCGATTGATAATATGGATATTTTGGCGGATTGGGTTTCTGAAGAACCCAATTTGGTTGATGTGAGTGATTTGAATGTGGAAGATGATCTTGGATGGGAGAGCATTGACATGTCATTTGGTGCATTAAATTTGAATGATGATGATGATAATGAAGCTCCTCTCAATGATGAGGATTTTGTACCAAATGAGCAGTGGAGTCAGTGCAGTTCAAGCGGGTATCCGCTCGTTGACGATTGAACTTCAGGTTTTTATTTTTCCTCTTCTTTTAATTTTACTTGTATTTGATCATTGATGTTTATGTTAAATTATATGTATGTAATGTAAATGTAATATTTTTATTTCAGGTTCAACTTCTACTTGATTGTTTATTCGTCATCAACCTTTTTGTAATATTTATTGTTCTTTTTATCGGATGTTTTGAATCTTTTGATGTAAATATGTAATATTATTTATTGTAATGATGAAATTGTATGATTGTAATATTTTAAATGCTTTGTATTATTCTTAGTTTTATAATTGTATGATGATGATTGTTTTATTTATATTAATTGTGGTTATTATTTATATGTAAAATATTTAAAATTATTGTTATTTCAAATTAATTGTCATTATTATTTATTATTAAGATTTTTAAAACATGGTTTATGTAAGCGATAAAACTGGTCAAGTATACTGATACAGTTGTATAATATATCAATATGGACTATTTTGCAATTTTAAAAATATAGGGACTATTTTATAAATTTTAACCGACCGGTATTCATAGCATTGGTTATTAGAATATAATAAATTCATTCAATTATTATTAACGATTATTGGAATATATTTAATTATTTGATTTATTAAAATATAGTTACTTGGTTAAGTTGTCAATATTAATATTTGGTATATATGTTACTGCATTAATGATTATTATATAGTTTATATAAATATATGTAGTTAATTAGAAGAACAAAAAAAAAAAAAAGAGATGTCACTGACTTAACGTATCACATCCGTGACATAATGAAGGAATAAAAAAAAGATGAATTCAGATGGCTGTAATTTTTTGTGAAAAGGTAGAACAATGTGTTACTTTGGTTCAAATCTCATGTTATTTGAAAGTTGGGAGAACAATTATGGCCAAAATACTACATGATGTTCGAAACAGTCTCCTTTTTTATAAACCTTTAAAGTTACAATCGTGCTCATTCATCTGATGTGTGCACGATCGTGACCCGCGACATGGATCACCAAAGTCACAATAGTCACAGGCATGACTTCCAAAGATGGTTGGCTTTATGCTAGGGACTTCCTCTTTCGGTTCTTTGGATGTTATAAAATGGAGTTTTGCCTAATTATGTAATACATAGTATTCTTATTTACAAATTATATTAATACGTATTACTTAATTAAATATTTATATTTTATGTAGTTAATCAATCAATTAATTAATTATTAATTATAACTGAACAAAAGTTTATAAAAAGTAATTAATTTTTAAATAAAATCATATTTTAATCAACTGATTAATTATTCATTATGTAATAATTAATCAGCAAATTATTAATTCTTTCATTATATAATTTAATTATGTTTTAATTGTTAATTTAGTTTATTATTGCATTATATTAATTAATTATTATTATTAATTGAATGTTAATTTTTCCCTTTGAAATTTTTATTTTTAATAACTAAGTTATTAAATACCGAATGTTAATATTAATTTTATTTGTTATTTATAATCGTGCATTATTAATTGCTCATCATTATTAATTTTATATACTAATATTAAATTTAAATCTTAGTCATAACCTGTTTATTATTATTAAATTTTATATTAATATCTTAATATATATACTTATTCACAGTTAAGACTAATTATTATATTATTAGCTACTATATATTAATATTGAGTATATATGTTATTGACAACCATGCATTATTAATTGCTAATTATTATTAAGTATTATATTCTAATAACTATTAATTATATCAAAATTAATTAATTAACTATGATTAGTTAATTAAATAGTATTTAAGTATATTGAAATAATAGGATGAAAATATTCAGTGATATAAACTATATAATAATTAACAGTAACATATATACCAAATATTAATATTGATTACTTAATTAAGTAACTATATTTTAATATATCAAATAATTAAATATATTCCAATAATTATTATTAATAATTGAATTAATTTATTATATTCTAATAACTATTAATTATATCAAAATTAATTAATTAACTTTGATTAATTCATTAACTATTATTTAAGTATGTTGAAATATTAGGATGAAAAATATTCAGTGATATAAACTCTATAATAATTAATAATAATTAACAATAATTATTAATACAATTACATATATACCAAATATTAATAGTGGCTATTTAATCGGGTAACTATATTTTAATAAATCAAATAATTAATTATATACAAATAATTAATAATAATAAGTGAATTAATTTATTATATTTTAATAACTATTAATTATATCAAAATTAATTATTTAACCAATGATTTAAGTGTATTTAAATAGTACGAACTGTTTATTATTATTCATCATTTTATACATAGTATTATATACTTAATAAAATTATATTTAATTTAAAATGAAAAATATATGATCTAATTATATTTCAATTAATTAATTAATTATATTTAATTTAAAATCATAACAAAAAATATGTAGTATATTTAATTAAAAATTAAAATTTTATTAATCATTATAAATGTGTCGATAATATTTTTAATTAATCAATTATTATTTTTAATAATAGTGGCACATGCATGGAGTAAATGTTAACCCAAAAACTAAAAAAAAGAAGTCACGCCGGTGAGCATAAGCACAACGTGACTCGAGGATACACTTAAGGGGGCCCTGTTAATAATAATTGAAACAATTAATTATATTTTAATAACTATTTATTATATCAAAATTAATTATTTTAATTATATTAAAATAATGCGAATTTATATAATATATTATATATAATTAATAGATTATATTATAATAACTATTTATTATATCAAAATTAATTTTTAACTATTATTTAAGTATAAACATATTTAAATTATAAGATGAAAAATTTTCAATAAAAATCATATTCATTAAGAAAAATAAATCACGCCTGTGAATAAGAATAGCAGAGAATCATGCATGTGACTGTCACAGGCGTGAGTAAGAATAGGAGAGAAGAGAAACAAATATCGGGAAAAAAACGCAAAAAAATAATAAATTTGTGATCATTTGGATGAAAAGAATACAGTTGCGGAAGAATAGAGGTCGTTGATGATCACGAAATCCATCATGTTCGTTCTTAGTATTATATACTTAATAAAAGAACCGGGCATGCATGATAAGTTATATATATACTGACAAGTTATATATATATATGTAACATAATATTAGTATATAATAATGAATAATAACTAACAATTAATATTAATACATATTATTTAATTAATTATTTCTATTTTATTTAACTTATCAATTAATTTATATTTAATTTAATTTAACTTATCAATTAATATTTTTTGTAATTATATATTTTTCATATTATATATATACATAAGCATGACAAGTTATATATATACACTATATATGTGACATAATATTAGTATATGATAATGAATAATAATTAATAAATAATATTAATACATACTATTTAATTACATATTTATATTTTGATTAATTTATCAATTAATTAATAAATCTATGTTGGTCAGTATGCTTAGTGGACAGTAGGAAGAGAAGCCATCTTTAGAACTGTAGGAGTCAAGGCTGTGACCATTTAAGTCACAAGCGTAACAGGGCTGCGGATAATAGAGGCCGTTGATGAAATGGACGAATGGGATGAATTTTGTGTTCGTCCATCCTTTTCGTTCAATAATAATTAACAATTAATAATGTAGTAAAATATATACTAAATATTAATATTTACTACTTAATTAATTAACGTAACAGGGCTGCGGATAATAGAGGCCGTTGATGAAATGGACGAATGGGATGAATTTTGTGTCCGTCCATCATGTTCGTTCAATAATAATTAACAATTAATAATATAGTAAAATATATACTAAATATTAATATTTACTACTTAATTAATTAATTATATTTTAATACATCAATTAATTAATTATATATCAATTATTATTAATTAGCTGAATTAATTTATTATATTATGATAACTATTAATTATATCAAAATTAAATAATTAACTATGATTTAAGTATATTTAAATTATGTAATGAAAAATAATGACATATAATTAATTATGATATAATTAATTTATTAATTATGATTTAATTAGTAAATTAATTAATATGAATGAGCAATAATTTAATTATGAATTAATCAATGATTAAATATAGTGATTAGTCACGTCTGTGAATTAATAATCACAAGCGTGACTAATAATAATAGAAGGAATACTTAAATAATTATATTAATTATAACAGTATATAATTAATTTTATATAAATTTTAATTTAATAAATTAATAAATTTAGTATATTTTAATTATCAAAATTTAAACCAAATTAGACAATTAAATGTAATTTTTATCGGTTTTAAATATATTATAATTAAATAATACTAATTAATGAAAATTTAATTATTATTAAAAATAAATCAATAATCAATGATTAAATAAATAAACAAAAAAAAACTATATAAGGGATAAGTCACAGGCAGGGGCGGATTCATAAATTTTTTTGAGTGGGGCAAAATTTTATTATGGACAAAATTTTATTTTAAATGGGAGCAAAATTTTAATAAGAGTAAAATTTTATTTTTTTAATGGGAGCAAAACTTAAAATAATAATTTTTTATAAAGGATTTGTTGGAGGCAGTGGGGGCAAGTGCCCCCACTTGCCTCCATTGTAGATCCGCCACTGGTCACAGGCGTGACTAATTAATAATAACAATAACAGAAGCGCATCACTCAGGCGTGAACATAGGGAAGAATACAACCGTCAGATAGAAATAGACAAATGAGATGAATTTCGTATTCGTCATCCCGTTTGTCCTTAGTATATATATACTCAATATATATATACATTAATTGAAGGTCACGACTGTGAATACATAAGTCAAAGCTGTGACCTATATATATATATATAGTGAGAAATTTGGGTATGTCGCATGTCTCGTTTTTGTTTATTTGATGATCAATATTTCATAAGATGATGCTGAAATGATTTTTAAGTTAAAAAGATCATTGAAGGTGTGTGTAAAAAGAGTGCACAAAATTCATGAAAGTTGCTATATTTTCACTGTTATTACGTGAATCTCTTTTGGGCAATTTAGGAATGAATTAAAATGAGTTAAGAGTAAAAAAAAAGAGGAGTAGGGTGATGTCGTGGTACGAGAAAAGAATTAAAATGATAAGTTAGAGATGAAATAAAGATATTGAAGATGAAGAAAAAGTGCAACAAATGAAGAAATGCATAAAATGATGAATATGCGTGAGTGATGTTCTGTTTTTTATGTTTATTATTAATCATGGATTTTGATTTGTTTGTGATTAAGTTGAGTTGAAATGAAATATGAATGAAGAGGAAATTGCGAGGAGATAAGTTAGAGACGGTAGATTAAGCAAAAGAGATGAAGAAGAGCAGGAAAATATGTAGTTTCGTATGAAAGAGGAGTTGCACGATCGTGACTCGCGAGATCGCGAGCTTTTCCTAATCTTTCTTAAATGCCACGATCGTGCATCTTCTACCTTCCGAATTGCAATCTCTTCCACATTTTCATTAATGTTTCAACTCCAAAAATCACTTTGGCGCACTCTCATCTAACATTTTAATTCTCAAAACACACAAACAAAAATATTAAAATATCATCCTTCATTCACGATGTTCATGAAAATGTCCATTTTTTCATGATCATTTAATGACAAATAAATCAACAAATTTACTTATATACCAACAATTCATAAAGATTTAGTAGTAAATATGTTCTTTTTAATTCCTTCATAATATTAGTACGTATTATTTATATATACTTTAATCAAAGTTAATTAATTAATTTTGATATAATTAATAGTTATTAGAATATAATCAATTAATTCAATTATTATTAATAATTATTGGTATATAATTAATTATTTGATTTATTAAAACAAAATTACTTGATTAAGTAGTCATATTAATATTTGGTATATATATTATTGTATTAGTAATTATTGTTAATTATTATAAATTATTATATTGTATATATATATATATTAATTATTTGATTTATTAAAATAAAATTACTTGATTAAGTAGTCAATATTAACATTTGGTATATATGTTACTGTATTAATAATTATTGTTAATCATTATAAATTATTATATAGTCTATATGTGTGTGTGTAGTTAAGTATCCTTTTTATTATTAGTCACGCGTGTGACTGTTAAGTCATTGGCGTGAGTAGGATCTTTTTTCCATTTCTTTTTTTATTCATTGAACTTCAATTTAGCGATCGATGCTTCTTTGTAATTAATTGAATAATTAAGTTAGGATAAAATAGGTAAATAAGTGGAGTGAAAAATAAAATAATTTAGGATATTACAGAATTTGAGTTAATTATAATTAAAATTTAAAAATTATTTAAGATTTATTTTGCGTTAATTTTATTTGAAAGTTTATAACTGAAAATACTTAATTTAAGTTAAAATAAGAAAAATTATTTCATATTTATTACAAATTTTTAGAACCGAAAATACGTAATTTAAATTAAAATAATAAAAATAAATTATTACATATTTATTTAAACATTTTAAGTCAAAAGTTACATCCGTATAAGATTTGTAGTCACGGATGTGACTTAAATAAGTCATAACTGTGATCTGCCTTAAATAAGGCATAACTGTGATCTGCGACTCAATTAAGTTTTAGTCATGGGTGTGACTGTGCCTACTATATTCTAATCAATTCCTCTTCTTCCTTTAGTCTCTATTGCCACCTATGACTACTATATTCTAATCAATTCCTCTCCTTCCTTTTAGTCTCTATTATTACACTTTCTTACTGTTTTGGTTGTTGACAAATGTCTCTCTGGATAACTATGGAATTTTATTCTGACATTGCCTCTGTATCGGACTGGTTATTTCGCTTAAGATGATTATATAATGCACAATTTCTATGTACTAAAATTTATATTATCTATAACGTATACATGCTTATTGGATGCATTGAGATTTGTCTGTATGCAAATGCAAATTTTGGGTTGATAGACGACCAAAGTTTAAATTTAGTCGGTCGTGTCAGGTTCTCTTTACTGTTTTCCTTTAGTACGCAATATCTGGTTTGTTTTCCCAATGTTGGCTATCGTTCTTTATGTCCATCAAGCTTTCATGTTTAACTAGCAGGTTAACACTGTGCAAATGCGCAGTGAAAGTGTCTAGTGAATTTTTAAATAGGGCAAAATTTAATATAAAGAAGAACTAAGATAAAATGACATTTTCTCAGATAAGATAAAAATACTTTATATGTGTACTATTGAAATCTGCAATATAAAGATACGTTAATCTATAAGTTTTATAATGTGAGTTTCAAAAAATTTCGTAGTGTCGAAGTTTACTTTTTTGAGATCGTTGGCCATCTTTATCATTCGACTAGTTTATATAATTATCGTCAGTACGTTATATTCATCCGACCGATATCAGATGATAAATCTTGCGTAAATTACATAATTCCTAAAGTAACATTTTCACATTCATTAGCCAACATTCTTACTTAATAAAAGCAGAAGAATGATAGGAACACATAAATTCAAAGAAAGAATACAAACCAGAAGACATAAACACTTGAGTACAACATATATTAAAATCTCGTAAATACATAGTTCACCACACTATAAAAACTTCAACTACGGAAAGTAAAACATGAAACGATAGAAACTAAGAAGAAGCGAGTCAAAATAAGATGACAAGAAAGTCAAAATAGTTAATAGAGTTTAGCCTACCATGGAAACGTCTTTATTTGTTTCAAAGCTTGAGCAAGATTTACGATTATGTGCTTTACGTTTGGGTGCCTCTGCCGTAGGAACGTCTTTATTTGTTCCAGCTTGAAGGAGATTTGTGATTATCTCCTCTCTGTTTGGGTGCCATGAATTTTTCGTATAGCTTGTCAAGTTTCTCGTAACACTCTTCAATCTGTTTTAATGTTTCTCTGGGATCCGCATAACTTCGCAGTTCTCGGGAATTCATATTTCTGCGAACGGTCGTTCTTTGTTTGATGAAATAGAAGAAGTAACCTTGACTATTGTTATCTTTGTGGAATGGAGAATGTGATGTATTTATGCGTGGTATTAAATAAGGCGATGATCTAAAATGATTTTCCTACATATAGGAAAAAAACATAGCTCAGCGATCAATTGAAACGTGAATCTATGTTTACTTCTGCAATATGTTATTGGTAGTATTTGACATTATTATAGCAGTTACAAGTGGGGGTTAAATGTTTTCGAAGAAGGATTAGTCAATTGGTATACTCGAAGAAGACATAGGGAATTGGTAACTGAAATTTAACGGAGTTGGAAATGATATCAATTGAATCTTTAAATGAAGAAGTACAAAGCAAGTGAAAGAAGCAAAATGAGTTGAAGTAGTAAGAGGTTGAAAAGCGATTTAAAGAAGAAAAACCGACGGAAGTTCAAAAGTAGACGAAAGCAAAAGCGGTTGTTATCTTTGGATAGATAATCTAATGGAAAATCTTCATAGTTGGCGAAAAATGACAAACAAGGGTCATCTGTTGGTGATCATGGAGCGGAGGAGTTACTTTCGACATGAGAAAATGTTTGTACAAGGAAAGAGGATGCGGTGGTTAAGTAGCGACTTTGCAATTTATGATAAATGTCTTGATATCGAAGTCTCGCACTACGGGTTCTTATGCTAGAGTTTTGTATCGTTGAAGTAGAAATAATGATGAGACAAAAAAATTGAAAAAGCAGCCTTGACGGAAGGTGAAAAGCATACGAAAGAAGAAAAGTTTAAAAGTAAGCGAAAGCAAAAGCGGTTGTTATCTTTGGATAGATAAGCGAAAAATGACAAACAAGGGTCATCTGTTGGTGATCTGTGAAAAAATGGTGGAAAGAATGAGACGAAGCGAGCGGCAAAAATAAGACAAAGTAACGAAAGCAGACGGAAGGTGAAAAACAGACGAAAGAAGAAAAGGAGATGGCAGTTGAAAAGAAGACGGAAGCAAAAGCAGACGAAAGGAAAAGCAGACGCAAGCAAAAGGAGAGGCAAGCAAAACGAGACGATACTGGACAGAAAAATGTTTATCTTTCTTGTAGTCATTCATAATGTGTGAATCGGTTTTGGGTAACACTCAAGTGTCCTTGTCATAAGGTACTTCATGGGTTGTGTCTGAATCGCTAGACTTTTGGATCGTTGAAGTAGAAATAATGATGAGGCAGCAGACGATGAAAAACAGACGCAGAAAAGAGAGGGAAGCTATTGAAAAGCAGACGAAAGAAGAAAAGGAGATTGTAGTTGAAAAGCAGACGGAAGCAAAAGCAGACGGAAGCAAAAGTAGACGCAAGCAAAAGCGAGCCTTAAGCAAAGCGAGACGATCTGCGCGAGATAATCTAATGGAAATTCTTCAACACCTTGGCGAAAAGGAGAGACATTAAGGAGACAAATCTCAAAAGGATGCCGCAAATAAAGAATGCGTCTGCAGACTTGGATATGAGGAAGATTGTAAATCGTTAATGAAGATTGTGAAAAGGAGATGGCGGTTGAAAAGAAGACGGAAGCAAAAGCGATTTAAAGGAAAAGCGAGCAAGCAAAAGGAGAGGCAAGCAAAACGAGGCGATATTGGATGATAAATGTTTATCTTTCTTGTAGTCATTCATAATGTGTGAATCGGTTTTGGGTAACACTCTGAAGTGTCCTTGTCATAAGGTACTTACAGAGGTTAACGTCTGAATCGCTAGACTTTTGGATCGTTGAAGTAGAAATAATGATGAGACAATGACGATGAAAAAGCAGACGCGAAAAGAGAGGGAAGCTATTGAAAAGCAGCGAAAGAAGAAAAGGAGATAGCGGTTGAAAAGCGATTTGAAGCAAAAGCGAGAAGCAAAAGCAAACAAAAGCAAAAGCGAGCGCAAGCAAAAGCGAGCGCAAAGGAAAACGAGGCGATCTTGCACGATAATCTAATGGAAATTCTTCAACACCTTGGTGAAAAGGAGAGACATTAAGGAGAGACAAATCTCAAAAAGGATGCCGCAAATAAAGAATGCGTACTGCAGACTTGGATATGAGGAAGATTGTAAATACGTTAATGAAGATTGTACTTTGAAGAATTGTAATATTATTACATCGTGTTATTTAAGACGATAGAAGTTGAGACTTCAATCAAACAAGTTGTACCTTGTGTATTTCCTTTTTAAAAAAAAAGCAACGAAAACGCTTAATTAAAACAAACTTCTTGTTTTCACAAGTCTAGTGAAAAAAAAAATATAATGTTTTTGCTCTCGTCAACTTTTGCATCTGTCTGCTTTTGCTTCCCTCTGCTTTTGCGTCTGTGTGCTTTTCAACTCCGTTTGTTTTACTTCTTTCGTCTCCTTTTAGGAGTTCCGTCTGCTTTTGCTTTCCTCTACTATTGAACATGCGTCTGTTTTTCGTCTTTCCTCTGCTTTTCAACTTCCGTCTGCTTTTGCTTCCATCTGGTTTTCAACTCCCTCTTCTCTCTCTTTTTCTGTCTCATTATTGAATCTATGTTGGCCATTGAGAGTAAGCCACATTCATCACTCTACTTTCTATGCTTAATTTCTAAATTTTTATATGTCAATGAAGTTCTCGGGATGGAGTCGAGTATATTTGAGTTAGTCTGGTTGATGAACATCTCTCAAGAATTTTCACAACCACAAGTAGTGGATTTGCCATACACCACATCTACCCCTCGAGCGTCTCGGGACAACTTCTATCAATCCTCATGGAGCTCTCTTAATTGAAATTGAGAGGATTGAAGGATTCAACATGATAAATCTCGTCATATCCAAGTCTGTTGAGATACAACCTACAGAAGTACCTTATAGACAAGGACACTTCAGAGTGTTACCCAAAAACTGATTCACACATTATGAATGACCACAAGAAAGATCAAGATTGTTACAATCTTCCTATTGGATCACAAGGACATTGACGACGGACGTGGAGAATGATAGACATGATAAATCTCGTCATATTCAAGTCTCCAGTATGTCTTCTTTATTTGAGCCATCATTTTCGAGCAAGCAACATGATAAATCTCCTCATATCCAAGTCTGTTGTACGGCAAGAGTTGGTGAACATTTATATTCCTTCGACAGCAACAGAAGTGGACAAGAAGAAACAATGAAACTCGGAAAATCATCATGCAGACCAAAAAGAAGCTGAAAGAATATTTACAAGTAAGACAAAGAATAAAAGTAAGAGGAAGCGATATCTGCGAATGAGCAAGAAGACACTATATAAGTAGTCACAAGGGCATGGATTGTGGGGCGCGTGCGTGGTCGTCGACAAAATATTGCATCGAAGATTGGGTCGAGAGATTGTGTGTATAGAGAAACGACACAACCGAATGACAATGGCCTGTTTGGCATTCAATGATAATGATAGTGATTATATCAATTTGGTTTGACAAATGGATTGCATTAATTGTTTGTTAAAGATGTTTGGTAAAATTAGTATTTAGAATCAATTTGTTTAAGTGTAAAATGACTTATAAGGACATGACTTTAAAAAATATAAGAATATGAATATTATATATTTTAGTATGTCAATGAATATTCTTATAAAATTTAGATTTTAGATATTTAATTCTACAAAATTAAGTTTATAACTCTAATAAAAACATAGAAATAATAATAATAATAATAATAATAGTATTAGTACTTTTATTATTCTTTTATTATTATTATTATTATACTAATAATAATAAAGAATTATTATTATTATTATTATTATTGTTGTTGTTGTTGTTGTTGTTGACAACAACAATAATAATAATAATGACGATGGTGATGGTGATGGTGATAATGATGGTGATACATCCAAACATAAAATATAAGAATCCAAATAAAGTTTAAGTTTAACAACACATATCAAATAGAGAAAAAAAAAACATATATCATTTAAAGTAAAAGTTTATAACAATTTAAGAACGACGTCTAGCTGCCATTAAACTAGACGCAATATTATTGCGAATAGTTGTCATCTCCCGAGTTCTTTGCTCCTCAATGTCTTCTTGTATAGAGTTAACTTCAACATCTTGAAATACATCTGGGGGTATAAATTCAGGATCTTGATCGATGATGGTAAAAGTCGGGTCGCCAAGTGTACTTCTTCTAATATAGTTATGCAACGCAAAAGCTGCACAAATTATTCTATTTTGATCCATTAATGAATACTTAGGCATTTTCTCCAATATCTTCCATCGAGCCTTAAGAACACCAAAAGCCCTCTCGATACAACTTCTCAATGATGAATGAGCTCGGTTAAAAACTTCTCGAGATCCTCTTGGATTTGCACCACGAAACTCTGATTGATGATATCTTGTCTTTGGGTAAGGTGTCAAATATCCTTCTCTTTCTGGGTAGCCTTTATCAACCAAGTAATATTTTCCTGAATTTTCATAGAAGTATAATTAGTATAAATGATATCATAAAAAATCAAAATCATTAATAGCAAATCCTACAAATATTAAAATTACCTGTCGGTGGTTTTGGAAATTTAAGTCTCGGATTACCGATTGTATCAAGGAAAATATGAGAATCGTGCGCTGATCCTTCCCAACCCGCTAAAACGTATGTAAATAGTAAGTTAAAGTCACATGCTGCCAATACATTTGTTGTTGTTATTCCTTTCCGTCCTCTATATCTCATTTGATCCTCTTCTGCAATAACTACCGCTATATGTGTACCATCAATAGCTCCAATGCAATCCTAATATAAAAATAATCGTAAGATGATAAAAACAAC